>CM068370.1:58323793-58811293 GCA_034769895.1 Magicicada septendecula | reverse complement strand
TTAAGCGCTATCGGCCGATTTTTCTTATGTCTTATGCAGAAAGATCACTAACAGAGGTTATACTGAGCAGGTTACAGAGGACAGACAAGAAGAACAGTGTTGGACGACAGACAGTTTGCGGGCAAGGAAGGTAGGGAGACTAGAATATAAGAATATATAATATATAATTATTGTATATAATATATAAACATATTTGCTCACATTATTCTTATATAATATTATTATTATTATAAATAAACTTTTCTAACAAGAATATATGTATTTTTTGAAATTCATTTTTAAATTCAAATGATGATAGTTTAAACTATCGAAACACTAAAATATTCAAAAATTACATAATATATTCTTGTAAGAATTGTCTAACTTATTATTAATAATAACAATAAATATTATTATATATTATAAGAATCATTTTCTATATAAGTAACTCGATGTTTCTTACAGTAATTATATAATTTGTGATGTTTTCAATTTGTTTCTTCTGCAAGTAGTATAATTTTGTATATTCTTTTTAACACCTGACGCACGTTTCACTGAAAAATATCAGTATCATCAGAGGTTTCTAAGTAAATTGATAACAATCGAAATAATTCTATTAAATTAATATAAAATTAACGAAAAATCGAATTTGTATCGATTTTAATGTAAAATAAAATAACTGATAATCGATTTAGGTCGATCAGTTAACGATAAACAGCTGCTGAAGAAAATAAACATTAAAACAATCGTTAACTAATCGACCTAAATCGATTATCAGTTATTTTATTTTACATTAAAATCGATGCAAATTCGATTATTCGTTAATTTTATATTAATAGAATTATTTCGATTGTTATTAATTTACTTAGAAACCTCTGATGATACTGATATTTTTCAGTGAAACGTGAGTCAGGTGTTAAGCAGAATATACAAAATTATACTACTTGCAGAAAAAACAAATTGAAAACATCACAAATTATATTATAAGAATATAATATCTGTAGAGGAGCGTTTCTCAACCTATGGGGCTCGACCCAGTGCTGGGTCCCAAGGGAAGCGTTTGGTGGGTCGCGAAATCGGGCTCGATTCACTGGATCTTAAATACCTATTACACGTTTACTTTTCTATAATTAATATGTATAATTTGCTTGAGAGTAAAAGAGGCCTAAAGTACTCGATGTTAGCAAAAAATATGATTATAAACTAGGTGCACACCCCTGCAAGTAATTCTGCCAGATCCGGGCTTGTGGTTCCCATGTAGGCTAACTGTGAAATCCTTCAAGGTGGGTCCCTGACTTTAAAGGCGTGAGATACACTGGTAATCCTGTAAGAGCCACAATAAAGATTAACAACCAACTAATTGAACAATTCTGAGAAAGTCATGGACAACTTAAATCAGAAAATAGAGTTGTACAGAAGAAATTGGAAGGACCATCTGGAGCGTATGGATGATCGAAGACTATCAAAAGCGGCAAGTAGATACAAACCAGCTGGAAGAAGAAGCGTAAGGAGACCAAAGAATAAAAGCCCCATACAAGCAGCGGAGATGAAATTTCTAAGATCGGTCGAAGGTCGTTCTAAACAATATCAACTTAGAAATCAAGAGATTAGAGAAAAGTTGGTAATATGCAACTTAAAAATGAGAAAATAGAGTCGCACAGAAGAAATTGGACGGACATATGGAGCGTATGGATGATTGAAGACTACCAAAAACGGCAAGTAAATGCAAACCGGCTGGTAGAAGAAGCGTAGGAGAGACCAAAGAAAAGATGGGAATAAATCGTATGAAGCCGGAACAGGTCACCAAGGCCTGGGGACCAAGACCAAGACCAAGGTTGGGGAAAAAGAAGAAGAAGAAGTAGAAGAATCACTGGTGTAAACAATATTGACAGATACAATATTCTAAACCAGTGGTTCCCAAAGTAGGGTCAGCGGACCCCTGGGGGCCCGCGACAATGTTTCAGGGGTCCGCAGATGTTTTAAGAAAAATTACAATATACCGTAATTTTCTCCGATTTTTTATGCTTTAAAATCTAAATTTTAGAATCTTAAACAATTATTAGAAGATTCCAGTATTTTTTTTGTTTTGGATACAAACTAATTTAATTGTAAAAGTAATGTCAAACTAATGGCTTTAATAATGTCTTTAAATCATGTCGTGTACTGACTAGACCTTTCTCTTACACTACAAAAAGAAGATTCGTTGGCAGAACTTTCAATTAGCAGTTCATTAAAATTACAAATTTCGCAATTACAGATAGCTGACATCTGGTTATATGTAATGACTGACTATCCTGAACTCGGAAAAATAGCTTTGAAGTGTTTAACTGTGTTTCCCTCTTCTTATTTGTGTGAAACTTGAAGTCAAAGTTAAGAAATAAACTTGATGTCGAGAGTGACTTAATATTGAAATTGTTAGACATTAAACCCAATATTGCAGAGCTAACTGTTCAAAAGCAGCTTCATTGCTTACATTAAGCTATGTTTGATATCATTAATATTATAATTTTGCAAGTCAAGAGAATTTTTATTTTAATGGCCTACATCTTAAGTAAAATATAAGAGTTTCTATCAAATTTACTGTTTGGTTTATTTCAGAACTCAGACGGGGTCCGTGAATTTTTAAAATATTTGGGGGGGTCCGCGGACTGAAACGTTTGGGAACCACTGTTCTAAACGAACAAAGAGATAACGTCTGTTTCATTGTTTGGAAGAAGGTTTCAATGTTCTTTACATTTGTCGCTAGTACAAATTGTGCATAATTATTTGTTCACAGGACTTGTTGGGGCGCGTGCGCGTGTGTGCGTATCGGTGTATTGCGCGCCAAATTACCGACATTAATGTGTACACACTTAGCCGATCGTAATTATGACGGACGCGATATTTTGGTTGGCACCCGTGTCTGGCTCAGCTCACGCTACCAACAACCCTCGAATTCCTACTTATTTATGTACGTATATAATATGTTTGTACTTGTGAGAATTAAATTTAGTCATAATATGCGACCTCGCGGACACATTTAGGCGCGAACATGCGTCTCTCTCTCTCTCTTTCAAAATCCTACAATATGTCCATGATATCGTATTCAGTTATTTCGGCCACAACTTCCGGGTTTTCACAAAAGACGTGACGTCTTCATCTAAAGTACTTCAACCACAAATTAATCTTCTCCTCAGGGGCGTATTTATAGGGGTGACGGGACCGGAATATCCGTCCCAGAGGCTCGATAAAAGTTGACGAATTTTGTTGCTCTCTTAATTTTTAGACTATTTGATTACTTATGAAATATATCAGAGTAAAGAAAACATAACAGAAGCAATGAGAAAAAGAAGACCATTATTTTTTGGACATTTATATTGAATGGACGACAATAGGTTAACAAAGCAGATCTTCAAATATCTGTGGGGAAGACGTCAACATCAAGTTGGATTAAAGAAGTCCAAAAGGATTTAGAAAAAAATAATACAAACGCAGAAGAAGCATTGAAAGAGACGTTTTTCGGGCAAAAGTGTTAAAAATAGAAGGAGTCCAGGGGTAGGAGAGAGAAAAACGCAGGTTCAAAGTGGACTGAAGACAGGAAGAAGAGACACAGAGAAAAGATTAAAGAATTTTGAAAAAAGAAAAAAGAACAAAGAATTGAAATTGGCATGTGGTCCTTTGATGGCCGATACAACAAATTATACAGGAAGAATATTGAATTTTGTCCTGAGGACAACGGAGTTGCTAACCTTCAAGCTAGTCTCAACCCACCCCCCTCGAGAAGCTAATCTTATCCCCCCGCCAGAACCTGGGTCTAATCCACCCCAGAGAGCAGTCACATTGGGGAGGGGGGTTACAAGAGCAGCTCCTAGTCACACCACTGATCCCAGTTACTCATTTCCATATTTTGAATCGACCTGGAAGGTGAAAAGTGAACCTTGATTTATTGTGCGCTAGGGAATCGAAGCCGAGACCTTGATATGAGTAGCCAAGCGCCATAAATAATCCCTCCCTGTCTGTCTGTCTATCTCTCTCGCTCTTTATATTGTACGTGACGTGCTCTTACATCCGAGCGCGCGCAGTATTTACTCAGACTGTGTACGTATGTATGTATAATATGTGGTTCCGGTAGACACAAGAAGAGTATAAATATTAAATATTTGTGGAGCAAATATTGTGCATCAGTTTGTTAACGCTACCACGCTCTGATGCTGGCTCCCCTCCCCCACCGTTCACCATCAACAATGCTTATTTAGTGTTCAACGCTGTTTAATGCGCAAATCACGAACTCGTTTCTATGATTCTTATTCTTATTCTTATTCTTCTTTTTCCGTTGACTTGTTTAATGAAACCGAGAACGTCTTTGCTTTGCTTGGCTGGCTTTGCGAATCCCTTTGTGTTCGTCATACATCACAATACTATTGTATGAGCAGAGGTACCGACTGACTGCTCCCCCCCCTTACCCTCTCGCACTCTACACACACACACACACACACGCACACACACACACACACACACACGTTTTAATAATGTCACTCACCTACTTTTGTTATATTTATATATTGAATAATAAATATTATTTTTTACAAGAATATATTTTTAATTTATTCAAAAATATTTCACATTATTCTTGTTGTATTATCAATTTTTTGGTCTGTTTTGTTTTTAATTAAAGTCAAATTTCTCCAATTTGTACTTAATTTAATAGACATTATACATATCAGTTTTCTCATAAGTAAATTTTCTACAATGTTTGTTAGAAATTTGTATTTGTTTATCGGTAAATTAACAAAGTTATTTTATCCCAAATCTAAAAGTGTGTGTTTTTCGACTCCAATTTTGTTTTTTGTTTTTCTTAGAAACTAATTGAGATAGAGCTCTGGGACCTCTTTTATTCAATTTTCAGATCACAAACCATAAGAAACCACCAAATTTACCCTTCACTTTATACCCTAAGAATTTCAGTATGGCGTCATTTTACCGTGGGAGAAGAAATCAGAGCGAACTTGTTCGCGAGCCGTAACTCGCTAACGAACCATTTTCGGACCTATGTTTATATGGACTTATTTTCTTATTTTCAGCTATAGAATCAGCTTTCGAAAGATTGCCGTGCAATTTCGAATCACTCTGTATAATTTTATTTTTTAGTAGCTATCATAATTATTTAAAATACAATTTACCACATTTAAAATATTATTTCTGAGAAAATGGATACCATGTTAACTGAATATGCAGGGTAGAAATGAATATAATGTAATCATAGCACATCACGATTACTAATAAAGAAATGAAGCTGGCATTCTAAAGAAGTGGACACTATTCGCATTCATAAACATCAGCATGTTGAAAATTGTAAAACTATTTAGAAATTGTGTACTGAAATGAAATGGTATACAAAAGTAACAATACAGAACAAATAAATAACTCACGTAATAATCATGGAACACTAAACAATAACATTTACCAAATTGAACGCTAAAGTTTCCGCGTGATTTTTATACGAGTAACATTCACTTATCGAGTACGTTATTGAACTTCGATAACTTACTTGACTCTAGCAACACGTCCACTCAGCAAAAGCACTCACTATAATGTACGTTTGACAGAACCTGCACATATAAACACAAAATAAATTCAAATGGACACAAAAATATTTTTAAAACACTTTGAAACTACTCCCCATTCCATTATGCGATTAACTGTACGACGTCCCAGCAACCAACGTCTTCTGTCCTCACAGAATGTTTCACAGACATAATTGTGGAACCACGTCCCGAAAGATGTGAATGAGTGCAGTAAGTTTGTTTAACAGTTCTTAAGTATAGCTCTTGAGGAGAAACCGCCTCTCGAAAGTGACAGTACATCTGCAAGCCCTCCCTGATTATGATATGAGCGCTGATTATGTCCATTAGCCCTACGTAGAGTAGAACCTCACTAATTCGTCACCCATTAATTCGTCTTACTCTGAAATTGGTCACCTACTCAAACTTTTCTTTTCTTTTTCTTCATTCACAAGCAAGTAACATATACGCTTGAATTATAGACGTGGTAAACCAGAAACGTGCTGATTGTGGCCGGGATTCTAATAATAGCCAGGAGAACAGATTGTGGAAGGTATTGGTTCCGAAAATGGGTATTCCGTCCTTGTGTACACGGCACAATAAGTGTTGTATTGTTAACGTATAACGTAAGTGTTTTATTGTTAAACGTAATAAGTTTTTGAAAATTCAGTCGAATTGCTGTTGCTTGGCAATGTATTCCGGAAAACACTCTAAAATCTGTCTGGAATACGTTACGGCCATCTGAGTTACAACGAACGTCTACAGAGCCAGAAGGTCTTAACCCCACACGGAATTGTTAGATATCTTCTAATCCCTACCATCATTTAAGAGTTTGAATGAAGACGTCGTCAAAAAATAGTGTAGAATAGACTTACCGGATGTAGGTTACGAAATGTTTAGTGATGATGAAATTGTTACACACAGAAGTTACAGAAGCTAATGATGAAGAAGATGACCAGCCAATAAAACCTGCAATCTCTCATAAGGAGGCCATTCAATCACTGACTACAGCAGTCAAGTGGTACGAAGGCCAAGATGAAGCAGAACTGTCTAAAATAATTTCACTGCGCCAAATAAATAATTTGGCTCTTGAAAAGTACGGTCGACAGAAAAAAAAAACAGAAGAAAATTACACATTTTTTCACAATCATAAAACTTTTTTTTTGTAATTACAGTGCTTAACTTGTTTGAGTTTGAAAATTTCCAGCAATAAATATGTTCGAGCGTAACATTAGTACTGTACATTGCTAGTGTTGTAACAAAACGTTTTATAGTGTCATTAATGGATTTGTTTCTTACTCCGTCACTAATTCGTCTATTTCGCCAATTCGTCACCCCTTCGGTCCCGTAGGTCAGGGGTTCCGAACCGGTGGTACGCGTACCACTAGTGGTACGTGGAGGAATCCAAGGTGGTACGCGAGAAGACCTAGCCAGGGAAAAAGTATTTACCTAAAAGAATAAACTGTCATTTTTTTCCATAAAGTAGCGATTATGCTGTTAAACTTTCAGGTTGTCCTCTTTTTTCGCCTTGGTCATATTGTAGTTTAAGCCAATGTAAGTGTTTTATTTAATTATTGTAAATTTACATGCAACAACAATCAAATAGGGTAAGAACAAGGCGAAGCAGCATTCTGGTAGACTGCAGCTTACTGCGAGACATCGCGACAAGTCAGCTGACAAACATAACGAGGAGTTTATCCTTACTGTGAGACATTATGTGGTGAATATTATTTTTACAGTCATCAGTACGCGGAGGCATCTATCGGAGGAAAAGGGAATAGTGCTGCAAGACAACCCAAGATCCAAAGGTGGCTGCAGGATGGGAAGAAGAAGAAGAAGAAGAAGAAGAGAAGAAGAAGAAGAAGAAGAAGAAGAAGAAGAAGAAGAAGAAGAAGACTGGATTATTTACGCATACTCTACGCAGGATAAAATGTAAACGTTTCTACAAATAAAACTTAGATTAGGCCTACATCTTAAAAAAAAAGGAATGAGCTTCTTCTTCTTCTTCTTCTTCTTTTCTTTTTTAATCAACCCTTATACCTAGCGAACTGCTGAAGGCTTCAAATTAAAATGGTTGATCCAACCATATTCTTTCTGGACGGTTAAAGTTCCGATATCCTGTAGGTTAATACTGCAAGCTCCACCGTTTTCTTCAAAATGGCGAAAAACGTGTTATAACATCCTGAAATCAATCCCATTAAAGAAAACATATTGATTACGTAATAACATAATAAAAATACGCGGTACTGAACCATTGTTTAGAAGATACTGACTCAACTGATTTACCTATACTTCATATTTCAAGATTCTGTGTAATAAACCTACTTGTATATTTAAAAAAGAGTTACTAGATGAAAAACACGGCTGTAAAAGTAATAAAAGAACGTAAAAATTCAGAGGTTAACAAAACCCGTCACTTTTTTCTACCGTCTAGGGTCCGGTCCCGTTCGTTCACCCGTAAATGCGTCCCTGACAGGTACGGTCTTTCAATTCGGACAGTCTAGGTGAAAAATTACTCATCGTACAATTAGGACGATCTAACCTAATACGTTTATTTCTTCCTACTACGTATTTCTGTGTTTTGCTCCAATGTGATCCTCTAGTTCTTGTCTTGTCCACCGGGCTCCCTGACGCTAAGGACCATCTTCAGCGTCCTTAACATGAAGCGCCTTGTCAGTTATATAACCATCTGCGATGCTCATATCACACACTCCTCGCCTTTCCCCAGCGGCTCTGCTTAAAACACATACCACACTCTATTCAATGCATCTCTCTCTCTCTCTCTCTCTCTCTCTCTCTCTCTCTCTCTCTCTCTCTCTCTCTCTCTCTCTCTCTCTCTCTCTCTCTCCCCCTTATCACTACTTTTTTGTGCCTCCTTCGTCTCAGCGCTTCCCCTGCACTGACATAGGTCTTTATCATTTGACTGAAGGGGAACTTGTCCGCAGATGAGCCAAGGACACGCCTTCGGACGAGTCTCAAATAGCAAGAGAAAGTAAAAGTGAAAAAACATTCCAGCCTAAGTCATCGAGGAGGAATCTGTCTTAAGATGGTACATATGGATCCGCCGAAACGTTGCGGAAAACAACATAACACAACGCGAGACTGAACCCGATAAAACTAGACATCATATCACACACGCGGAAATCTGAGTGTCCCAGTCCTTACCTATGGGAGTGGAACTTGTGTACTAAGTACAAGTACTTGGGTACTTCAGTGCTATTGCAAGCCAGGAAATGAGATACTTGAGATGAGTTTGGAGGGTAAAACTCGCAGGGACCGAGTCAGAAATGTTACAATAAGAGCAGCATTAAAAGTAAGACCAGTGGCTGACACTATCAAAAAATACCAAATGAGATGGTTCAGCGAATGGGTGATAAGAGACTTCCCAGGAAACATTACGAGGCAAGAGGCCCGGAACGACATGGCAAGACATGTGCAAGGCTTTTTGGAGGATGGGGCATCTCTTGGAATCGGGTAAGGGCGCCTGCTCTCCAGAGGCAACAGTGCAACTCCTCGACACCCCAGGACGCGACTAAGACTTATTAATTGTTCTGCCCTAAGGCAGGTCTTCAGATGGTAAAAGCTCTCCAAGCTGTCCCACGCATCCCAGTCTTTTCGTTTCTTCGTAACACGCTCTGATTTTAATGCTACTCTATTAACTTCGTTCTTCTACGCTCTTTTTTTTCTCCTTCTATGACACCCTCCATGCCAGTTGTAAGCAAGCAGTCTCTTCTTAAACAATGACCTAACCAATTCATTTTCCTATTTCCGATTACCTTCAGGATTCTTCTCTCTTCCCCTTTTCTTCTTACAACTTCATCATTCCATACTTTATCAACCCATCTCACTTTTTCCATTGCTCGCCATACCCACATCTCAAATGCTTCTCATCTTTTCTCACCTTCTTTTCTCAGTGGCCATGTCTCTGCACCATATAAAGCGATGCTCCACTCATAACATTTGGCAAACCTTTTTCTTAAATTCTTATTAAATTTGCCACACAGCAGTCTTTTCTTTCCACTAAATGCCTCTTTCGCTATAGCAATTCTTGCTCTAATTTCACGAGCGCAGGACATATCTTCACTTATCAAGCTTCCAAGATATTTAAACAACTCCACCTGTTGTATTTTGTCTTGCACTATATTTATGTTTGCCCTTTTACATCCTCTGCTAATCACCATACACTTAGTTTTTTCCTTGTTAATCCTCATTCCATATTCCTCGCATACTAAATTCAAACCTCTTATCATTTCGTTCATTGTCTCTTTTTAGAAATGACCGATGAAATTGGCGTAAGCTTATAAGAAGAGATTTTAAATAGTCTTGAGGGGATCGTTTTCTGTTTACGGTTAATAATTTTAGTTCCTACCACAGCTATGGTGGTACACATACCTTCACTTATCAAGCTTCCAAGATACTTAAACAATTGCATCTGTTGTATTTTGTGTTGCCCAAAACTAAGAGTAAGACTAAGACTATGGAAATCTAAAAGTCATTTGTGCGACCGCGTGTGCGTGTGGTTTATTGCTAACAACGCAATATTTACGTTTATCCTCAGTCGTGACGACAGTTTTATGGCGACCAATAAAGTGTCACGTCACACACACAGATTTCCTGCATCACATTCCAAAGTACACAACTTGTCGTCGTTTATGTCGAGTAAAAAAAACCAGTTTTCAGCTGTGGATTTTATTAAACGGTAACCGCCGCTGCTCACCATTTTTTACGTCCAAAGCGCCACCGATTTGACATTTATAGGATATTTTATTGGCCGTTATGCGGTAAAATAACTTTTAATAAATAAATAAATATATAAATATGCGGATATATATATATGTATATATGTACTCACACACACACACACTAATATATGTATATGATATAATTCTTGCGTGTCTGTTATGCGCATTAAACTGTTACCATAAATATTGAAATCTCTACTTGAGAATGTCGACGAGGTGCTGAATGAGCGATGTCTTAGAACTCGGACTATTGAAGTGACAATATAGTGTTACGACGGTCTCACTGATCGTCGTATGGTACAGTGGAAACAAATTTACAGACACCAATTAAGTCACTAATCACCAGCTTTAATTGATCACAAATAACAGTTTGTAATCAACAAGTTATTCAACAAGATTATACTCGTGCAATAATAATTCAGTTAAATTTGTCCACACCAATAATAATGTCAACCAATAGAGTCCCGCACAACAATCACTTTTCACTAATAACCACTTGAACTCACCGAGTAATCGCCCGACGTAAACTGACTTTCAACCGGCAGGTGTTGGCTACTTGTAGTTTGCATGGTTCCATAGTATGCGTCCTTAACAAGCACTCGAAAATACTAGAGGATACTTCAGCGCGGCCTTGGCAGAAACACGCGCCGGCTGGGCTAGTCGAGAAGCTTGTAGAACGGCACTATCGACTGTACCAGAATGCTCCGTGTTATGTAACAATACGTTTTATGTGACAAAATTCATCAGTAGTGTCCGTATTTGCTGTTGTTGTATATATCGTTTTTAAAACGTCCATTGACGTTGTCCGACGCCTAACATCCACTCGAAATGATCATTCCACGTTCCATCCCTGAGATATCGTGTGCCCGTGGCTCTTAATATGCTTTATTTGCAGGACATTTTCGGTGTTACCCGCTTCTAACGATAGGAAGGAACATACTGCATCACCCTTTTTAGAAGTCTCTCATCACTCATCCTCTGGACGTGGATGTACCAAATCAAGTGGTTCCTTTCAATATCCTGATACGAAGCTCCCTCTATCCCCGTCTTCCTTCTGATTTGAAATTCCATCCCGTCTAGAAATTCTTACGGGACACATCTCCCGTACGGGATGGATCTCCGGAGCACATCCACCTCCACCGCCTCTTTGGCGCGTCATGTTTCTGCTCCATACAGTATGCTACTCTTAACTAATTCTTCATAAATATTACGTTTTCTCTTTTTACCAGTGTCCTTACTCCATCAGATTCCATTGAGCCATCCAACACTTTTCCTGGCCTGAAGTATCCTTCTTGTAATTCCCCCCCCCCCCCGTTACTATTACAGTATATAGAATTTGTTATTGCTGATAATTGTTTAATTACTTATCGTAAGGTCGTTAATGTTGTTATAATTTTATTTAAGAAACATTTTTCGGTATAGCAGTTATATTACTAATGCCTTTTCTAAATTAATTCACTATATTGGCTCTTTGTCAAAATGTAATAAGAACGTTACATTCCCTTGCATTCCGTAAGTTACATTACGTTATTAGCGTCACCTCAACCTGTCAGGATTCCCCATCGTCATTATCAGTCACATCAAAAGAGACTCCAAAATACGTGCATTCCCCACACACCTGTTTTTCTTCATTATCCAAGCTCACATTCGATGTATAAGCTCCAAAATTGGCAAGTATTTTGTTTTGTGTGTGTTTATCTCTAAGCCCCAATTTTTGAACTCCTCTTGTAATTTCTGAGCCCTATAAATTGTAGATCTTCCTAGTCGTTTTGCAGCAACCACCTGGTCGTTCGCAAACTGCAGACTGTACAAATACACACACCTTCAAAATTTAGACCCATTCCATTATACTTCCCTTTCCACGTTTGTAATCGTTTTGAAAAAGGTAGGAGAGATATGTTTTGGGGTACGGAGTGTACAAGGAATTAAAGTGGGGACCGAAGGGGGTGTGACGCGAACATATGCTTTCACAGAAGAGAAATGCACCAGCCTCTCCACCCCAACTCTACTCTCACCTACACGTCGGTGGACCCTGTTACGCCGAGCAATCCACTCCAAGGTTGTGATAACCAATCCCTTCGACGGAGTGGATCGGCAAGCAAACGAGAGATGGGGGTTCTGTCAGGGCAGGGGGTATCCTGGGACCTGGCTTGGCAGGATGGTGCACATCGGCAGCACGATGTGCATCGAGTATGGAGGCAGAGGAGGTTATAGTAGCCCAACGGCTGCACACATGGACTGAGTCAGTTATACTACTGCTACCGGGGAGAGCGAGCTCGTCAGTTGAGGTGAAAGCAACTCTCTAGGGAAAGAGCACCCGAAATCAAAGTTCCTGCTTCTCCAGGTTGGGGGTTGGCTCGGAGAATTCACATATCCTATCTGTGAAACTCTTATGTGTAAAACCTATCAGTTTCTCAGCCAGTAAGTTGTCTGCACTTGACCAGGACAACTGGCGGAGGCTGTTAAAGGAGGCATTGAGTCAGTAATGGGTTGTCGCGCCGCTGAAGAAGAAGAAGATAAGGAATCAAAGTAAAAATAGAAGAAGGCTCTAAAGAAATTGATAATTTGCACATGGATTAATGTTCTTATTATGTGACCTAAAATACTTGAAAATATGCACGCATTAGAATCCTAAAAACTAAGAAATATGATTAAAAGATAAACACAATTAATGGTTAAGACTAATCTTTACTTAACTTGTATTGGAAACCACGAACACGCAATTATACTTTCCATAAGCGCTTTCAAGCCTCTCGGCTCATCTTCAGATGGAACACAACAACCTACCTAGAAACATTCACCCCTTTATATATCTTATCTAACTTGACATAAACAAACATAACAGGTAAACACCCTTGTTACGCCTTACCCAGCAAACTATCATCCGAGTCACCAGCCCTTGTCCCAGTACTTTTCCAACCACTAAGTATCAGACTGCTACCAACCCTTATGTTCTACGTTTCTCTCTTCCTCAATATGTGGTAAAATATAATCTTCAATATCAAATTTCTCCTTTGAATTAAATAAACTATTTAAATCCTTTTTTTCTTTCCTTTAGTAGTTCAAGTTCTTCTCTCAACTGCCTTTCCACCGAATTATATCCAACCTAGAAAATATGACCTGAATGTAACCTGATATGACCTTCAGGTTAAGAAAATATGACCTGAGACTCGTAAAACATGACTTCCAAAATAAATAAATATACTGTGACCCTGAATATCCTAAATCGCAATAACTTTGGTTTTAAATTTTAATTTCGACCTGTCAGAATTTGTTGTCCCCCTGGGTCTGGGATTTATTTTGTTAACCGTTCATCCTCCTCTATATCACTTTATCGTTTTGTTTCAATTACAAGGTCCAAGGCTTTTCCTGATTGCCTCGTTTTCAAGTCTATCGATTCAGCCTTACTCCAAGAATTACTAACCTTCGAATACTCTCTCTCTCTCTCTCTCTCTCTCTCTCTCTCTCTCTCTCTCTCTCACTCACTCACTCACTCACTCACTCACTCACTCACTCACTCACACACACACACACGGATCCAGTAACCAATTTTTGGGGAGGAGTTGTCTTTGGGGAGGAGGCGGAGTTATGAAAAGTTGCATCATTCTTTAAAGTCTAAATTATAAATCATAGGAATGGGTGAAGATAAAAATACAGTGTGTTATTTATCAGTACAATATTAACGTATTAATTTTATTCATAAATGCTCAAATATTTCTTGTTATATATTTTATATTAATATTAACAATAAAACCTTTTTATAAGAATATACATTTTATTTTGTAAATTACATGTTTCGATAGTAATCCAACTATCATCATCAGATATAAATTGTAAAATTATAATATTTATATTAAAAATACATTATATTTATATTTTTAATATAATTATTATAATATTATATATATATATATATATATATATATATTTAAAATATAAACAATTTCTATCTGATGATGGTAGTTGAATTACTATCGAAATATATGTAATTTACATAATAAAATATATTGTTGTAAAAAGTGTTATTATTAATAATAATATAACGTATTAATATATTAACGTACAATTATAAAATAAAAACAAAACAAACTAATACCTAAACAAATAAAAATGAATACAAAACATGGCACAATTTTCAAAGCACTCAACATCGAAAATACACAAAATACTAACACATACACCGCAATCACACACAATAAAACCAATTTAAAGTACAGAAGCCAACAGGAATCCACAATAATAACCAACCAACACATATGTACTTCACCAGACACAAAATCCGGAAGGCTGCGGATGGGTACAAGATGGTACCCGAAACATGTTCCAAATAAGGAGAAAATATCTTGAGGTAAAGTGATTATAAATATTAAATTATAAAATCGAATCTGTGTTTGTTAGTTCATTGTTATTTTAATAATCCTATAATATTAAGCGAGCAATAATTGTATGTAAGACTTATCTGTTTTTTTCTCGAAAACGGCTCTAACGATTTTCTCGGAAGTTGGTACTTAAGTGTATTTTGACACCAGGAATCGATTGGACTCGGGCTCATTTCCGCAAAATTCGTCTAAGGGCCACATCTGAGGGCCTTTATTTTAAAATATCGCGGGACCGATACCGCGCGACAATTAATTATTGCTAGGCAACTGTAATTTCTAACCAGCTTTCTTACCGTACAGATAAATAAACTACAGAAACCGTCGATAAATGCAAACGGCGCAGTATCGATATGTTTATATATGAAGAAGAATAAATAGCTGTTGCAATCAATGTAAATAAACAAAATAAGAGTTGAGACGAGCAATAATTGTATACCCTATCTAATAATTTATGCAAGCAATAACGTATTTAATTTATAACGTGTTCCCTAATTTTCTGTGTTCTCTGAGGTAAGTATTAATACACGGACACGTCATGGACAAAAAAATTCAAGGATTGTATTGAAACGTTCGAAAAATGTTTTTAGTAAGCTAAAGTTAATAATAATTTATGAGTGTTTTGAAACTGTTGCTTTTGCTTCTTTGTGACTTAGAACAGAAAGGTACGTTTTATTATAGAGTAAAACGCTCGGGCTGGTAAACGAGCTTATCGAATAATTGCAACGGCATCAGTTCCTTGAAGACCTGCTTTTGCTATGACCATCACAAAGCTCAAGGACAAACATTTGAATTCGTTGGTATCTACTTACTTATATCAGTTTTTACGCATGGAATGTTGTACGTAGCATTTTCTAGAGTAAAAAGACGAAACAGATTAAAAGTTCTTTTGCCACCAGAAAATCCTCACCATACACGAAATGTTGTATGGAAAGAAATACTAAATACTAGAAGACTAGAAATACTAGAAGACTTTACTATAACTTTTCAATAATTTTGTATTATACTGTATTTTGTATTATTCTATTTACTTGTATTTTTTTTATATGTGTATAATGCAATTACTATTATTTTAAATGTTTATGCAATGTACGTAGGCTATAGTTTCTGTTTATGTTTACAAATTTCTGCTTATGTTTACAAATCCTAGACAATTTAATGTAAAAAAAAAATCTGTGTATAAATCGAGCAAAGCTCGGTCCCCCGATATTATTCACTTACAGTTACAAATACACACTACTCATTTATGGTATGTAGCCTATATAAAACAAAAATTAACATACCGCTAAGGCCCAGTTACAATTTACAGTAATTTTGGAGTAAAAGCATGAACCTACATTACGTGATAAAATTTTGTATTATATTCACAATCACAAAAACATTCTACAATCGTCTGAACGGACCAAAAAATTTCGACTGAAGTGATCATTTGGGGGGGGGGATTCCCCCATTTCCCTGTCCCGTCAATCCGCGCCTCACTCTATCTGTTTCTCTCTCTCTCTCTCTCTCTCTCTCTCTCTCTCTCTCTCTCTCTCTCTCTCTCTCTCTCTCTCTCTCTCTCTCTCACACACACACACACACACACAGCGTCAAAAGTTTACATGCAAAACTGTGATTTTGCAGGAGGCTAAACATCCGAGGAAAAGTATAATTTATATTTAATTTTCTAATTAATTTAAGTGTTTTTTTTGTTCGTCCGAATCCGAGGAGGTGGATAGCCGACCTTTCACTGAAATATATTTCTCTGAAATATTCAATCTGCAGTCAGCAATGATAAGAAGGGTCGAAGTCAAGGGCTAAACTGCCCACGCGACCCTGTAGAACAGACTCTGTCTCTATCCTATCGTTAGAGCGCTCTATTCTACAATAGAGAGTCTCTCATTGAGTCACGTGGCGTATTTTACGTTTGACCTTTCACTTTATGAGGTGGAGACTCCCACACGCCCTTCGCCCGCGCCGCAGATATACCGCCCTGAAAGTGTAGCACACGAGTGGAAAACGCTCTGACGATGGGCTCACTCTGTAATGAGGGGAGAGAGAGAGAGAGAGAGAGAGAGAGAGAGAGAGGGGGAGGGAAAGGAGTCCCGTATTATTATTACACCTACGGGTGAAAGGGTGGGTGATATAAACACAGTAAACCACCCCCACTCATCCTTTGTACAACGCTATATTTAACCCCGACACAGTCTCATCAAAACCTCTAAGTATGGACAGTATTTAAATAAAGCGGTGTGTGTGTGTGTGTGTGTAGCAGTGATTACTTTTACGTGACGTCACAGACGAGATGTCGTAGTTGCCCTTGCGCCGCACAAAGAACAGTCCCGTACAAGGACTGCTCACGAAGAAAGGGTAAACTTAATTTTTTGCGTTTAAGACTAGTAGGAAAATCTCTACCCCGGCCTGCTTCCATCATAATATTTTTCGTTTCCCAGAATCCGCAGAAGTTAGTAAAATATACAGAATGGGCCAAAAGTCACTACCCATTGTGAGTTACTGAGTTACCCATTGTAAACATTAAGATAACTTTGGTTGTGATCTTCCCATCGATAAAAAATTGCACTCTAGTGTTTACATAAGAAACTATCAGACACAAACCAAAGGCGCGTAATTTAAAATCGTTGGGAAGATCACAACCAAAGTTATCTTAATGTTTACAATGGGTAACTCAGTAATTCACAATGGGTAGTAACTTTTGGCCCATTCTGTACATACTTGCGATTAAAATATTATCATAACTATGATAAGCTTTACAAACATTACGAACAACGTAAAGAATAGACATATATATATATATATATTCAATCACTTTGTGCTACAGTCCGTTTCTTGATGTATATAATACATTTAATATTTATAACTAAATTTACCTCAAGATGTTATTTTTCCTTATTTGGAACATTAAGGAACATAAAATACAAATACATATACCACAAACACACACAATAATACAACTTCAAAATACCAAAGACCAACAAACAACCTTAATAGCATCCAGCAGCCAACACACAAATACTTCACCAGACACAAGATCGCGAAGGCTGAAGATGAGAGAACGGGAACTCTCGAAACATGTTCCAAATAAGGAAAAATAACATCTTTAGGTAAATTTAGTTATAAATATTAAATGTAATACATATATATATATATATATATATATATATAATTTTCTATATAAGTAACTCGATGTTTCTTGCAGTAATTATATAATTTGTGATGTTTTCAATTTGTTTCTTCTGCAAGTAGATAATATTGTATATTCTTTTTAACACCTAAAAAAAAAGAATATACAATATTATCTACTTGCAGAAGAAACAAATTGAAAACATCACAAATTATATATATATAAATAACTCAAAGACTGAGGATTTCTTTGTACTGAATACAAATCCACACCGTTACACAGATTGCCACCAAATTGTGCACAGGTAACCTTTGACACAAGGCGAAAAACACTGTCTAACTTGGAATTTGATATTCCGCCCCGTTTCAGGATTTCGCTCCTTTAAATTATGCCCTTTTGTTAACACGTATAAAGATGTCAACAACACCATGGAGACCAGAATTAATTACCATAGTAACAAGTAAATAAACAAATACTGTTTAGCGGCATGTTTGAACAGTCCGTGTGATCATCCTGTGCGTGTTAAAAACGTAACTAAAACGCAGCAGGTTGCGTTTCGATGCGGGAGACCTTGAAAACGCAGCAGAGTTGACGACCCGTGCGTTTTTTCCACGTCCATGTGACCAATTTCATTGCTGCCTGTGTGTTAAATTAAATACGTTTCCCAACCGTACCCTAAGGCGCAGCGATCGCCCTCGTTGATCAGTTCTTACTTCGACTTTGAAGTCAAGTAAACAGTACACGAGAGTTACACCTTCGCAGAGTTTTACAATTTCTGTTGTTCTATTGAGTTGTTCATTCATCGTCGTATCGGCTACATTTATTCGGTGAGTTATTCTGCATTCCGTTATTCGGTTTCCTTAACTACAGTCCTTCTAAACTTCACCTTAAAATAACTTTACAGTCCCGTTTATTTTCCATACTCTTCACGTCCTTGTAAATCAACCCTCCTTTTAAGGACAGGTACTTTATCACCTTACTTTGCGGAATGCCTCCTAGAGGCTCGTGAGTCTCGGCTTGAACAATAACGAAGACGACAGGCAGAGATTAGGGCTGCGGAGACACCTGGGGAGCATAGGGAGCGCGTGGACCAACAGCGAAGAAGACAGGTTGAATTAAGGGCCCCGGAAACACCTGAGGAGCATGGAGAGCGCGTCGAGTGAGGCAGGCTTAAGTCAGAGAAGTGAGCAGACGAGGTAATTTGATTTTAGAGGCTTTTCAGTATAATCCAAATTATAACTATTCGTCACATCAAAAAGTTACAATTGGCAAAATGGATGTGATATACGAATTCTGTCAACCCAAACAATTTTAAACTGAATCGTCTGGGTTGTGCTGATCTAATGGAAAAGTAATTTTACAACCATTGAATCAGCTACCAGAACCACTTCGTTCGTACATGTCAGGAACGACTTCAGAATCCCAGCATTTGCTCCAAAATATTCGGAGATACAATTCGTGTTTTCAGATGACATCTTTCCGAACGACAGCAGCAATCGAAGAAACTGTTGGCTTTATGTCAACTTTTAAAGTGGAAGGACAAGTATATCACACAGTCGGGTCGTTGCTCCCTGTCCCAAATGAAAATCCGAAGTTTTTACAAATCTATTTCATGGGAGACGATCAAGCCAAGGCCGATTGACGCTGTGAAGCCATTCCCGCTATAAGAAAGGATGCTGTTTTAAATTTCCGAAGGCTGTTGCACCAACATAATAATTTAGTAAAAGTGTTGAAAACAGATTTGGAGAGAATGCCGACTGATGAGTACGAGCTAACAGAACGCCATATACACATAGACAATAAAAATTATATTAAAATACGTGTTAGAAGTCAAATATTCGCGTGCGAAGCCGCGAGTATTAGCTAGTACGAGTATAAACTACAAAATAATGTAAAATAAAATAAACCTTTCTTACCTGTGACTGGCGGTCTTTCAACAGAGTCCTTCAACCATCACTCACAGGTTCTGAGGACGATTCGATATTCTACGGATCGAAACGTAAAACGAAAAATATTGCGATGGAAGCAGTCCGAGTAGAGGATTTGTCTGACACAAACACAAAAGAAATCCTCCTAAATGAACAGTTACAGTTTCAGTCAAATTCGCTATACGATACGGCTATACAAATACAGACAAAGTCCACAGTGCGCGGCGAGCAATAACAAAGACTCGGCAGTCGACCGTTGTAGTCCGGGATGCGCATCTCGACTTGTACGTGCTCCAAAGTTTAAACGTTTTTATTGTTGATTATGTGTAAGTTATGTTATATGTTTTATGTGTTGATATTTTTACTTAAATGACGATCTCTGCTGAGTGACAATACCTGAGGATGGGGCATATGTCCCGAAATGCGTCGTAATAACGAGGAAGAAATAAAGCCACCAGACGGACAAACAAAATAAGGTAAATACTTTATTCTATCAATATATAAATAAGTGGCTTGGACACCGATAAACATGAATATAAAAAATGAGAGAAGAATAGTAGAATAGGTGTAGAGTAGATATTAGAATAGAAATTTTAAAGAATGTTAGTAGAAATCGTTAAACACGCATTTATCAAGTCAAGACTGTCTTTAACGAGTAGCAGAATCACGTCACCTCCAACAACATTGAAACGCGTCTCAGGAAACAGCTATCGCAGACCTCCCATTACCAAAACCTCCAACAGCGCTCTGTATGCACTAAACACACTTTTCCCTAACCTCAATTCCTTTCTGTACAAGCTCAATTGGAAATAGTCAAAAACCGCTTCTCAACGCACCTCCCTACAACCCATGACCACCTCCATCAACAGAACTACCCGCAATACCCGCAGACCTTCCTTCCTCATAAACCGTCTCCTTACCATAGTCGATGGACCTCCTCCCAGAACTCCTCGTCGTCAGCGTCAGAGAATAGAAACACATAGAAACATCTAATCCCAAATTACAAACACACTCTACCTCCCATCCTTCCTGACCACACTGTAATTTAAATTTCCCTAACCTCTTACCGAGTATTTAACCCTCTTCTTTGTGTCCCCCGCCTACCTTGACGCCTCTATGTCGTCTCCTTCCAGCTTTGGCGACCTGTGCTCTCGTCCCCGTCTTGGCGCCCTGAAAAATAAAATAAACAATAATAAATGGCACTTCCATCAGCCACTTCCTTCACCTATATGACTACAAACTACATCGACACACAAATACACGGACATACACTACTCTACCTTCTATGTGCCTCCACGTTCCTCGCTACCGGCCCGTGCCGGCTATAATTGGCAACAGCTTTGAAGGCTCTGAGGAGGCAGGCCTTCCATTAGACTTTCCTGGCGACAGGCTGGTTCCCGTGTCCTGGCGAAAAATATCAAACTCGAATTCTCACATTAAAAATCAGAGCCGGAAATACCAGTAGACCCCTAATGGTAAACAAGTACAAGCTTTCTGGAAGAAGGGACGTAGGCCAAGATAGACCAAGAAAGAAATGGATCTGATAATGTGAAACCAGAACAGGCACATTGCCTAATCCCTGAAATGTAGGAGACGAAGAAGGGGAAAGAGAAGGAGAAGGAGAAGGAGAAGGAGAAGAAGAAGAAGAAGAAGAAGAAGAAGAAGAAGAAGAAGAAGGAGAAGGAGAAGAGGAGAAGGAGAAGAAGAAGAAGAAGATTTTTATATAATCATGCGAATAAGATTTAGGCTAATCCTCGAATTCTAATCGTAGAGGAATCAATCTGTACGCACAGGCGAGTGAGTACGTTCGTGGTACATATGAAACGTGTACAAACTAAAGAAATTTTTATCGCTCTTCCTGTAAACACTTTAAAAACTGCATGCAAATATCGTCCGTTGTTTGCGCAATACGGGTCTGCGTATGGAAAGTGTCACGCTAAAAGGTCAATGACCGACATTAATACGAATTATAAATTCACGTTACTTGTCATCGGTTCTCTACCCCCCCTCTCTCTCTCTCACTCTCTCACTCTCTCTCTCTCTCTCTCTCTCTCTCTCTCTCTCTCTCTCTCTCTCTCTCTCTCTCTCCCCCGACTAAACAATTTCGTCTCACACCGGTGGTAAACAATGAATTGCAAATTTCTTGCAAATTAGTCGGCGACGGCGACAATACATGACTACTAATCGCGAAAACGTACAACTGCGCGTCGCGACCCAACGAAACCCACTGTATTATGTGTGAGCGTGTGGCTAACGTATTGCCAAAATGCGGGCGACAAAAGTACGCAAAGCGTCACTTGGATCATTTATTACGCGCTCAAACTGTACGGCTAGGCTGTCCAGTATACTCATAATATTCAGTTCCTGCCGTATATCTGTGTTTCTTCTATGATCATGGAGAGTATACCCTGCCACGTGGCTGAGAAATCTCATTTGAGCCGCTTGGATGCGACTGACCTGGCCTTTCGTTAACGTCCAATTCTCAGACCCATAAACTGGGAAGGGCCATCACCTTGTAGAATTTTAGGCGTGTTCCTTTACTTGCTGACTTAAGGGTTTGCCTAATGGTCCCGCACATAAGGTTGAACTTATGCAACTTATTCACGACGTCGTTGCTTGCATTATAAGACACACTGTAGCCCATGTGTTCAAAACTGCTGACTTGTTCCAGGACAGTACCATCTATAACAATTTTTCTCCGCACGGGATTAGTTCCACTAAAAGCCGCTACATTGGTCTGAAGTGTGGATACTTGTAAACCAGAGTCTTTGCAGATTCGATTTAATAAATGTATACCCATCTGCAACCTGTTTTCTGAGTCCGCCAGAGTAGCCTGTTCGTACGCAAACAACAAATTGTCAATTGCAGAATGGCCAATCACAAAATGATTTAACTCTGTTTCTATTGATATCTATGCCGGAAAGCCGTGCATACGTTACAATAAGTTCTACTGTGTCTAATTCTCTGTGTCAGCGATGTTTTTTAAGAGTTTTCCTTCCACTTCAAGTTTGGCAGAGTTGTTAGTACACAGTTCTTGTAGGCAGAGGGGTCGATGCCGTGTCATCCGTTCTGTTCCAAGACTTTTCTTCCGTCTGTCGACCATAGGGGATTTTTGCCGCAGCAGGCTGCTGGCCACATTGAATAATGACACTCGTGTGTGGAGAGTATGGCCGAGGACCGACTCGTCAAATTGTTATCAAACAGTGGCGTGACGTGGGTACATAACAGCTGTTGCCGGTTGTGATAGGCCTAAAACTTAGCATAAAAGGTAATTCGAATTTTCCTAGTACCAAATGTTCTCTTTAGAGTCAAAATATTCTTTTCAGAGCTAAAATATCTTTTTAGAGTATTTTATATCTTTCGCTGGCAGAAGAAGAGAGTCCCGGTTCAACGGGATCTGACTCCATTATACTTACACAGAATAAGTGAGGACACAAATAATCGAATTAATAATAAAAGAGTCAAACAGAGAAACATATAACTAAACGAACAACACAAAAATAGGTAGGTAGTAACTGCACGTTGGTTCCGAAACGAACATAGCTGCTAACTGAGCGTTTTGCCGGTTTATACAGCGGCAACACATTGGGTGGGCGAATGTGTCCTCCTCCCGTTTGTACAATGACACTTACTACAAGGTCAATGACCACACGCATTAAAACATTGCCAATGTCTGAGCCGGCAACACAAGACGAGCCAGCAATTAGAAAGCAATGCTATGCTTTCCTTCAAGTCTCCCTACTAATATTGTTCGGATTTCAAACTATTCAATAACTAAACTATTTATTCTGTGATATAATTAACATTATTTTCTTTCGTTTCCAGGACTGTTGTCGGCGGCAACAGCGGTTACGTGGACGCCACGATACTGCAGAATATACCGTCGTAACCTTTGTCTTTTAGCATAACTGAGTCAGTGGCCTCAATGATCAACGTATACTCTTGAGACTTGTCAGTAGCTATAATTTGACGTAAACGGGTTACCAGCCCGCAGCGCAACCACTAACCTGGAGGATCAGATTATTTGTAGTCAAGGTTTCGTTCCCTTGTATCCTTCGGTGATCATAAGAGCAAAGTGCAACTTTCTCATACCTTGATCTTATCAGAAATAGGTGTTATCAAAACATAAATTTTATAAAAAATTATCAGGTTAGAATGGAAGTAGGACCTCAAAAACTGGCTACCTTGTAGTTGTCAGTGAAGGTCAAGACCTAGAACTAGGAACTAAAGTATTTGGGTGTAACAATGACATCGGATGGTGACACCAACCAAGAAATAAAAGTAAGAATAGGATAAGCTAAGACAGCAACAAAACAATTAAACAGTCTGCTTTGGAGTCCAAGAATAACAAAAAACAATAAAATCAGTATATATAAAACTATAGTCGAAAGTATATGCCTATATGGAGCAGAATTGTGGGAAATTAATAAAAGAAATAAATCCTAAATAAGAGGTATGGAGATGGATTACTGGCGGAGGTGCTGTAGACTAACAAGACTAGATAGAGTGAGAAATGTAGAGATAAGACAACCAATGGGAATCGACCTTTACATTATAGAAACAATAGAAGGAAGAAGACTGAATTGGTTCGGACACCTAAAAAGAATATCGGTCTAAACATTCATGGAAAATGGACGTCGAAGATGCAATGAATGTAAGAGGACTTACAGAACAGGACTGTTTAGACCGGCGCCAGTGGAAGCTAAGATGCGAAAGGCGGCGCCAGCCGTAAATAAATCGCAAAAAAAGAATGGAATTAGGCATGGTTGAAAATTTGATGAAATCCCAAAAATACATGTGACATATCAAATTAAAAAGGAACTTTAATTCAATATTTTGGGACGCTAGGGACCCAAAAAAGTGAGGCAAAAGTTTGATAAAATTGAAAATTCCATATGGGATATCAAGTTAAAGAGAATTTTAACCAAAATCTGAATATAGTGAACAATTCTAGAAATTAAAAATTTTTTCGAACCCAGTGTCCAAATATGGCATCACAGAATAATCGTAAAATAAATGTAAAAATGGAAACTGGGTAGGCCTATAGACTGTATGAAATGTTAACACAAATCCGATTTTGGGGAGTTTTTTTGTGTTTATTGTATGATTGTTCTACAATTTTTACTTAACTAAACAAGAAATAGTAGGGTAATCAGAATTTCTTAAGTTTTTTTATAAATGAAAAATTATCTACAATGAAAATTTATCAAACAATAAATGTACTTTTTCAAAAAATTCTCCAGTTCAGGGAGCACACCAGTGTTAATGTATCAAAACCTGTTACATTAAAAATGTGTATCTACCTTTAAAACATTTTTTAAGAAGTTAGAATATTTAGCGCATGTAAATGAATGTTATTTACATGTGCCGAGTACCTTACTATATTCATTTAGATCAGTTACACAGACCCGAAACTCAAACTGTTAATCTAATATTTCTCATTCTGTTTCATTCACACACACATAAACATATCCTTTCTCCTCATCTCCCTCTTTCGTTTAATAATGATCATATTACTCTTGTGTACTGAACACTGTCCTCAATACTGTTAACAATGAAACTTAGTGAGAACTTTCATTTCATACACCAAATCGATTTCGTTACCAAATCATCAAATCATTTCAGTCACCAACAAAACAAACAACGTCGCCATCGAGACTTTTACGCCCGAACAAGAGAATCAATTTCACTGCCCCGTTTCTGACACCCGGCCTTCGTTTCGATGCCCAAAAGAGTGATATTTGTTTCGTATGGATTTGAAGAGATGGAAAATTGTTTTCGCCGCCACGGTTTCGACACCCCACCACGAGAAATAATTTCAAGGCTTAATTGATTTCTAGACAAGCGATACGTCGGGCGTCGTCTCGATTTCGATACCTCGTACTATCAAGAAGAATAAACAATAAGTTGAGTGAGCAGTGCGCGACCGACCCCGTGACCCGTTTACACGACAACAAACAAACAAAACCAAAGCGAAACATTGCGGATGCTGCTGCCCGCTACCGCATCGCATTATAATACCGTAGGAAAGTAAAGTAACGTATCGTATCGAATCCGGACGTCGTTGTCGCGCACTTTCTAAACATTTCACTTGTACACTCCTCTAGTAATTATTATTGGTACTAATGACCGAACGTTTGGTCTCTCTCTCTCTCGCTCTCTCGCCTTTCGCCGAGCTGCGTGTTAATGAATTCACTCCAACAATGACACGCAGGCTTTTATCAACGAAAGTTCGTGGTATTGTCCTACACAAACGACGCGTCCAATGGTGGAAACTGAATCACTCGTGATGAATCATTTATGATAATGAATATTTGATCACTCTTCGTTTTGGTGAATTCTTCTTCTACTGTCATTAGAAATGAGATGCTGATTGTAACTATTACTGTGCAATGTGGATAATCCGAACAACAATAATCAAGAGCGTCAATAATCCGGCAGTATCAGAAATAAATTTTTATGAGCATGTTATTTGATTATTTCAAATTCAATACATTACTATTTTAAATCTCGTTTATTACCATCCACCTAGATTTTACAAAACTCTCATTGCTCTGTTATTGCCTCCTCAACTTGATTTCATATCTTCCATTATATCATTGATTACCATCATGTCGCTTATTAAACCTTATTCATTCTCGTTCTTTCTCTTCTGATACCGTGCTTC
Source organism: Magicicada septendecula (assembly GCA_034769895.1). Classification (NCBI taxonomy): domain Eukaryota; kingdom Metazoa; phylum Arthropoda; class Insecta; order Hemiptera; family Cicadidae; genus Magicicada; species Magicicada septendecula. The sequence goes on along the minus strand of CM068370.1, from coordinate 58,784,940 downwards.
ATACAGCCAGGTTCTCTTATCAGTATGTTTCGGTTCCGGTTATCAGGAACACATCTTATGGAAAAGAAGTTTAACAAGTTATCAGTGACCACTAAAAATATATTCAGCTTAGAAATGTTACCCTCACAGTAGACAAACGTAGGATTAAGCAAATTAGCAAGCTGTTGTGTTTATATACTAGTAGGCCTATATACTTCCTGAGCCGCAGAACTCGCACATCGTTTTGAACGAAGTACACTACTTATTGTTAGACTTACATAAATTTCGATACTAGATAGTTTTTCAATTATGGGAAAAGTACAAAAATTCCGTTTACTCTACTATTTTGTAAGTAATATAACAAATGTGGAGCACACAATCGTGCAATAAACACTAAACATTTGAAACATTCGGATTTGGGTCACAATTCCTTTAAACGTTTTTGCTATTTCTATGGGTCTTCGATCCACAAATTTTGGAATTTCCATAACCTTACACTTAGATGTTAGTTAAAGTTCTCTTTCATTTGATACCCCGTTCATGAATTTTTGCGATTTTATCAACATTTTCACCCATTTCCTGGGCTCTGAAATCCAAATATTTTGTAATTTTCAAAAAAGAACACTATACAGATTACGGTTAAAATTCCCTTTAATTTGATACCTCACGTGGGATTTTGCGATTTATCACAATTTTGACTTCTCATATTTTTGCATCTCGTCTATTTGTGGAGGGTTCAATCTCAAAACGATAGGGTTCTGTAAAGCAAAAGTGTAATGAACACGCAGGCCAAGATATTTACGAAAATTGGTTGATATATTCAAAAGTTATCTTTCTGAGACATAGCCTACCCCAAATAGACAGATACAGAGACAGATGCCAAACGGTCGAATTAAAACGGAGACCTCGTTTTGCTCGTTCAATCATACTCGCCTCGAACATGTTGGGAACAGACCAGGAATCGACTCCATGGAAAGTGCACAGGAAACGATAAAAATAAATCATCGATCGAGTCAGAACAGTGTTGCTACTAGCGCCGGGAATTCATAACTTGCACAGCGATTTTGAATCTACCAATCGACGACGGGCAGAATTCATTAACACGTCAACTTGCGACGCGAAGTCTAGACAAAAACTGCACTTAATTGAACTGGGTGACACACATGCTACAGCTGTGACACGACGCTTGTTCCACAGTCGAACAAGAAAATTACGTGACAGTGAAGAAAAGTTCGACTTGTTCGATATGAAAAACGTGTTTTTTACAGATTGGATTTACCTGATTGATTGAAATCTCTTTCCTTCCCCCTTCTCGCTAATTGTCTCCTTATTCCTGTTCCACAGTTAGTGCCACCACGATGAAAAGCGTAAATATGAGCGCAAGGAATGAGGACCGTTACTGGCAAAAGGTGATACGTGTGGTGCCCTAAAGTGTTCTTTGCGCAAACAATAGGTCTGCAATAAACATGACCCTCGAGAAGTCTTGGGAAACAGTTTTACACTACTTGGCCTACTTGCAATTATTGCCGTACTCGTCATTTTGGAAACGGAAGAACTAGTTCCTTATAACTGAGCCGATACGTCTGAAATAGTATGCTCTGTATGACGGTGGTTGGCGTGTGGACCCTTGGCCTACCTGCTGCCTCTACCCCATTGTAATACTTCCGCCCGGGCTCTACAGCAGCTAATTGCGGTGTGAGTCACCTCACTGTGCGTCCAGTTGTAAACCCACTTTAACTTAAGCTTTTTTTTTTAAGATTTTTTTTTTTTTGAGAAATTTTTGAGAATTTTTTTTTTTTTTTTTTTTTAAAGAGGGGCCACAAGTTAATTATAACTAGGCTAAGCCTAGAGAAGCCAAAAATGCGCTGGATCCAGTGAGACGGGACTTGCAATGAAAACTCAAGACTTAAACAATTAACAAATCCTTTTTATTATTCTATCTCATTGCACAATTAATAATAAAATAAATAAACCCAACAGTAATCTATAATTCCCCTTAATTAGTTAATTAAATAAAGCATACTTTCTCAACAAGGCCACCTGAAAATAATTATTGAAACCAAGAAAATAATTTGCTATGTCACTCTACCAATGAATTGAAATTTAAAACTATAACTAACCTTGAAATAAAGCTTCCATTAAAATATTAATAAAATATAAAATTTATTTTATATGTTCCTGTTAGAATGCTTCATATAATTTAATGAAGATAAATGGTATTGATTCCTTGCTAATATTAATTATAAAAATAATTACTCAAACAAATTAAATATTTTTCAAAGGGTGACAACTCATATACTTGTTATAAAGTTAAATAAAGTAAATTATTTCCTTAAAGAAATGATCAGCAATGATTAATTGAGATAGAATACCTGTTATGAAAAAATGAAAAGGATATAACTACATGACTTCAGGTATTAACTTTCTTTTATAAAAAGACATTGCACAAATAAAAACCCTATATCCAAAGTCCCCACCAAAATACACTAAATGCATAACACTTATAACCCCCAAAATGTACACACAAATATACATACATAACATGTTCCACGACACAAATACATTGTACAATCGTACACAATAAAATATACATAAAGGTGTCTTGCCACGCCCTTTTTATATTACCCTCATAGTGTATATAAATTCTTACTGTTTCATTATAATTATCCCTGTTAGGATTAGAAATTTACTTTTTATGTTACCCTCATGGTGTGGGTTGATTACACATCAGGTGTATGGTAGAATGCTTAAGCACACAGTAGTCCCCAGGACATAATAAAATTCAAAACTAAGTGCCTAAGTGGCTAAGTGCCTAATTACAGTGAGAAATTAAAAATATTGAAAATAATGAACGCCCCCCAGTTATCATAAATAATATAAAGAATTTATATATACGGAAATAGGGCCAATTAATAAAAATAGAATTATTGCATAATATTATAACCCTATGAAAAAAAATACACTTGGCTCAGAGACGGACATGTTAATAGCCTGTTGATTCAGCCTCCAACTTGTCTCAACAAACAAGTTCAAAACTGTATCGACAGGCACTGCTTCTGGTTGAAACTTGTTGAAAATGCACCTCCCTCACCAGTAATTTTTTATACAAAATGAATTAAACTGATTTTTAATTAAGAAAATATATATATATATATTTATACTACTGAATTGAACTTGATAATTACTAATAGCCAGAATGACTTAAAATCTGTAAAGAAACCCCTATAATGAAATAAATGGAAAATCTATGCTGAATGTGACTTGTGTAATGCATGCCAGTCTCTGGCTGACAATTTTACCAGAAATACATTGAAATTTACAATTAATTTAGCACCCAGTCCACACACTAAACTGTCCCATCAATTGAGAATTTAAATAAATGTTTAAAACTTGTAATGTTATAGTTGACAGATGCATATAACTGGTCACTGGGTATGATTGAGTGTTGACTCTATGTGTAAATAATAATTGGATAGTTATCACCTGATTTCAGCCATGAAGGGTTTTTTGAAGTGACAAACTTGTGGCCGACATTATTAGGTGTTAGGGTGGTGGTCCAGATCCCTCCGGTAGCGAGGAGCTTATGGTGTTCATCGTTCAGCTATGTAGTGGTCTTTTTCTCGTCTACATCGGTGGACCCTGATTACACATTATATTTTTAGTCATAGACCACAAAACGAATGCCCCACTAAAGTTTGTACACCCTCCAAAATACATATATAAAGTCAACATAGTTATTGAGCTATTTAATTAAACTTGATAAAATTTATATGGCCAACATGCCTTATTTGAAAACCTTTATAACAATAATTCTTTCCAATATTAACATCACCTAATGTGAGTTACCTTGTTTGCAATATGACAATAATTTATGGCTTTGTACCATCTCATAACTTTATACTTAGCGTGAATATGTAGTTACCACGTGGTTGAGGTTAATTCAAATACATAGTTTTTTACTACAGGTAATAATATGAACTGGACATCATTTACTTTCAAAACGTGCCTGAGTAAGTTGCCAAATATATATATAAAGCTTTACTGTTAATTGTAGCAAAACTTTATACCACTTAAACTAACTGCGCATTGTGCAATAACTAGATTGATGTACACGAATCTCATTACATCGGTGTTAAATCACTTTTAAACTTAATTATTTTGTGTTCAATGTATTTTACTTTTTAGTGCCGATATTCTGACACTTGAATGGAATGTTTTATAAAGTTTTAAAACTTTACCGACACATTGCGTATTGCACAATGCACGATGCAACAGGTGATCAGATTGGACTCACTCAGGCTTACTAAAAAAACAGTTTTCTCCAGTAAAATATTGTAGTATATAAATATGAAAGAAATTGAGACTTACCGCTAGATATCAGCCCACTCTCCGATTGTAAATTAACTGAAAACTCGCTGAGTCTTCGTGACTCAGCACACAGTATGAAACAATTTTTTTTTTGCCTCGCCCAATACTGGTAAAATTTTGTTATATTTGAAATCAGCGAAATAATACCACGAAAATGACACCAAACACGACTAAAAAATATTAAATTTTAGGTGTGTCAAGGTAAAAGCTCAATAACTAAACTTACTTTAATTCACATCTTCGGTGCACAGTGCTCAAAGAATAAATTTAAATGAAAAATACGAATACTTGTTTAATTACTTTGTTTGATTCTTTATTGTAAATTAAATAATACAAATAAAGTCTATGTAATTATTCAGTCATTGTTACTTTATAACGCCCAATTTTTAATATTCCTTAGTCGTGTTTGGTGTCATTTTCATCGTATTGTTTCGCTTATTTCAAATATAACAAAATTTTACCATCCCACCAACACCAATATACATGTAAAGAAAAACATTTATTTCAATTGTCGCCCATTTGCTTGTTTGCTGGTTTCCGATACATAGTCGAGGTATGTTGCTTGGAACATTCACAACAGGTAGATGAAAATGACATTCCACGAAAAAAGGAGTCGACTATAGTATTCCTAAAAAGGAGTGGTGCGCACCAGCGATATCGCGTGTGTTCTCACGTTTGGGGGCTTTTATATATTTTTTGTGTTTATATTTATATTTATTGTGATGTGTGTAAAATTGTATATAACGTTGTTTTTAATATTTTAATAATTGACGAACTTCACCAAGGGATATACTTGATGATGGGATATATGTCCCGAAATGCGTAGATATTCATAAAGGATAAAGGCCACCAGACGGAAAAGAAAAAGGTAAAACTATTTTACTATTTATATACATATAGTGGCTTGGATACCAAATAGCATGGATCTAAAGTAATTAATTTATAAATAACGAAATGACTTGGATACCAATAACAATATGCAGGGCTTGATTTCAGTGGAAGGCGGGGGCGGCGTCCCGGAACCTCTTGGATCGAAAAATAAATTAGCGAAAAAATATATGACAAGAGAAATCTAATTATTACAAAAATTTACTACTACTTTTTAAATTTTGCCCCTCATCAGCCCCACCCCCAAAACTAAACATTTGTCAAAATGAAACACTAGCACTAATCTTTATCTTAACTACTATCGTTCAAAAAGTGCCCCAATAACCTATGGAGAAAATTAAATTAAAAAACTTGCTTCAAAATTAAAACTACATGAAAGGTAACTGATGGGGAGCTTCCGAGAGTATGTGTATTCAAGAATTTTTCCGGATACTCTTTCTGTCTTGAAATATGCTAGTGAATCGATAGCAATATCTTCAAGTGAATGTGAGAGGGCTGATTTCTGGCCATCATACTTGGACACAAAGAGTAAGGAAAGGTCAAGAAACAAACAATATGACGACACAATGGTGTAACTCTGGAAACTTTTTTAAAATGTCCAAACCACGGAAACCATCACTTAGAGTTTGATTGAGGCTCCGGGATGACGCCGTCATGAGTGACATGTTTTCGATTGTCGTGCGGCTAACCTGACGATGAAGCTCTTTAGAAATATCAGTAAACTTTATTACCTTTTTAGATACAAGTTTATACGTATGTTACATATTTTATAAGGCTTTAAAAATGTAGACCTCCTTTGTAATAACCCGCTAATATAAACTATAAGTATATTTGTGTCTGTACAAATTTTGAATTGACGGGTTTCGGCACCTATAATTTTAGAAATCAACCACTGGTAATATGTATGTCACATTAATAGTGCTATTGCAGACTTAATTATCTTTTCAAATTAAAATCTGCATGTCATGAATACGCAAACATGACAAGCGCTAATGGTGAATAAAGTTTTCCATCGGAACGTCTAATCAATCCGCCAATCCGCCGTTTTGCACACACTTCACGTCTCACAGACAGCTTATAGCTGCCGGCACCGATTCATTGATAACAAAACAGAACTGTTGGAGTAGAAACGGTGCGAGGCGGGTTGCATACGCAGCGGCCGGCAGGTGCCGTCTGTGACCTTGACAGGGCCGGCGTTGCCAAGCCGAGCATTGTTGTCCATTCAGATTTGGTAAGGAATTCGTCCCGTAGTCGGGGCCCAGTTAAACGCCTAAAACAAACGGAGACAAAAAAACAACACATTATAGTCGCCAACAATGAGCTCCGGGGACGACACTTGTTATAAGGGAGGGGAGAGCATCCATCCTTCAACCGTTTATTTTTGTCCTTAAATATAGCAACAGCAGCAGTCTCGTCTTGATTTTTACTTGTCGTCGTTCTTAATTACTCTGTGTCCTTCATTAATCATTACAGACACGTGAGCGCGCCCGTCCGCCCGCACACAGATTCCTAACAACTTTAGCAACCGGCTACGATTTTACAAAGACATACCTCGTGCATACACGATTAGTGAGGTACTTATTGACAAATACTTAACGTTACTCACACGTTTGTCTTTTAACTTCATGTTTCCACAATATGCAGTGCCGGATTTAAGCACAGGCTTCATAGACTGCAGCCTAGGGGGAAAAAAAAGGACAGTCAACTTGCATAAAAACTATTTGGTTCGTGTTTCAGAAAAAAGTAGAAGATATTTTAGAAATAGTTGGTATTATGAACCATGTATTAGGGTATAGGTCATAAGTAAATTTGTTAATACCACCAATAAGCGAGTGCCAATAAACCAAACCAAATCCTAACAGAAGTAGTCTACTACAATTTTTTAATGATGCTCAAAAAATTATGATTTACTTACAGATTTGTACAATGTAAATATACCCTATATGTTCTTTGTACCCTAATACTTTTATGTTCTTTTTAAACAATATACCCTAATACTTTTATGTTCTTTTTAAACAATATACCCTAATACTTTTACGTTATTTTTAAACAATATACCCTAATACTTTTATGTTCTTTTTAAACAATATACCCTAATACTTTTATGTTCTTTTTAAACAATATACCCTAATACTTTTATGTTCTTTTTAAAAAATATGCTTAATTTGTGATAATTGCAAAGACATTGTTTTACTATCCTTTGGAAAGCGGTTGTTTTTAATGTATCCTACAATTTTATTCTGTTTAGGGTCTTTTAAGTGTAACATAAATATGAGTGCAATCTTTTATTATTATTTTCATAGATTCCAGAATGCCACTGCACACTGAGATACTTTGAAACAGTTAAATTGTATAACAACTATTGAAAATTTACAAAAAACAGTGTATCCCAATTTAATTTGTAAACTTAACAATGATATTATTTACAGTTCTAGAAGATATAGTTTTCAAAATTTTCCGGGGGAGGAACCCCCCCGTCTTACTGGGGGGGTGTCCCATACCCCCAGACCCCCTAGTGCTGGACCAACCGCATCACATGCTCAGCCTAGGGGCCCACTAACTCTAAATCCGGCCCTGACAATATGACAGGGTTGACAGTTCGCATTTACATAAACACACACACACGCGCGCGCGCGCGTACATTTATAAAAACAGATTCATATTCACTCACGTATACAAATTGATGTTCCAGTGGCGCATTTAGGATTTTCTTCTCAGGGAGTGTTATGGCGGGGTTTTTTAGGTTTTGTGAACTCATTTGCTGTTTTTTGTTGTTGCAACCACGAAGGCTAGCAGGGAAACATCTTCTTCTTATTCTTCCTGTTCTTGTTCTTGTTGTTGTCGTCGTCGTCGTCGTCGTCGTCGTCGTCGTTGTTCTTCTTCTTCTTCTTCTTCTTCTTCTTCTTCTTCTTCTTCTTCTTCTTCTTCTTCTTCTTCTTCTTCGCCTTCGTCTTCTTCTTCGCCTTCGTCTTCACTTCACGAATTAGGCACATCGCCTGTTCCGTCTTCTTCACAGTATATCTCGCCACCTTGTTCTTGGTCTTCCTACATTCCTTATTTCAAACGGCCTATACCTATGTGCTACTTTAGGTAGCCGTCTATCCTGCATTCTGTCCAGCTGTTGCGATTTATTCCAGGCGATATTACTGAATTGTATCGTTTATTGACAGTACCTGTAGTTCATTCCTAACGTCCTCATACTCAAACCTTGTATAACACACAGGTTTTGTCAATACACAGGTCGACTCATCCCGGTGAAAGGGTGAACATGAGCATCTCAATGAGGGTAATAACCGTAGTGCTGACCACACTTCCTTTCTCGCCTCACATCAAGCAACCTGCGCTACCTAACTACTAATGTACTTCAGCGTTACAGAAAAAAGAGCGATTATTATTATTATTATTATTATTTATTTAATTCATAATGAAACATTTTATATTAAAAGTAATCTTAAAAATATCCATTCATTTTGTTGTTGTCGTTCTTCTTCTTCTTCTTCTTCTTCTTCTTCTTCTTCTTCTTCTTCTTCTTCTTCTTCTTCTTCTTCTTCTTCTTCTTCCTCCTCTTCTTCTTCACGGAGTAGGTATCTCGTCCGTATCACACGTATGGTCCGTCACCTGTATGGTCCGGTGACGTATCTCGTCACCATTTCACGGAGTCAAATTCTCGCCATCTTCCTCTCGGTCTTCCTACGTTCCCCTTGTTCCAAAGTGTCTATACCAATATGCTAATTTAGGTAGCAGTCTATCCTCCGTTCTGTCTTCCCCGATGTTGCGACCATTCCAGGCAATATTTCTTGATTTGTATCCTTTATGGACAATACCTGTAGTTCAATCCTAATGTCCTCATTAAGCAAACGATCTCTCCTTGTACAACAGTTTGTTCGTCTCAGGAAATGCACTTCTGAACTTTGAATTTGGTTTATAATCGTCCTAATAGGCATCCATGATTCACACCCATACATTAGCACAGGCATTGCCATTGTTTTGTAAAATTTAATCCTTGTTTGTTTCCTTGTTTCATTCTTTAGTGTTCTATGTATGATGCCACACATCATCTGAAACGCTGATAATTTCGTCCTCACATCTCGTCCTCTTTCATACCAAATACTGATAACACAACCTATTCTTGGTTCCTACAATCGGATGAGACAATGGGCGAGATAGGGAAATACAGTACGCTTATGGGTTTCACGTTCGCTACTATTACGCGACTTGAACACCTCAACAGATACAAATGAAGTACTCTAGATAAGTCTACAAAATTTACGCATTAGTGATAATATTTTAATTCTTCACATTTTGGTATATTTTAAATAAATTTAGCCCAAAAAATGAGTCGGTAAAATAAGAAAAGTAATAAAACCGTCGTACACTCCTTTGAAATATAAACTGTCATTTCAGAAGAAATTCTTCCTCTTTAGCGATAATTTTTTTTCTACATGTTGTCTAGATCACCTACATGATGTACATGTTATTTTAATTTAATAACATCCTTGTAATAACAAAATAAAAAACAAAATTTCATATCAAATTTTAATTTTTTTTCAGTCGTGAGGCGTAAAAAGTAGCATGCGAGAAACTTTTTCCCTGTTCAAGATAGACTAATACATTAAGCGAGTCAATTGTACAGAAAGGTTCAAATATAATTTTGATCTAACTTTCAATGTTTTATCTTTATTGGTTTCCAAATTATTGAAATAATCGTACAAATACACTTCAGCAGTCACGCTGAATACCCGTTCTGCTGCCGCTCATCCAATTCCCGTCCTGCAACTTGGAGGACCAAGAACTTTGATTTCGGCCTGCTCTTCCCCTAGAGAGTTGCTTCCACCTCCGCTGACGAGCTCTATCTGCCCGATCGCAGTAGACTAACTCACATAGCCCATGTGTCCAGTCGTAGGCCTAATGTAGGCTCCTCCGCCTCCACACTAGATGCACACCCTGCTGCCGATGTGCACCATCCTGCCAGGCCAGGACCCAGGACACCCCCAGGCTGCCCTGACAGAACCCCCATCTCTCGTTTGTTTACCGATCCACTCCGCCGAAGGGATTGTGTGAACACTTAAACCACATGCCTGATATCCGTCTACTTGTGGCTGCCTTGGGTTATCACTCTACTGGGAAGAGAGATGTCGGTGGACCGAGGAGGAGATGGGTTCCGAAACAGGTCTAAGGCCTAGTCCTTGGAGTGGTTATGATGATGATGATGATGATGATGATGATGATGATGATGATGATGATGTTAGCGTACAATTAAGACTGTCTAGTTCCCACTCTGTCTGCCTTCGTCCGGTCGTTAGCTGTAAACTATCTTTGGTAGAGCTGCGATGTCTTCCTTCCCCTAAATGAGAACTATTAGCAGCACGGAACCCGGGTCAAACGCCCCCGGGCGATTCTCGATGACCGCAAAGCCATCCTCGTGTCTAACTTCTTGTTAGCAGTCCAGGAGTTGACCTCCCTACCATGTTTCCTCATTTTCTTTAGGGATTTTCTTCCTAGTACGTTGAACACGCTACTTGCTGCTGCTACCTTTGCCACCCCGGCACCCAGTGTATCTACTTCGCAGGAAGCGACCGACGCATCAAAGCGTCTGCTAACTGGGCCTGAGAGAGATCATACCAGTAGCATCAAGATAGGAATTCCCGGAGTATATGGTTAAACTTAAAAAACGAAGAAGATATAGTCTATGGTGATCAAGAGACTCTCCATGGAAAGGAAAAAGTTGCAAGCCCACCAACCTCCGGGTTGAGGAGAAGAAGAAGAGAAACAAGTAATTAATGACTATTAATAATTAAATACTTAATTACTTATTTGTGTGTGTGTGTGTGTGTGTGTGTGTGTGTGTGTCTGTCTGTCTGTCTGTGTGTGTGTGTGTGTGTGTGTGTGTGTGTGTGTGTGTGTGTGTGTGTGTGTGTGTGTGTGTGTGTGTGTGTGTGTGTGTGTGTGTGTGTGTGTGTGTGTGTGTGTGTGTGTGTGTGTGTGTGTGTGTGTGTGTGTGTGTGTGTGTGTGTGTGTGTGTGTGTGTGTGTGTGTGTGTGTGTGTGTGTGTGTGTGTGTGTGTGTGTGTGTGTGTGTGTGTGTGTGTGTGTGTGTGTGTGTGTGTTCAAACACTTTTGCTACAGTCTATTTCTAGACGAATATATAATTTATTTAATACTTATATTTTTTTTACCTCAAAATGTTTTTTTCCTTATTAGGAACATGTTTCGGGAATCATATTGTTCCCATCCTCAGCCTTCTTAATTTGAATCTTATCCAGTACTTGTGTTTTGGTTAATTGTTGTTATGGTTTCCTGTTGGTTTCTGGTATTTTAAATTGGTATTATTGTGTGCGATTGTGGTGTATATGTTAGTTTTTTGTGTATTTTCGATGTTGAGTCCTTTGAAAATTGTGTCATGTTTTGTATTGATTTGTATTTGTATTGTTCAGGTATTGTTTTGTGTTTGTATATTTGTAAATTTTCCCATATGTTCATTATGGTGCCTATTTGTGGTATGACACTGAAGATGACAACAGAAAAACTGACGAAATAGCGTAAAATACAAATAAGTAAAATGTATGTAGGGGCATATTTACGGGGGGACAAACAGGACCCCCCCCCCCAAGAGGGTCGAAAAAGTTGATTAATTTTGTTAATCTCATAATTTTTAGGCTATTTAATTATTTTTACATCTTTGAACGCTGATATAGTAGAAACTCCTTCTTAAATATACGAACAGGTTTATTACACAGCACTTGCATACAGACGTACATTTGAAATATGAAATATAGGAAAATCCATTCAGTCAATAGGTAGCTTGTAAACAAATGATTCAATTACGCGTATTTTATTGTTTTATTACCGTTTACTTCAATGGGATTGATTTCAGGATGTTGTTACAGGATTTTCAACCACTTTAAACGTATAGTAATTTTGATCAATCTTAACTCGATTTCTTCCATGTTCCGTAAGGAAATATAGTATGGTGATGGCGAAAAAATCGTGTTCAAGATAAGGGCTGATTCTGATTGTACTACCCTCACAACATGAAGAAAAGTCATTTTCCGAAAAGTGTGTGTGTGTGTGGAATTTTTTTTATGGCGGACGATAACTGCCGCAAATTCAAACAGAATCAAATAATTTTTTGCATATGTGACTGAGTTGTAGAGGACCCAAAGCCTATTAATTCTGGTAAAGATCGGTTAAGGGGAAGCGGTAGTTTACGAGTAAGGTGTATTATATTTTAACAATAGTAAAGTACTTAGTTTTCATAAATAAAGTGTCCTGAATAGAAGGTGATAATAATCCTCTGTAGAAAGGTAGTATAAATATCTATAAATGAAAGGGTAGTTTAAAGGGGAGGGGGTAATTTTCTATAAATGAAAATGATAGTTGAAGGGGGAGGGGATAATTTTTTATGTGTATTACGTTATCGGCATCAAAGATGTAGTTTGTTGTTAAAATTCCTTCCCGGGCTGTTTGGCCGTGGTCCTACGTTTTCTGCAAAACCAGACGTTTCGGCAGTGCCATCGACTGCCATCATCAGTGTAAATCGAGTGCGCTAACGTGAGGTGGTATACGTTAGTGACCACAGTACTGTGGTTAAGGGTGAAGGAAGAAGTTGTTTCTATGAAATATTTCATTTCGAAAATTGTTTTAAATATAAATCCTAGAACGTGGAAGTCATGTGTGGTTCTCTATACCGATATTTCTTTTGTATGAAGCCGACCCGACTGGCCCCTCTCCCCGAGGTCAAATTCTAGATACGCCACTCTACATATCACAGGATTTTATTTTTACATTAGCTTGTGCACCCGGATACGTATTTCCAGTGATTCTTTAACTGGTTGGTACTTGTTACCAACTACTAGTCGATAAAAACAATATTTCATTCTTTGTCTCAATCAAGGGATCTGCACGCCCTTGGATATTAAAAAAATTCAATCAGTAAAAAACACGTTTCTCATATCGAACGGTTTCAATATCCAACTTTTCTTCAGTCGCGTGTAATTTTCTTCTTGTTCCACTACTGCTGGACTTGTTGCAGCAGAGGCGCGTCAGCTGTGGCGTGTGTTCAATAAAGTTTAGTTTTTTGTCTCAAGAAGTTGACATGTTAATGAATTCCGCCCTTGCGTCGGTTGACAGATTCGCGACTTATGAATTCTCGACGCTAATATCAGCGCTGCGACCGGTGCATTCTTTCTCTCGTCTCCTATTTACTTTCAATTGCATGTGTTTCAATCCTGAACCAACCGTATTCAGAGCGTTGACGTAAAGAATGTCTGTAATATTGAAACTAAGCAAAGAGGATATGTTACTATATTAATATTGTAATGCAACATAACATTACATATGAAGGTCAGTGTAAATTACATTAAAAAGATAATTCTTTCTCCTCAAATAAGAAGCCCTATTCTTTCTCCTCTTCTTTCTAGGCCTAATATTAAGCTTTTTGTATTTTTTGGTATTATACTTTACTTTTTTAATTAATAACTGCATACTATGTTTTAAAACTACATTTCCATCAATTTTATGGTTCCATTCAGCCTACAGCCTAAATATTATTTGCTTTTCCATCTGGTTTACATTTGCATGTTATTGGCCTAGATACACCATAAGCCTAAAGTTACCATTCTATCTAATTTACAATATATTTACTTGTTACTTAACTTATATACAATTTATTTAATTCTACTTAATATTCAAACAGTTTTACTACATAGTATGCAACACATAAAACAATATTACTTAACTATGGACGTTTGGTGTCTAGTTTTACTAGACTCTATTTATAATTTATTGAACACCAAAACCTAATTTACTGCGTAATGACATTTTACAAATTCTATTTCAATATTTTAAATGACTCAGTGTTATTAGTCAGTTACACAATCACTTAACACTGTTATAATTTTGGATACTCAACCCAACTTTACAGTTGTTGATTTGGATTGATATTTTCAATTGTAGAACGTTGATAAACTATACCACATTAATTATGTGTAGGATTAATTATGTGTAGGCCTATTGTATTTTAACATGTTATCTATTATATACTATTTTTTACATAATTGGTTTCTTATTTGAGGAGAAAAAATTATTTTCTTCATGTAATTTACTCTGCCTTCATATGTAATGTTATGTTACATTTCAATATCTATGGATTACACATTAGGATTGTATGTAGTTTGAATTGGGAAAATTCAAAATTAAAGGTATTTTACAAACAGCTTTTATTTAATATATTGTTACCCCGGTCTCACTGATCGTCGTATGGTACAGTGGAAAACAAAATAAGTACAAGACACCAATTAAGTCACTAATTACCAGCTTTAATTTTTCACAGTTAAACAGTTCGTAATTAACAACACAGTCTCTTACAACAAATCAAATAAAAATTGTTCACACGCAATTAAATGTCCACTGATATTAAACACAATTGTATTACAATTATCCCGCCCGATTATTAAACACTTCACTAATAACCACTTGAACACACACAGTAATTTCGCCCGATAATAACTCTCGAACCTTCTGTAATTTATCGCGACTAATACTGAAAACTAAGCTCGCTGCCGGCATGTATTTATACCTCCGCTCACAGACCAGAACGTTCCTAATTGCGTCTTAACGCCCGTGTGAACTACGTAATTAACTGCGGCCTTGACACAGTCCGCGCGGCTGGCGGCTTCGAGAAAACTCTCGCGAATGCGTTGACAGTCACGTACGCCACACACATTAGAGCGAGATTCTTCTGGCACATTCGACAAACACGTAGACTGTTCTGTAATGTCGTAACACTGCCTCCTCCTTAACCCTGTTCGTCCCGAACTGGCAAACCGTCTCTGAAGTAATACTCGACCAGGCGATCTAGATAGACGTCCTTGCGAAAGATAATTCTCCGATTCTTCGAATTCAGACTCGTGTGATCCGAACATCACGTTCCCAGGAATGCGAGTCTTCCGCTCAACCACTAGTTTTACTGGAATCACTCCCGTTGCGTCATGTACTGATGACCTAAACACCACTGGCTGATCCAAGTTTGTTTGGTTCTCGTCAACAACCTCTTGCGTAACCTCATTTTCAGCCACTTTGCACTCGGGCGCTTCTATCAGCTCAGGAACAAGCAAGAGTTTGTTTCGACACCCATAGTTGGCTTTCCAATCAGTTCTTTTGTCGTTACACTTATTTGTATTTCTCTCCTAGTTCTTCCTCCATTTCCGCTTGCAATAGGGAGGGTTCCTCTTGACCAGACCTGTTGACTTTTTCTTCGACTAATGCCACTCGCTTAATCGAATGGTTGGTAGACCCTCCCTGTCATTTTAGCCATGCAAAGCTTTATCTTCTCTTGGCCAACCTTCAGAACATTCTCTCTTAAGTCCACAACGAATCCGTAGGCATTCATAATGTCCTTGCCAAAAATCACTTCATCGACAATGTCTGCAACGAGCATTTGGTGGCTAAACTCAAGAAGACTCAGGCGTACACGTACGTCTACCTTTCCTAGCACCTTGACGGGGCGCCCAGTCACAGTCTGTATTGTACAAGAGCTAATTAGAGGCTGGCGGTTGCTGACAAAGTCAGGGGGCACAATGGGCACTGTTGCGCCCGTGTCAACTGTAAATGATGTTGGTTTACCTTCCGCAAACCCATTAACAATCAAGTTTTCACTGGTCTTATGTAGCGTGGAAACTGTGTGCTGTTCTGAGGCTTTACTTCTCCAATTGGTGCGATCACTCTCTCCTCTCGGTATCTTCTTCTCCCAACAGCCTACCTGTAGATGACCACGTTTTCCACAGTTGTAACACTTCGGTCTTCTGTCTTTATCCCATCGTTCAAATCGTTGCGACTCTCTTGTACTTCTGAATTGTTTGTCCGGCAACATTGTTTTTCTACACCCATCGTAACGGCAATGTGATACAGGGATCTTCTGACTGCAATGTGATGGCACAAACCCATTAATGTAGCGGGACGCTGACTTGGCAGCTTCAAACTCTAGGGCGTGAACAAGAGCTTCTGTGCTATTTCGGTGTCTTGCCATTCGTAACACTTGCTGAAGTTCACAATCTCCGATGCCATCAATAAATGTCTGCACCGCAAACCTTATTCGGAAATCTTCTGCTGCTTCAGGATAGGCCAATCTAATCAATCTGTCGATATTTGTTTCAAACTCTTGAAGACTCTCCTCGAAACGTTGTCGTCTTGTTCTCAACTGAGCGTAGTACACATATCGCAAATGTTTAACACCATACCGTAATTCCAGAGCTTTTATCAATTCGGCATAGGTGTTTTGGCTGTCAGGTGGCGCTTTCTGTAGTAGTTCTGCCGCGCGTCCTTTTAACGAAAGAATGAGTGAAACTGCCTTGTCTTTCTCCGTCCAATTAGTTGCGCATGCAGCAGCTTCGAATTGGCGTAATTCGTCGCCCAGTGCGTGCTTCCATCAAAGGTTGGGGCCTTGACATGAACTGTCCCAACCGCAGGCGAGGTGACCTTCTCTATTGACTTATTTTCTGTGTCTTTCTCTGTCTTTCTCATTGGTACAGTCTGTTCAAAAATTTGTTTTGGTTGTATTTTCATGAAGTGCTCAATTTCACTTTTAATTTGTTCTCTTATGTGTGCCATTGAGTTTTCTACTGCAGATATTTTATTTAACACAGATTCTTCTATGACAGATATTTTTGTAGACGTCGATTCTTCAAAAATCGAGACAGATTTTTCTACTTCAGCTATTTTTAATGTCACTGATTCTTGTACCTCTGATATTTTAGTAACTTTTTTATTAAGCTCACCTCGTAGGAGACCCAACTCTGCAGCGGTTTGTTCTTGTGTCTGCTTTTGCTCGTGTATTAACTGTTTGATGTCTTCTGTTTCACGCTTCCGTTCCTCTGCCTCCTGCTTACGTTCTTCTTTTTGTCTTTCTTCTGTTTCTAGCATCAGCGCTTTTCGTTTTTCTGCTTCTTCCGTCTCCTGCCTGCGTTTCTCATCCAGTCGTTTCTCCGTCTGTAACAGCAGCGCCTGTAAATTTTCCATCATCTGAGTGGCATCCATTGTTTTCCGATTAATTACGAATTACCCTCGTCTTGTACAAAGTGTCCACCGTTTCCACTGTTAACCGTTCTATCCCAGTTCTGACACCACTGTTACGACGATCTCACTGATCGTCGTAGGTACAGTGGAAAACAAAATAAATACAAGACACCAATTAAGTCACTAATTACCAGCTTTAATTTTTCACAGTTAAACAGTTCGTAATTAACAACACAGTCTCTTACAACAAATCAAATAAAAATTGTCCACATGCAATAAAATGTACACTACTATTAAACACAATTGTATTACAATTATCCCACCCGATTATTAAACACTTCACTAATAACCACTTGAACACACACAGTAATTTCGCCCGATAATAACTCTTATGCCACTCTTATATGATCTTAATGTACGCCACACACATTAGAGCGAGATTCTTCTGGCACATTCGACAAACACGTAGACTGTTCTGTGATGTCGTAACAATGTGTACGTATTTAATTATAGAAGCAACTGAGTTGCATAAAAGACATTGGAAGGATCATCTGGAGCGTATGGATGATCGATTACTACCAAAAGCGGCAAGTAGATACAAACCAGCTGGAAGAAGAAGCGTAGGGAGAACAAAGGAAAGTTGGGAATAAATCCTATAAAGCCGGAAGAGGTCACCAAGGACTAATCTTTGTTGGGAAAGAAGAAGAAGAAGAAGAAGAAGAAGAAGAAGAAGAAGACGGAGAAGAAGAAGAAGAAGAAGAAGAAGAAGAAGAAGAAGAAGAAGAAGAAGAAGAAGAAGAAGAAGAAGAAGAAGAAGAAGAAGAAGAAGAAGAAGAAGAAGAAGAAGAAGACGTATTTAATTATGTAGATATACAGTATATAATATATATCATCATCATCATCATCATCTTCACAACACAGCATAGGCAAGGTGCTGCCTGCTCCGCCTTAAAACATCCTCCAGCCATCTCTTCCTGGGTCTACTCACACACCTGTGTCCTACAGATGAGTACTTCCAGATTTGTTTGACCAGTCTGCAATCTGACTTTCTTTTCAAGTGTTCTTTCCACCGTTGTTTATATTCTTTTAATTAAATAAATAATTACCTTATTTTATCCACTAAGTGATTTTTTTTTTTTTTTTTTTTTTTTTTTTTAAGAAGAAGAAGAAGAAGAAGAAAAAGAAGATCACTTAGTGGATAAAATAAGGTAATTATTTATTTAATCATATACAGTGATCTGGAGACCATACGGTAACTATGTATATTCTTTTAATTTTTGATTCAAGGTAAAAACTTATAATAACTCTCCCCTTATGGTCTCATCGTTATACGATCAAGTTTACATCACCTTTTAACTCCTCTCAAGAACGCCGTTTCCGAGGCCTGTATTACAACGTCTTCTTTCTAGTTTCTTGGTTGTTGTCCACAATTCCACACCCACAGGACAGTACATTTACTGCCGCAACTTTGCAGAACTTCCCGCCGTACCTTGTTCCTAACAATACTGTTGGTTGTCCCACAGATCGTCTGACACTTATCTAACTTAACATAAATATCATAATTTCTATCATAGCCAATACCTTTACCCAAATGATTAAAATGGCTCACCTGTTCTAGAATTCGATCGTTAATCATTAATTTTGTTCTTATTGGTTTCTTACCTCGAAATCCCATCACTTTTCTTTTTTTATAGTGGAGATTTTCATATTGTAAAGCCATTGAAACACACATAACTTTTATTCTCACTTTCTTAATTTATAAAATAATGAAAAACACAGAATATTACAATATTAAAGATTGTTCTATATTAAGTAGGTTTTGTAGTCTTTCTACTTCCAACTTTTAATGCGATACATGGGATTGGTGTTTTTACATTAGGTCCTTGTTCCGCGATCGTATAGTCGACAAACACACTCTCATGTCGTATTACCATGTTTGAAGTTGAAATCGAATTTTTCATTTTATTTGGTTCATTGTGTAAAACGCTGACTCACAAATATAAGATGTAGAAAAGGCAAGTAGCGCCTTCATAGTCTTATTCGTTATCGCTGGGTATTCATCAGTGACAGCCAAATGGCCGCAATATCAAGGTTTTTTCTTCTTTTTAACCATATTCCATTCTTCCTACGCGTCCTGCACTAGTTTTGTATATTCCAGTTTTTGACCACGGTCATTCCTGATACCACTCAAGTCGTTTTCTTCTACAGTTGTTAACTGTGCATTGTCATAAGCAATAACAATAAAAGAATTCCTTACTGTAAGCAAATAACTTTTTTAATTTCTTTTTTTTTTGCCGAGTTAGACATTTTATTTTATTTTTTTTTTATTATTGTTGCAAAATTTCGCAGCACAGAGTTTGGGAAACGCTGATCTAAAAACTGTTAATAAATTTTAAAAAGTCGAAATAGTATTATATAGTATACTTAAAATAAAAAATAAGTTCTTGTTTGAAAAAATGGTGTAACTGTTATTGAATAAAGAATACTGTTACGTCGGTCTACTGATCGTCGTATGGTACAGTGGAAAACAACATACAAGACACCATTTAAGTCACTAGTCACCAGCTTTGTTTATCACAATTGAACGTTTGTAATTAACAAGACAGTCCCTTACAAGAAATCAAATAAAAAGTGTTCACACGCAATAAAATATGTCAACTGATATAAAACACAATTGTATTACAATCAAACCGCACTGGCATAAATCACAACAATAACTAACTTGACCTTTGCTGAATGGCTGTATTTATACCCCGCTGATTTCCAGAATAATCTATCACTTTGTTAAACAAACAGGCGCTCTCGAGAATCCACTAGAAACACTGTCCTTGAACACACTGCGCTTACCGGTATCGTCCTGTATAGACTCGATGACGCGTAAACGTTTATCACCGTAAAGTAGCAGCATCATGTACCCCCCCACACACACACACACACACACACACACACACACACACACATGGAATCAACTGGAACATTCGACAAACACGTAGATTGTTCTGTAATGTCGAGACAATATAACATAAGAATATAAGGAGAATATTTTGTGATTACTCACACATACACGCGCGCGCGCGCGCAAGTTACGAATAACGTAAAACCGCCTGTATGGGAAAGAGGAATGGGTGAAACAGCTACTGACGTGACGCAACAATTTATTGTCTTACTTAATTCTCTCCGTAAACAAGATAATTGTTGTGGCAACAATGCGTCGTCTCGTGACGCGCCCCTCTGCGAAACAAAAGTGAAGGTACCAAACCCGTAAATTGATTTATTTTTTAGAGGTGTTGTTCTGCACCTTTCTCCGCTCGCTCGCTTTCATGAAAGCAGTTTCGTGTCGTATTTACTCTCTCACACACGCTCGGGCGCACACACATCCATGTATCATGCCATACTTGATCACCGTCGTACGTATTTTTGCTGAAAGGTATTATCGACTTCCGGTTATGAGACGTGAAACGCAGGCCTCGGTGCGAAACTGATTTAAATTTCAAATGTCTTGCCGTTTGCTGGCGCTCAAATGCTTCTGGTTTTGTTTATGTTCGGGTGTGCAGAGGACTTCGTCGAGTTTCCCGTTAAAAAAACGGCCTCTTTTCGTATCGTAAAATCGATTCCTCTTTTCTTCTTTCCGTGTTACAAGTCTGACCGTTGTAAATCAATATTTCACATCTGTTTTAGGCTCGTCGAAATAACAATCGAGAATCGAGAATCGAGATTCCTGAATAATTTGTATATTACTTACGTCCAAAAGTAGTTCTTCCCAAAATGAAGTATATAAGAATGTCATCATCATCTTCACGAAACCAAGGATGGTTTGTTCCGGTCTCAAATAGGCAAAGATTAGAGCTGGTCACTCCAGCACTTCCTCGGACGTCCCACACCTCTCCGTCCCCTCGGCTTATAGTTCCAGAGTTGTTTGCGGAAGCGGCAGTCATCCATTCGGCAAAAATGTTCCCACCAGTTCAGCCGATACTGGGCGATCCTGTCGAGTATACTCATAATATTCCTGCCGAAGATCCTGCCGTATATCTGTGGTTCTTCTATGATCATGGAGAGTATATCCTGCCACGTGCCTGAGAAATGTCACAGGATGCGA
Organism: Magicicada septendecula; assembly: GCA_034769895.1. NCBI lineage: Eukaryota > Metazoa > Arthropoda > Insecta > Hemiptera > Cicadidae > Magicicada > Magicicada septendecula. The sequence continues at coordinate 58,763,598 of CM068370.1, read as the reverse complement.
CTGGCCTGACCTTATATAAGAACATAAGAATGGCCTGGCCTTATTCTTATATAAGAATATGCTGAGTGAATCATTTGGATTTAATAAGGGAGTTAAGCAGGATGGTGGGTTACCGGCTACCCTCTTTTTTAATGCACTACACTGTCATTCAAAATTTAGACGCATCTGTGGAACGATTCGTAGGTACCTGAAAAATAAAACATGGAAGGATACCCCAATGAACTTTTATAAACCTGTGGCTGTCCCCACATTTCTGTATGCTAGTGAGACATGAACTCTTGGTAAAAGGGACATGCAGAGGATTCAGGCAGCCGAAATGAAATTCTAAGAGGGACGCAAAGCTGTTCTCTCTTGGATCGGAGAACGAACGAGGATATTAGACGCGATTTAAACATTGTATCATTGCACCAGAAGATTGAAGACCACAGAAGGAGGTGGTGTGAACATTTGAATCGCATGACTGATATCGGTCTACCTATGGCTGCCTTGGGTTATCGCCCTACTGGGAAGACAGATGTCGGTAGACCGAGGAGGAGATGGGTTCCGTAACAGGTCTAAGGCCTATTCCTTGGAGTGGTGATGATGACGATGATGATAACACTATCCCATTAAACTGTTACTGTTACAACGGTCTAACTGATCGTCGTATAGTACAGTGGAAAACAAAATAGACTTCACTAATCACCAGCTTTCATTAATCACAAGTTTCATTAATAACAGTTTTTAATCAACAAGTTATTCAAAAAGATTAAACTAGTACAATATTTCAAATTAAATTTGCCCACACGCAATAATTATAATGCCAACTATAAAGAATTCCGCACTAATTACAACACAACAACCACTCGATATCACTTGACAAATCGCCCAACAAAAACTGACTGAAGCGGCAGTTGCTGCCTATTTATAGTCTGCAGGATTCCAGACTAATGTAGCTTAACAAGAGGCCACTTAAAACTCTAGACGATAGAGTCGAAACTCTAGACAACTTAAAACTCTGTCGAAATCTCTAGAGGACAGTTAAGCGCGGCCTTGGCAGTAACACACACCTCCACGGCTGGCCGGGAAACACGTAGAACGACACTCCATTATTCGAGACGTTCCAGGGACGTACGCCTTTTTTCATTCTATTAACAAATATTTTACCTAATGGGTACACTTTAGCATTTACTTTTCTCATAACTCATCATTAGCATCATCTTAATTATCTTCATCTTCTTCTTCTTCTTCTTCTTCTTCTTCTTCTTCTTCTTCTTCTTCTTCTTCTTCTTCTTCTTCTTCTTATTCTTCTTCTTCTTCTTCTTCTTCTTCTTCTTCTTCTTCTTCTTCACTATACGCAGTAGGCACAATTTAAACATTGTTGATTATGGTCCAATTTGATAATAAATTACCTTATTTCAAATCCGTCGTGTGACTTCGTTGCATTGTTTTTGTTGTTACGAGTTTCTGGAACTATGTCCCATCATCAGACGTATCACTCGGGAAGAGATCGTCAAATATTAAAATTCATAAAAGTACATTATTTAAACACACGTGTCCGACTCGGTGCGCACCGTGTAACGTTCGGTCTGATACTGAATTCTTGGACTTCGAGTTATTGCCAGGTTGTTTATCTCAAGCAAATGCAACGCGGTGTCGTACAGTGGGTTGGATTTAAAATTCTATTTATCATTCAATAAATAAGTTATCGTTCATAATGTTCATAAGTTCTCATGCCTGTTCCTGGTATGAGAAATGAAAATATTAAGAATAATGTGCGGAAAACCCCACGAGATCGGAAAAGAAATGGGTGCGAGAGAGATGCTAAGTCTAAACTGCATAGTAAGGAGAAGACAAGAGAATGGGATGCGTGTATTGATAGAATGGAGGAGGACTGTACAGTAAAAATCTGCGAGGGCAGGAAACTAGAAAGCGAGAGAAGACAACTTAGAAAAAATTGGAAATTAAGATTTCATATGGTTCACAAGCAATGGACTTATATTCGAAGAAGGAAGAAGAAGAAGAAGAAGAAGAAGAAGAAGAAGAAGAAGAAGAAGAAGAAGAAGAAGAAGAAGAAGAAGACGGTTTTACAATCAAAAATAGACCCAGAATAACAGAGTTATAGACAGACAGACAGACAAATGCCAATCGGTCGAGTGAAAACAGAACTCGATTCACTCGTTCAAAAGTATTAAATCAATTTTATCGGATGGTGAGCATGGCAAACACGTAAATGATTTAACTAGAGACGACAGAAGATCAAATTATTGTTTCAGTTCTTCATCGTCACATATCGTTTTTCGATAGTATGTTTTGTCATGATTCGTGGTTTATTGACAGCGTACAGTGTAACATCAAGTAAAAGCGGGTTGCATTTGCGCGCGCGCGCGCGCGTGTGTGTGTGTGTGAAAGCAGCCGGAGCGTAAAGCACCGTGATCGAAAGCACTCATGCTTGCACGCACAGGCTCCTCGTGTAATCGTGACACGGACAGTCTGCACGTGACCGAACCAGGTGTGCGCATGCGCCGTTCTTCACAATCTAATTTTCAGTTGAAAAAACAACAAAATTGGAAACGCGCGACTCGGCTGTTAGTTTCTCCCGTTGCATACGGTCCAGAGGTCAAACAAGGTCAAACTGGGTCTATTTATTTAGAGTCTCTCGCTGACGTCGGCGGGAGAGAAGAACAACAATTTCCTCAAAAACTATCGAGAAATCGGTTACGGAATAAAACGTAAGGAAGATAAAGGTGAAGCTCGTGACATGGTCGAGAATTTGGAAGTCTGTCTGGGGACCTACTGATTAGTAACTGTTAGTGGAATGGTAACTTTTCACATCGTCTTACGATGCTCTGGCGTGTCCAGAACTGTTTCAGTTCCTAACTATTCCAGGCTTGAACCCGCAAAGCGTGTCATCCAAGGGCATCAATCTACTTCTTCCTGTCTTCTACTCTGTTTCACTGTTCCCTAAGAAACTGTTGTCAGTAATCCACTTGCTTTCAGGATATATCCAATCCTGTGATTGTTCTCCCCTTTATGACGTCACAAGTGACCAACTCTCTTTAAGGCCTCTAATACACTACGCAACTGATTTCAAGCCTACATGAAACTAGTTGCAGAGTAGTAAAAACAGGCTTACAAGTACTGTGCAGTCAGTTGCAGAGTAAACACGGGGTCTACACTACTATTATAAAGAGGCAAAATTTGTTTGTATCGTTGTCTGGGCTAACCTCAGAACTACATACCCGAAAAAAAATGGCTTTCACCACCGTGTTCCTTGAAGTCTGAGGATTATTTTAGACGTAAATTTGGACCAACAACTTTAATAATTAGAGATTTAAAACGGTCCCAAGTCATGAAACTTTTGTTAATTTGCATGCAGTGAAATGTTTGTCAGCCGATAAACTTTCATTCTATAAGAGACTGCTATATGTTGTCACCGAGTGAATTTAGAAAAAATTACAAATTTTATTGTAAGAATATTGTAAGAATATATTGTATCTAAGAAGAAGAAGAAGAAGAAGAAGAAGACGGTTTTACAATCAAAAATAGACCCAGAATAACAGAGTTATAGACAGACAGACAGACAAATGCCAATCGGTCGAGTGAAAACAGAACTCGATTCACTCGTTCAAAAGTATTAAATCAATTTTATCGGATGGTGAGCATGGCAAACACGTAAATGATTTAACTAGAGACGACAGAAGATAAAATTATTGTTTCAGTTCTTCATCGTCACATATCGTTTTGCGATAGTATGTTTTATCATGATTCGTGGTTTATTGACAGCGTACAGTGTAACATCAAGTAAAAGCGGGTTGCATTTGCGCGCGCGCGCGCGCGCGCGCGTGTGTGTGTGTGTGAAAGCAGCCGGAGCGTAAAGCACCGTGATCGAAAGCACTCATGCTTGCACGCACAGGCTCCTCGTGTAATCGTGACACGGACAGTCTGCACGTGACCGAACCAGCTGTGCGCATGCGCCGTTCTTCACAATCTAATTTTCAGTTGAAAAAACAACAAAATTGGAAACGCGCGACTCGGCTGTTAGTTTCTCCCGTTGCATACGGTCCAGAGGTCAAACAAGGTCAAACTGGGTCTATTTATTTAGAGTCTCTCGCTGACGTCGGCGGGAGAGAAGAACAACAATTTCCTCAAAAACTATCGAGAAATCGGTTACGGAATAAAACGTAAGGAAGATAAAGGTGAAGCTCGTGACATGGTCGAGAATTTGGAAGTCTGTCTGGTGACCTACTGATTAGTAACTGTTAGTGGAATGGTAACTTTTCACATCGTCTTACGATGCTCTGGCGTGTCCAGAACTGTTTCAGTTCCTAACTATTCCAGGCTTGAACCCGCAAAGCGTGTCATCCAAGGGCATCAATCTACTTCTTCCTGTCTTCTACTCTGTTTCACTGTTCCCTAAGAAACTGTTGTCAGTAATCCACTTGCTTTCAGGATATATCCAATCCTGTGATTGTTCTCCCCTTTATGACGTCACAAGTGACCAACTCTCTTTAAGGCCTCTAATACACTACGCAACTGATTTCAAGCCTACATGAAACTAGTTGCAGAGTAGTAAAAACAGGCTTACAAGTACTGTGCAGTCAGTTGCAGAGTAAACACGGGGTCTACACTACTATTATAAAGAGGCAAAATTTGTTTGTATCGTTGTCTGGGCTAACCTCAGAACTACATACCCGAGAAAAAATGGCTTTCACCACCGTGTTCCTTGAAGTCTGAGGATTATTTTAGACGTAAATTTGGACCAACAACTTTAATAATTAGAGATTTAAAACGGTCCCAAGTAGTGAAACTTTTGTTAATTTGCATGCAGTGAAATGTTTGTCAGCCGATAAACTTTCATTCTATAAGAGACTGCTATATGTTGTCACTGAGTGAATTTAGAAAAAATTACAAATTTTATTTTGGTTTTCGTTTCATTATTAAAATCCTCCTTTTCGTTTTCGAGATGTTGGTGGTTTTGTAAAAATTGCATACGTTGTGTCGGTCCCATGTCATGAAATTTCTTCGTTTTCTACAGAATGCGCGCGCAGGCCAATTGCACGCAATCGGTTGTATAGTGTGATAGGCTGCATTTGAATCAATGCCCCACAACGAGTGAGTGAAACTAAAAGTTGCACGAGCAGTTGCAAGTCTTCAACTGTCTTGTAATCGATTGCAGACCGTGCAACCAATTGCAGTAAGTGTAATATGCTACACTTAAACCAATGCCCCACAAATATTTTTGCAATCAGTTGCGTAGTGTAATAAAGGGTTAAGCGCACACCGAATATCATTTACCATCAAAGTTGTCTATATTATAAATGTCTCAAGTTCTCCTTAAGTTAGGCTCCTAGAATACATAGCATATTCTAGTTCCTTAAACTGGCTTTTCTTATTCGGACTAAAATTAAAATTTTTGTAATTTTTCTCAGAAAACAGCAATTATACTTTTAAGAAAGTAGATGCAGTTTTTTTATGTTCAGCTTGGAACACAGGTATCTCAAAATTGTTTGTGTAAGGAACTACTATGTTTTACTATAAAGATGTCATAAAAATATGGTAACTGTATCTTATAAGTTAATCAAAATATTTGTAAACAAAGTTAAAAAAAAAGTAATTTATCAGAAAATGAGATGTAAAATGAAAGAAAAAGGGAGGACCGATGAATATTGTTCTAAAAGCAGAGGAAAAAAAAGTTCTAATATTTTTCAAAAAAATACTTTTTAAGAGTTAGAAAATTTTAAAAATATTTAACGTTACATATCATTTTAAGAGGAGGTTCAAGAGAATAATAAAAAATAAAAATCTGAATCCATTTTTTTTACCGTTTAGACTAACCTTAATTCTTCTATGCAACCCGTCGCTGCTCGTAGACTCTGTTTCTATCAATTAAAGTTTCGAAAGCCATGCGTCTCCCATTGCAGACTGAGCCTGTTTTTTATTATTTTAACTCGGCTCATAGCTCTTTCAGTCGAACAGCTGGTTACGGCCAAAGATAGCAAAATTGTATAAACAACTTTCGGTCACTTAAAGGTCGAAAAATTAATCAAGCACCTATAAGACTTCAAAAAGCCCTTTGGCGTCAATTCCTTCCCCAAAATTTCATTGACGCAGTCTGCGTCACGACCTCCCTCCCCCACCTTTGGACACCCCTGGGTACTGTAGAGTCCTTCAAGCAAAAATTCCAACAAATCCGAGACGGTCCTCTCCAACAGGATGCCCATTCTGTGACAAGACGAGGGTGCAGCCTCTCCCCACTCCTGATAACTAATACCACACAACAATAGCTGTTTCGGTCTCAATATCCTTATCACTAAGACCTAACGATAATAGCTACACTGTATTAGAACCAATCTGCAGTAGTTAGAGTAGATAAAGAGACAACTGAAGAGATACAGATTCTGCGTGGAGTAAGACAAGGATGTATACTATCTCCGCTTTTATTCAGCATTTACTCCGAACATATTTTTAGAGAAGCTTTAGAAGAATGTGATGTGGGAATCTCTCTGAACGGTGAAAGAATAAATAACATACGTTATGCGGATGATACCGTCATATTCGCAGATAGCTTAGAGGGGTTGCAACAACTAATGAATAGAGTGACAGAAAGCAGCCGTAGATATGGTCTAGACATCAATGTTAATAAAACGAACCTAATGATTGTATCTAAGAACAAGTTCACTAACTGCACCCTTAATATAAACCAAAGGCCAGTTGAACGTGTAAGTCAATTTACATATTCTTGTCACTATAGTCAATGAACAATGGGACCACTCTCAAGAAATAAAGAGCAGAAGGCAGGACCACTCTCAAAAGGCAAGAGCAGTGTACACTAGAATGAGCAATTTATTCAAAAGTCACTATTTAACCATAAACACAAAGATGAGACTTTTACGCTGCTACGTATTCTCGGTCCTCTTCTACGGTGCACAAGCCACAGCTAAACAATTGGAATCTTTGGAAATGTGGCTCTACCGTAGAATACTGCGCATTTCATGGACAGCACATATAACTAATTTTGAATTTTATAAAAAGACGAAGAAAGACAGGGAAGTTATTAACACAGTGAAGATAAGAAAGCTTCAGTATCTGGAACATCTCATGAGAAATGAACAGAGATTTTACTTATTGCAGTCCATACTACAGGGAAGAGTAGGCCTACGTGGAAAGAGAGGAGTTGGTCGACCGAGAATATCATGGGTGAGAAATTTAAGGACCTGGTTTGGCATGAATACAACTGACTTATTCCGTGCAGCAGTGCAGAAAGTTAAAGTAGTCTCTATGATATCCAACATCCGAAACGGTTAGGAACTATCGGAAGAAGAATCCTTATCACACTGTCACTTTGTCTAGCATTCGAATCTAAATATTCAATGTTATCACGTTTCCTTATCGTGAATCACGATTCCAAGTAACACGTGACAAATATAGCTAGTTTATTTGCAGAAACCTACAGCAGCAGCAGCAGCAGTCTCGAAAATAATTCAATTATTCATGTTCTTCGCCGCACCCGATTGCCTCAGCAACGACCTATTTAAAACCCATTCCGCGGAAAGCTAAAAAAAAATGCAAAAATTATGAAACATCCTGCTTGCTCTGCTCTAGCACTAAGACGGATGGATTTTCTCCTTCTAAAATTAACATCTATCATAAATTCGCTGCTTCGCTGCTCTCTCTCTCTCTCTCTCTCTCTCTCTCTCTCTCTCTCGTGCACACAAATGATTTACTCGAACACGTTTCTAGCCAGCGCGGCATCTGTTTTCCATCCGTCTGTATCATCAGCATCGCATCGCATCCCATCACCAGGAACCCAAAAACAAAGTAAATAACGCAGAAATATTTACCTTCTCCTTCTCTTTCTCCGGTTCTCAGAATGGCTTCCACTACTTGCCTACAGTTCGTCGGATAAATTTATTTTCAACCACTCGCTACCTTGGCGTACGTAATATTTATATGATGCAGCAGACATACTGAAACACACATATAGTCATAGTGTCATATATATATATATATATATATATATATTTTACTTAGAAACCTCTGATGATACTGATATTTTTCAGTGAAACGTGCGTCAGGTGTTAAAAAGAATATACAAAATTATACTACTTGCAGAAGAAACAAATTGAAAACATCACAAATTATATATATATATATATTGAGAGAGAGAGAGAGAGAGAGAGAAATAGCCAACAAATATGTGACACATGTCAAGAAATATTTCTGGTTTAGTCCGGCCGTTCGACACATTAAGTGTACCGTACCACAGTACTGTAGTTTATAAGTACAGTACGAAGAATTCAAGATACACTCCGGCCACACAGTAATTATGTAGGCAGTGTCTTCCTTATAGCACAGCACAAAGTTATGCTAGAGGACGGGATAATTGTAGCGCGTATCGTTAAACTCATCGTCACTACATCGTTCCTGTTTCGCGTTCATTACTTCACTCATCTGTTCCTCCGTCTTCTCAAGGATCTTCTCCTGCCGTTTCTGTACGTCTAAACTCGTTTATACCCTACTACTCGCCACACGAGAAGTTGGGTTGGAGATAAACAATTCATAGAACTACATATTACATATACATAATGTTATCGTACTTCTTCTTCTTCTTCTTCTTCTTCTTCTTCTTCTTCTTCTTCTTCTTCTTCTTATTATTATTATTATTATTATTATTATTATTAGTAGTAGTAGTAGTAGTAGTAGTAGTAGTAGTGGTGGTGGTGGTGGTGGTGGTGGTGGTAGTAAATAGTATTAGTATTATTATTATTATTATACTATAGTTATACTGCTGGAAAGTGTCTGGAAAGGTTACTAAAGCCAAGACCAACTACAATACTCAGACCATAATACAGAAAAAACATGGCTGCCCTACCAGGCCAAAGCTGACATGGCGCCGAATAACCTAATAATAGTCGTGAGAAATTTATATTACGAAAATATTTATCGATGGTTTTCATAAACGCAATATTTGATGCTTAAAATAGCAATGCTAATTTAAAGTGCACTTCATCTAGGAGAGTATGATACATAGAGCAAATTTTAAAAGCTTTTAACAAACAGCAAGTTATCAGTACCTAACAAAATTCACTTCATTTAAAATACAAATACACACACTAAGCAACACAACACCAAACAAAAAATTAAAAAATCCTTTTTCCTCTTATTAACATTAGGACAACCTGCCCATTAGCCCATTATGCACCCCTCACCAAAATATTGAAGTCAACCAAAACTAGCACTGCACAGATCCAACAAACAATTTTAAATAACGTATCTACTCCAGAAAATAAACATTAGTTAATGAAATAAAAATAATTAAAATTTTTACCTTAATAATGAGGTTTACTTGCTGCTGAGCTTCAATTCTTTCCTAATGTGCTGTTTCTGCCCACAATTTCTGTCATCAGTCTTCCTCTTGATACCCTGCTTTTGAAGTTTCTTGGCAATTTCTTTGGAGATTTTCTTTTCATTTGAGACCTTCGTATAATTGTTAATAAAAATATTGGCCAGAATTTTTACACACTTTTTTATAATTTTTGTTAAAGGAACACCACACTTGCAAACATCACTTAAATTATCAACACTACTTTCAAGGGCTTCAACTCCTAAAGCAACTACTGCATCCCTTTGGTTTTCTAATTTTAAAAATTCTGCTTCATAAGCACTACTTATGAGGACCTGAAAGAGCATAAATATTTTGCAACACATAGAAACCGTGATCGGTGACGGGCACTTCAAGCCACCTCTGTTTAACAGCCTAAAATATAACATTTCGTCAGCATCGCATTGTATCACCATTTCTTCTTCTGACTGTAGCATCTCTACACAGTCAGCACACTTATTGTACTTCCTAAGCTTTTCAATGACCTTCATACTAGAATAGCTGGCAATACAAATGAGAATCCTCTGTGAGTGGGGTGGAATTGTTTCACACTCTATGTCTCCTAATGCCAGCTCTATCCTGTCTAAATTCTGAACTTGTTTCTCCTGGACTTTTTTAGTTCAGTTGAAAAGTCATCGAGTGTAAATTCACCATGTTTTCCAGATTGCATTTTTAGTACACTCAGCACTTTCAATTTCCTCTCAGACTCCAGAATCTGTTCAACTGAAACATTATAAGTACACCCACTCAACCTTCTATAGGCACCAAACCTCCCTTCCAAACTGTCGGTCTGAAACTTCGCTGTAAGTACATATGACCAGTTATAATGACTAAAAATGTACCTACACAACTGAACTAACGCTGTCAAAGTATGGGTAAAAGCAAGGTGAGTTTCATTACTAAGTTTCCCTGCAGCATGCGACATGTGCCAAATGTCAACGTAAACTTTCAAACTTTCTAGGAAAGTAAGTTTTGAATCATCAGGACCAGTAATGGGATTGGAGTCATCATTTCGGGTGTATTTTCCCTTCATTGGGTGCTGAACATTGGAGATTGCCTACCATCTACCAATCAGCTTCAAAAACTGGATTGTTCCAATAGAAATATCAACACCTTCACTTTTCAACACTTCTAGAGCTGCAACATTCTTTGGATCAAAAATATTTACTGCCAAGGAAACATTCTGTCGTTCTACTGAAGTAGGATAAAGGGCTTTTCTTGATAAATTTGGTGCGAGTTTCAAAAGCATGTTTTTTTCTGAATGGAAGACATCCTTCAAGTCTGAAAACCTAGCTTCAGCTGTAGAATACTGACATGTAGCAGTGCCATCAGGAATACTAAGCATGTTACCAATTACTGGAAAAGTTTCTTCAACATTTGGAATGGTAAATGTTTGATTAGACCTATTGAGCCAGTTATTTCTGATACACTTGAGTATGTGTACATTATCAAAAAGAAGATAAATGAGACGCGATGAATTAAATGGATCTGGAATAAAAGGTTTTAGAGAACCACCACACAACAGTTCAAACATTCTTCTGTTTGTACTGTGATTGTCAGAAATCATGCAAACAACTTCAAACGCTAATTCATTCATAAGTTTTAGAACTTCTATTGTGAGATTCAAAAGTGTTTCTGCATTTAGTTTTGTTACTGGGAAGAGAGCAATAACATCTTTGTGGTCAGAAAGTATTGAAGAAGACATAAAAACCTGGATGGTAGTAGCTGGATCCAGCTCAGAACTATTTTCTGCCACTCCTAAAATCTTTCCAGCTTTATATGTCAGTTTTGAACTGACAAAAACTTCATCCAACATTAATGTCACAACTTTGTCATTGTGTTGGAGAAGTTTAGCCTTCTCCTTCAAAAATGCTCTTTGAGAATGCCCAATACCAGTGCTATTTGGACCTATTTTTGTCAAAAACTGTCCTAAATAGACAGGATGCGGTAAAGTCACTACATGTGTATTCCTCATCATGCGATAAGCCCCAGGAAAAGAATAATAAAATGTTGCTGCCCATATTAGCAACTCAGAAGAATACCTCAATTGCTTCAGTAAACTAAGTTCCAACTGTTCTACTGCAAACTTAATTTTATTGTGTTTCAGTTTTTCTTTTTCATAATCTAAAGCAAGGGCTTCTTTAAGAAAATTCACCAAAATAAGGACCCTGTCACTCAGTTCAATATTACTCTCTTCATAACTACTTATGAAGACTGATGACTTATGATGAATTACCAGAGTTTGAAACTTGCCCCATCTGTCACACTTCAGGCCATCCTGTCCTTCACATCCTAATATAAACTTTAATTTTTCTGCAGGTAAAGGAATGTTTTTATAATATGCTTGCACTTCTAGGTCACTCATCACTCTAAAACTCACTAGTATTGATGGAATGTCTTGGTCTTGAAATTTTAAAAATAGAACACTATCATCATTCACAATCACACTGAATGGACGCACATTTTTCTTTTTCATTTCTGTCGTGAAAACCTGAAAATTATTGATCTTGTCTTCTTCACACCAACGTTTAAATGCATCTTCGTCTCTCTGTAGCAATTGCTGTTTACGTTCTTCAGGTCCTTTCTTTCTTGAGGTAAACTTATGTTGTTGTACGAAGGCTGATTGTCGAATATGGTTGGATAGGCATCAGGTGTCAATTTAGGATTTTTCCTAGGGATGTGAATTGGTTCACCATTCTCAACGGGAAAAATGTCTTCGCGCACAATAAACTTAGGATCAAAATGTTTGATGCACACGACAGTTTTATTATTTACACTGAAATTGTCGCGATGAATGCACCGAATCCATTTCTCTCGTAAGACTTTGTCCTTCGGAAATGTGAAGGCAGAAATTCCAGAAGAATTGCCGTAATTTGACTTACAAAGGGGTACACAACACGATCGACCCATATTAATCTAATATATGTACATGACATTCTGAAACGGCACTAATAATAATAACAAAAACACTCAAACACAAATATAAACAAACACTTAACCTATACTGGAACGCGTGCAAATAGGAAATAACTTACTTAATATATTAAACTTCTAAGCAAACGAACCGAACGACTCAAATACTATTAAAATACTATTAAAAAATACAAAGAACGAGCACAAACAGACTCAAAATACTTCTTTCACAACGATTACTTTAAACTGGCATTCACGATCACATTGAATTCATGCTTGGCCCGCGCTTACTGCCATATTGCCACTAATCGAAACCTGCCTTAAGGCTATTGTAATGTATTGTAATATTGTAATATTGTATTGTATTGTAATGAGTATTGTAGTTGTCTATTAGCAGCCATTCAAAGCGCGGGAGACCTGTCAAACAGACAATATGGCTTTCGGAAAGGCCGAAGAATTCTTGGAACAGTGGAGGAGGTAGTAAGAACTTTTCACGCGGCCCAACAAGGGAATTATTAATACTCAAGAAGTTTAATTTGTTGGTGACGCTGGATATTAAGAATGCTTTTAATTCTGCCAGCTTTATTCTTTCATTCAACAACTTTACACTGTGACTATATTTAGCTGTTACTGTTCAAAAGAAAATAAGAAACAAGAGACTTTATAGGCCTATCTCCTTTTGGGAACACTAATTTAAGTTTTCACTAGGAGTAAAAAAGGTGACACAGTTAAATAATAAATTTTTGATTCCATTTTGGTTAGACAAATCAGCTGCGAAACTCGGGCAATGGAACTCGCTTCATCCGAGTTATCGACTCGCAAGCGTAAATATTTATACCGTGATTATCGAACACACAACAAAAAGTGTCTATTATGCGCAATAAAATTTTGACATGTTTTACAGTCTACGGTTAAAAGTGAAATTTTAGACTTTAAACATTTTTTAGACGCAAATATTCTTTGCTGAATATTGGCGTACAGTGCCGCGAAACATAGTAAAAGTAACTGTGTAGTAAAAACTAACGAACAATCGGCCGGCTATCTGACAAAAGAACGCAGAACTTTCCATGTCGCATGTACAATACTTATTTTTCAATTACAAGAAAATTCACTCTAATTTATTTGTCTTTCTCTTCTTCGTTCTAAATAGAATCGTCAAAATTATATTTCGCACACAGAACTTAATCAACTTTAAAAAGTCACCTATTTTTGTTTGTTTAGTAATTTTGTATCTGTAGATATCAAATTACAGATTTGTAATTTATTTAAACATTCCACGGATTCATCTCTTACATTATTAGTTTCACTAAATTGCGTTAATATTTTAAACGATGCTGTATTGTAACGAACTTTTGTTAGACCTAACCCATGCACAAGCCTGCGATAAAGCGCTCGTTGTAACCTAATGCGTTCCTACTCTTAAAAAGCGACTTTAGTTATCATTACTAAGTTTTCTATTGTACTGTATTTATTGTTCATAGCCTAAAGGTACCATACATATGATTTGCAATAAAGTTTTAATTACGCACATTATTAAACACGATCGATTTCCGTCATAGACCATCGTCAGGTCATATACAGCGCACTTGCGGTCACAGTATCGTAAAACAGACACTATTTACAAAAACGAATTCTTAGACATCGATTAATGGACGTGATACGTACGTCGGTGTCCAAAGTTTCTCGAGAACTGATTTTGTTACGGAGTGTTTATGTTTACATTCAGTTCTATATATTGTTTCAGCTGATTACTATATGTTGCGGCAAAATGAAAACCAACATACAAAATGAAAATTTTCATCTCAATGAAAATTGAGTTTATAAGTACCATTAGTAAACAATAAGTGTGTGTATATTATAAATACATCACATTTATCATTATCATTACTAAGATACAAAACCAAACAAATGTCGTACTTTTGCTCGTTACATCCGAGTTCTCGTTATATAATAGTTCCACTGTGTATGTATGTTTCTAAACATATCTCTACATATGTACGAAAAGTAGAAAATAATTTTACTGCACTGGCGTGGAATATAACCAGTTGGAGTCGAGTCGTGACGGGGGGGGGGGGGACAACAGAAATAGTTTCGCAGTGCTGCAGAATCTAGATTGAACAAAACGAAACGAAACAAAATAATCCAGTAAGTTGGCGCTGGCACGGGTCCACGACAAATAAATACGTACCGTACATCAGTAGGCAGGTTATTGACTGACGCGGCCGCGCGCCACCACGGCCGCGCACTCGCACACCTTACTGTACTGTACTGTTACAATTACTTGTACTACTATGGACATTGTCCGGTCCGACTGTTGTGCAGCATTGAGTTATGGAGAACACTGAACTCGCACGCAGGGTCTCTAAACCACGGCCTTTACTAGAATCGATAACTTCAGTTTTCGGATTCCATTAATCTGTACCAACTTTTCGTAATGAAAATTTTATGTTAAACTTAAATTTGTTTGATTTCACCTGACTACAAATCTAGTGGTGACGCGTTTAATTCGGAAGCGCAACATAAAATAAAAGATCGATTTCCGTCGACTCCGCCTGTAAAAACGAATATGCCTACCTGAAGGAGAGCCCCGTGATTCGCTTAAAATATCGGTATGGAGAAGTTCTCCAGGAGAACCATACATGACTTCCATATTCTAAGATTTATATTTAAAATCATTTTCAGCCAAACAGCCAGGCTGTGTCTTACCTGCCTTTTTATTGCTGTATTAAATGAAAAATATTATATTACATTAAAATGAAAAAATTATAATTTTATTGCCTGGCAACAAAATTATTTTATTTTTAACAATTACCATTGTTTCAAAAAGTTAAAATAAATTTTCAAGTACTTTACTCTTGTTAAAACGTAAAAGGTTGCAGGTAAACTACCCCTTCCCCTTAACCGATCTTTACCAAAATCGAACGTCATTGAGACCTCTACAATTCAGGGACGTATGCAAAAAATTATTTGATTCTATTTGAATTTGCGGCTGTTATCGTTTGCCATAGAAAATACGCTTGATAAAAAAACGTTGCAGGTAAACTACCCCTTCCCCTTAACCGATCTTCACCAAAAACAACAGGTCTTGAGTACTCTACAAATCAGGGCTATATGCAAAAAATTATTTGATTCTGTTTGAACTTGCGGCTGTTATCGTTTGCCATATAAAATACCCTTGTTAAAAAAACGTTGTAGGTAAACTACCCCTTTCCCTTAACCGATCTTCACCAAAAACAATAGGTCTTGAGAACTCTACAATTTAGGGCTGTATGCAAATAATCTTTTGATTCTGTTTGAATTTGCGGCTGTTATCGTTTGCCATAGGAAATACCCTTGTTAAAACATAAAACGTTACAGGTAAACTACCCCTTTCCCTTAACCGATCTTCACCAAAATCAACAGATCTTGAGAACTCTACAATTCAGGGTTGTATGCGAAACATTATTTGATTCTGTTTGAATTTGCGTCTGTTATCGTTTGCAAAAAAAAAAAATTTCCCTTGATAAAAAAAAACCGTTGCAGGTAAACTACCCCTTTCCCTCAACCGATCTTCACCAAAAACAATAGGTCGCGAGTACTCTACAAATCAGGGCTGTATGCAAAAAATTATTTGATTCTGTTTGAATTTGCGGCAGTTATCGTTTTCCATAAAAAAAAAATCTATAGATAGACAGACAGACAGAGACAGACAGACAGACACACAGACACTTTTCGGAAAACGACTTTTTTTCATGTTTTGAGTGTAGTAGAATCAGAATGTGCAATAATCTCGAACACGATTTTTTTTGCCATCACCATACTTCCATTCCTTAAGGAATATGGAAGTAAATATCGGTATGGAGAACCATACATGACTTCCATATTCTAAGATTTATATTTAAAATCATTTTCAGCCAAACAGCCAGGCTGTGTCTTACCTGCCTTTTTATTGCTGTATTAAATGAAAAATATTATATTACATTAAAATGATAAAATTATAATTTTATTGCCTGGCAACAAAATTATTTTATTTTTAACAATTACCATTGTTTCAAAAAGTTTAAATAAATTTTCAAGTACTTTACTCTTGTTAAAACGTAAAAGGTTGCAGGTAAACTACCCCTTCCCCTTAACCGATCTTCACCAAAATCGAAAGTCATTGAGACCTCTACAATTCAGGGACGTATGCAAAACATTATTTGATTCTATTTGAATTTGCGGCTGTTATCGTTTGCCATAGAAAATACGCTTGATAAAAAAACGTTGCAGGTAAACTACCCCTTCCCCTTAACCGATCTTCACCAAAAACAGCAGGTCCTGAGTACTCTACGAATCAGGGCTGTATGCAAAACATTATTTGATTCTGTTTGAATTTGCGGCTGTTATCGTTTGCCATAGAAAATACCCTTGTTAAAAAAACGTTGCAGGTAAACTACCCCTTCCCTCAACCGATCTTCACCAAAAACAATAAGTCTTGAGAACTCTACAATTTAGGGCTGTATGCAAATAATCTTTTGATTCTGTTTGAATTTGCGGCTGTTATCGTTTGCCATAGGAAATACCCTTGTTAAAACATAAAACGTTACAGGTAAACTACCCCTTTCCCTTAACCGATCTTCACCAAAAACAATAGGTCTTGAGTACTCTACAAATCAGGGCTGTATGCAAAACATTATTTGATTCTGTTTGAATTTGCGGCTGTTATCGTTTGCCATAGAAAATACCCTTGTTAAAAAAACGTTGCAGGTAAACTACCCCTTTCCCTCAACCGAACTTCACCAAAAACAATAGGTCTTGAGAACTCTACAATTTAGGGCTGTATGCAAATAATCTTTTGATTCTGTTTGAATTTGCGGCTGTTATCGTTTGCCATAGGAAATACCCTTGTTAAAACATAAAACGTTACAGGTAAACTACCCCTTTCCCTTAACCGATCTTCACCAAAATCAACAGATCTTGAGAACTCTACAATTCAGGGCTGTATGCGAAACATTATTTGATTCTGTTTGAATTTGCGGCTGTTATCGTTTGCCAAACAAACAAAATTACCCTTGCTAAAAAAAAACCGTTGCAGGTAAACTACCCCTTTCCCTCAACCGATCTTCACCAAAAACAATAGGTCGCGAGGACTCTGCAAATCAGAGCTGCGTGCAAAAAATTATTTGATTCTGTTTGAATTTGCGGCAGTTATCGTTTGCCATAGAAAAAAAATCTACAGACACACACACAGACAGACACACAGACAGACAGACACACACACAGACACTTTTCGGAAAACGACTTTTTTTCATGTTTTGAGTGTAGTAGAATCAGAATCTGCAATAATCTCGAACACGATTTTTTTGCCATCACCATACTCCCATTCCTTAAGGAATATGGAAGTAAAAATGCCCGGATGCTTATATATTTTCTCGCCACGTGGTGTCTAATTCAAAACTATTTTTCTCGCAGCTTATAGTTCACGTACTCATGGTCGTTGACAGGAACAAACGAGCGAGTAGGAAATGACTAAATTGACCGCCTTTGACTGCAATACTGAACTGCACGAAACAGGAAAATTAACACTGTCGAAGGAATCGTTGAAGTTGACAAAGATTGGTTTGGAACGGAAAGAATCGTCTGGGCCGTTTGTACCCAATGTAATGTAGTGTAGATACCGGACACAACCGGGCACGGGCTCTTGCAGTGATGGTTACACACATCGCGACACCAAACGCCGGACACACGCTTATTACTTCCATTTTCCGTAAGGAAATGGAAGTATGATGATCGCGAAAAAAATCGTTTCGAGATATGGCAGATTCTGATTGTACTACCCTCAAAACATGAAGAAAAGTTATTTTCCAAAAAGTGTCTGTGTCGCTGTGTGTAGAATCTTTTTATGGCGAACGATAACTGCCTCAAATTCAAACAGAATCAAATTATTTTTTTGCATATATGCCTGAGTTGTAGAGGACTCAAGACCTATTGATTTTTGTGAAGATCGGTTGAGGGGGAGGGGTAGCTTACCTGCAACGTTTTACGTTTTAACAATAGTAAAGTACTTAATTTTCATAAAGTATCCTGAAAAGGTCATAATAATCCACTGTAGAAAGGTAAATAAAATATCTATAAATAAAAAGGGTAGTTGAAGGGTGAGGGTGAAAATGATAGTTAAAGGGGGAGGGGATAATTTTTTATATGTTTACTACGTTATCGGCAACAAAGATGTAGTGTGTTGTTAAAATTCCTTCCCGGGCTGTTTGGCCGAGGTCCTACGTTTTCTGCAAAACCAGACGTTTAGTCAGTGCCATCGACTGCCATCATCAGTGAAAATCGAGTGCCCTAACGTGAGGTGGTATTCGTTAGTGACCACAGTACTGTGGTTAAGGGTGAAGGAAGAAGTTGTTTCTATGAAATATTTCATTCCGAAAATTGTTTTAAATATAAATCTTAGAACATGGAAATCATGAGTGGTTCTCTATACCGATATTTCTTTTGTATGAAGCCGACCCGACCGGCCCCTCTCCCCGAGGTCAAATTCTAGATACGCCACTCTACATATCACAGGATTTTATTTTTACATTAACTTGTGCGCCCGGATACGTATTTCCAGTGATTCTTTAACTGGTTGGTACTTGTTACCAACTACTAGTCGATAAAAACAATATTTCATTCTTTGTCTCAATCAAAGAAGTGGTTTTTATAGAAATCTTTCATTTCGAAAATGATTTCAAATATAAATCTTAGAACACGGAAGTCATGTACAGTTTTCCATATCGATTTTTCCTATTCTTATCAGACCTGATACCGCTGAAAATCGGTTACCGTCGAGTCTTTAAAGGCAGTGTGCGTCAGGTTTTGCGTTTCCGAGGGATAAGGGTCACCGGTAGTCAGCCCCAACTTCCACCTCCCAGCACTGGGCCCAACTGGCAGGTTTTTACCAGCAACAGAGTGGCTTAACCTGAACAGCCCTCCGCTACCTGTACACTGCGTGGACAGGCTATGCTACTAGCATTCACTGCACTTTGACGTCAGAAGAGTCACAGGGACAGGAGAGTGGTTACTGCGAGGGATGAGACAACTCTGAATCCCGTTCGCAACATGCACATCTTGGCCCGGCTTACATCAGCCCCGATCCAGCAGAAAAACTAGTAGGCTAGGTACACACCCGTGTCCTGACGTGCCCTCGCTTGGAATGGAGTGTGCCGCAACAAGAACGATTTTTCTCTAGTTCACTTTCGACAATCCTTCTCTGCACTGCTGAATTCCATAAAAGAACACGTAAAAGAGAGATGAATAATATTTTAGTAATATTTTTTCGCCTACCAACTCGATGTCAGGTAACAAAATATTTTAGTCACTTCACGGTCAACAACAGACTAACCTCGTTGAGCCGCTTGCTGGCGATCATATACAGACTATCGACGCTGAAGGGGCCGGCTTAACGGTGTAACAAACGGTCCACCTGTAAAGCCAGTTGAATACATGCAATTCTACGAGGGTCAGTTGAAAAGTTCGCGGAGTGACAACTGTAGCTTAGCGGTAAAACTAAACTTTTTCGTGTGCTGCAAGATTTGTATTTTATGTGAACTCTTGGTAATTTGCAAATCTATTTATCGATTTTTCATTGTTTAGAAGCTGTTTAAAATTGACGTGTCATGCGCGTTTTGAAAAACGAACAAAATCAAACATCGTGGTGTGATTCTTTGTTAAAAATTGTTTAGCGCCAACGGCAATTCAAACGAAATTGTAAATGTGTCAGGCAGTGCTGCGATCTCAAAACCAACGGTTTGTAAGTAGGCACTTGAGTTTAAAAGGATGGTCCAAAAAAATGCAACAACTCCAGATGCGGGAGCCATCTTGCACAAAGCTTTTTCATACCAAGTTCTTGAGTTAAAGTAAGATGCACACGCTCACATGAGATACCTATGGTTTCAGCAACGTCATCCACTCCTCAGTCTGCGCTCTTCCCACACCCTATGAAATTTTTTCAATAATGCCACTTTTTGTTTCACTTTTTGGATGTCCACAACTGGGATAGTCTTCAGTGCCTGTACGACCACGTTTAAACTAGAGTGTGCCCCACTTAGCGTTGTTTCTAAAGGCGCACCATCTCCTAACACATTTACAATTTCGTTTTGATTTTCCATTGGCGCTAAACATTTTTAACAGAGAATATATCACAACAGGATGTTTGATTTTGTGCGTTTTAAAAACACGCGTGACAGGAAAATTTCAAACAATTGACAGATATATATGCAAATTGGCAGGTGTTCACGCGAAATATACGTCTTGCAGCACACGAAAGATTTTAGTTGAGCTATAGATGTCATCCCGGGAACTTTTCAACTGGCTTTCGTATTTCCCTGAATTTGTAAACACAGGTGGCTCCCGTATAACAGACAAGTAACATCGTTTCCATTTTCATTATCATCATCATCATCATCATCTTCTTCAGCATGGATTAAACCAAAAATTGTTTGTTCTACTCCCAAGCAGACACACTATAGTTGGTTACTGCAACGCTTCTTCGGACGCCCCACACCTCTCTGCACCTTTGGATTATAATTCCATAGTTGTTTGGGGATGCGTCAGTCATAAGATGTTCCAACGATTTTAGTCGACATTGGGCAATTCCATCCAGTATACTTATAACATTCAGCTCCTGCGGCACATCTTTTTTTTGCGATCTTGAAGAGTATATCCTGCCACTTCTCTGAGAAATGTCATTTCGGCCGCTTGAATATGACTGGCCTTCGTTAAAGTCCCATTCTCAGACCCATAGAGAAGTGCTGGGAGGGCCATCACCTTGTGGAACTTCAGGCGTGTTTATTTCCTCATTTATTTTAGAGTTCTCTTGATGGTCCCGCACATATTGTTGATGAACTTGTGCATGTTCTTAATCACATAATGTTTGTCATATAAGATACATTACAGCCCAGATATTCAAAATCACTGACCTGTCGTTTCCTTTATCAGTTGATAGTATTATATGTAAATGTTCCCTTAGGTTCATCCGCCAATTGTGTGTGGTGGCATCATCTATACACGAATTAAAAAAAAAAAAATTCTTTTAGTTGGTACTATTGTGAAGAAACGTTGGAGTACATCTGAGTCTAGGTTTAATCCTTACTGGAGATCGTCATCCTCAGGGATTAAACCTGTTGCCGTCTCAAACAGGCAAAGATTAGAGCGGGTCGCTCCAGCGCTTCCTCGGACGCCTCACACCTCTCCGTCCCCTCGGCTTATAGTTCCATAGTTGTTTGGGGATGCGACAATCATCCATTCGGCAAAGATGTTCACACCAATTCAGCCGATACTGGGCAATCCTGTCGAGTATACTCGTATTATTCAGTTCCTGCCGTATATCTGTGTTTCTTATATGATCATGGAGAGCATACCCTGCCACGTGCCTGAGAAATCTCATTTCAGCCGCTTGGAAACGACTGGTCTGGCCTTTCGTTAGAGTCCAATACTCAGACCCATAAAAAAGTGTGGGAAGGGCCATCATCTTGTAGAATTTTAGGCCTGTTGTGGGAACTTTATTTGCTGACTTAAGAGTTCGCTTAATGGTCCCGCACATAAGGTTGAACTTATGCAAATTATTCTCAACGTCGGAGCTTGCATTATAAGGCACACTGTAGCCCTGGTATTCAAAATTTCTAACTTGTTCCAGGACAGTACCATCTATAACAATTTTTGCCCGTACGGGATCAGATCCACGAAAAGCCATCACCTTGGTCTTAAGTGTGGATATTTGCAATCCAGAGTCTTTGCAGATTCGCCCGGCTAGTCCTCATTTGAGGCAATTTAGTAGTGAATATTTCCTCTGGATATGTTATTAGTATATCGTAGGGTAAGACGTATGGTGGGCTGGTTCCGTCAGGCTTAACGTCCAGCCCGATTTTCTGTCTGGGTGTTCTCCCATAAATTGGCTGTCTTACCAGACTAAAGAGACCAGTTTTGGCCTGTTGAGATATCCATAAGGATCTTTAATGTGGTGGTTTCTCCTTGTCTCTAACATCGTACGTCGTTGACCAGTGGAAGGTCATCCGTCTTTAGGGGCAATTTCTCACTCCAAGGGCAAGAGGGTGACCTAATCTCTACTTGACAATGACAAATAGAGGAGGGACAGCTTGTAGCGGATGTCATTCGGTATGTTGGAGATGATGTTATGTAAATGTTTTCCACTTCTATTTATATAAGCGTATATTTTATTTATGTTAGCTTTTTGCGAACGTCTAAAACTTTGGTTCTCTGTAAATGCAAACAATAGAATGACAGCTCCGTTGTTCGCCATCCTGTCGTTCGGTACGCTAGTTAACCGAATCACATTCGACCTTTAGCTCATGTAAAAGTAGCGTCACTTCCGGAAGCCGAATATGTACATTTTATCTATTTCCTATTTTCTGTATCAGTAGTGCTATTTATAAGTGAACGTAAGCTTTCACAGTAGGTCGGTGTGTACACTGTCACTGTCGGTGTGTACACTGTCACTATTTTCCGATTTGTGAGGCCGTGGTCTACATTATTCCCAGACGTTTCGTCCGTACCCGTGACGGGCATCTTCAGTGGCGCGGGAACACAGGTCACAAACACCAGCGAACGATTACGAACAATGATTGTTTTGTCCGTGTTGAGGCACTTCTATTTACACTTCCTTTAGGAGAGCGATGTGATCGGCCAAATAACAAATAATGACCAACCAGCGCCTTAAAAAAATGTACGTCACTCCGTTAAGTAAGAGTTACACATGTACATTCTTCATCCAACCCTACCTCAAAAGCGAAAGTGAAGAATTCATGATTTCGTCAAAAATAACTGAAACTTTTAGTTAACTGGCGGTAAGATAGGTCAGTAAAAAAAGATCGCTATAGTAAAATTTCGTTAATGTATCTTTTACTCAACCTAGGAAAAAAATATATGAACCTTTTACATTGGTTAGGTAGGGGCCACCGGATCCCCTTTTAAGGTGTTGTAGATATTTGTTTATTAACAGTGCTAATATGTTTAGTAAATAGGCGCTGATGTCACAGCGTTATTTATCACAAAATCAGATTTCCCTCGTGCCGTCAGCAGTGGGCGATACCATACGCCGTCTACATTTGACATTACAATAACTCTGTTACCGCTTGTTTATTTACAAAAATAAATAAATGTACCTGTGAGCAACAAAATTTCTCTCTATCTCTCTCTCTCTCTGTTAAATCATAATAAATTGGATTCAGCAGACACAATTTCGCCCACACGCCGCACAGAGAGCTACGCTAATACCTGCCTACGGCCCGTGACGGTGTGTTGGCATGGCAGTATTGACGTCACGGATCGACGACGTCATCACGACACTACCGGCCTAACCTGCGCCGTCGCGTGACGTCACGGCCCTCCCTCCAGGCCCTACGTTACCGATTGCTCTAAACCTGACTATATAATCACTAAGGGTGTTATCAGGCGGCTAGGGTTGATGCCTGTTTATGGTAAGGCGCGAAACGCATACTTATCAGAGTGAGTATCCTATAAATCTGAAAAATATTCAGTTGAAATATATTAATGTTATTATGTCCATGTCAGTACCTACATTGAGAATAGTCGAATATTAATTTTGCAATCTAGCAACTTGATACCGCAAAGTACCAACTGCTGTTAGTGCATTCTGCCGACATTATATATATGTTGTTAAATTATCTTTTATTTAAACAACCCGAAAGATAGCGAATATCGCCCAGCGTTTGTTATCTGTGAATTTTTGAAACCGAAAAATTATTTTGTTTACGTATCCGTGGTGACAGAGCATGGAACAATATCAATTGTTAACATTTTCTTGAAATTTTTAAGTTTTCGGTCGAATAAATTTACATCAATACAAAAAATTACCCACTCCCTCTTCAAGTACCCTTTTCAATTATAGATAATTCATCTACCTTTCTACAGTGGATTATTATGACCTTCTTTTCGGATATTTTATTTATCTAAATTAAGTACTTTACTCTTGTTAAAACGTAAAACGTTCCAGGTAAACTACCCCTTCCCTGTAACCGATCTTCACCAACATCAATAGGCCTTGAATCCTCTACAACTCAGGCATATATGCAAAAAAAATAATTTGATTCTGTTTGCACACCACACAACACATACACACACATTTTTCGGAAAATGACTTTTCTTCGAGGGTAGTACAATCAGAATCAGCCCTTACCTCGAACACGATTTTTTCCCGATCACCATACTTCCATTTCCTTACGGAACATGGAAGTAAAAAGACACATTAAACGTAATAAGTATCAAATTCAGAATAAAATTACTGTGTTACTGTAAAAAAGGAAAGTGATTTTAAAATGATTGCTTTGATCGGATAGAAAAAATTGTGTTTTAAAAATAAATTAGTTTGTAGTATTTATTGTAATCATGTTGACTACAAATGCTTGTTAATATAAAATCAGCGTAAAGAAACACATCTCAAGTTCTACAAGGTGACAGCCCTCCCGACACTTCTCTATGTGTCTGAGAATTGGGCTTTAACGAAATCCTTGGCCGGTCATTTTCAAGCAGCCCAAGTGAGATTTCTCAGGCACGTGGCAGGATATAATCTTCACGATCACAAAAGGAATGTGGATGTACGGTAGGATCTGAATACTATGCGTATACTTGATAGGATTGGCCAGTATCCCCAGACACTATTGAATTATAAGCCAAAAGGACGGAGAGGTATAGGATGTCCGTTGAAGCGTTGGAGTGACCTACGTTTGCTTGGGATCGGAACAAACCATTTTTTTGGTTTAATCCTTGCTGAAGATGATGATAATGATGAATTAATAAAGACAAAATATATGTTTAAATCATCTCTTTTCCATATTTTTTCTAAATACTTATACTTCACGTTGGTTCCGTCAAAAACGTATTCGGTATTTAAATACTCACGTTGGGGCCGCAAAGATTTTATAAAATTATGTGGGAAGAATCCGGAATTTCTCATTTTTCCTGGGAAATTAGCGGGGGGGGATCCAATCTGCAAGCTAGACTCATCTCCGCCCCAAGATGGTCTCATCCACCCCCTATCACCCAAGGGGTAGACCGTAGGTATGCCACTGGTACTGTTTGAATTATATTTAGATATACAAAATTACATCAGAATGTACGAATTATTATTAAATTTAATTTTTCAACTCTTATTGAAATTAAGATCCAGGCTGTAAGGCTGTGTTCTACTATAATTACCATTCTGACGGATATTATTATCATTCGTTTCGGCCTCACCTCTGGAGGCCACCTTCAGTGAAACACGGTTTATAGTACAACTGACACGGTGTTGGTCACTTAACCACAGTACTGTGGCAAAGTCGAAGCCAGAGTGGTTACTGACGAACACCGTGTCAGTTGTACTACAAACCCTATTTCTTTCAGGATAATACAGGCTAATTAAAGTTTCCGTACACCAGCTGTTCTTGCTCCATAACAATATTTTTTTTTTTTTTTTTGTATATGCAGTCCATTTCACGTACATGATGTAAATGCCATTTAAATTTAATAATATCCTTGTCATAACAAAATAAAAAATAAAACTTCATCTCGAATTTGAATTTTTTCAGTCGTGAGACATACAAAGTAGCCTGCGAGAAACATTTTCCCTATTCAAGAGGCTATCTCAAGCAGTTGAATTGTACAGAAAAAAACAAATTTAATTTTGATTTAACTCCCAATGTTCTATCTTTTATTTACTGCCGCACGTCCGTTTCCCGTCTTTATCATGACGTGTTTCAATTAAGGCATTGTACTGTTACAGAAAGCGTTAGAAATACATTTTTTGTAATTTAATATGCTCCCTGTGCAGAATCGCTCACCATTTTGAGCGAAGTACATTTTTATTATTTTATAAATTTCCATATTAGGTACTTTTTCAGTTATCGGAAATATTACAAAAAGTCCCGATTACTCTACTGTTTTGTTTAGTGTACAACAATTGTAGAGCACGTAATCATACACTAAACACTGAAAATTCGAAACATTCGGATTTGGGTTACAAATTTTTAGTATAAAACCCTGCTGAATTCTCAATATTCTTTTTCAAATTTTTGATCTTTTTTTGGGGGGCCTTGGGTTCCCAAAGTTTTGAAATTTCCAAAAACCTAACACTGCGTTCAGATATTAGTTAAAATTGTCTTTAATTTGAAACCGTATATGCTTTTTTGCAATTTAATAAAAATTTTCACACAATTTTTGGGACCTGACTTCTAAAAATATTTGAATTTCCAAAATTGAACACTATATTCAGGTGTTAGTAAACATGCCATTTAATTTGATATCTCACATGGATTTTTCCGATTTTGTCACGGTTTTCACTACCTCACATTTTTGCCTTCCACACCCATAATTTTTTGGAGGCTTAATTTCAAAAATAATAACGTTCTGTAGGGTAAGAGTATGAACACTCTTCCCGAGTTTAACGAAAATCGGTTGATGCGTTCAAAAATTTATCGTGTGACATACTTATAAAGACAGACAGAAAGACAAATACCACACGGCCTAGTTAAAACTGAGATCTCGCGTCGCTCTTTCAACAAGCAGTTTGCTGTACCCTTGACAGCATGTTTGGAAATAAAGAATGAAAAGAACAAAACTGAGATAATTCAAGAGAATGACTTGGAAAAATCTGCTATAGAAGAAAGGAATCATAAGATGGAAAGGGCATATGGTATAACTAAAGATATTTACAATAAAAAGTGCATATCTAAAAATGCGAAAATATGGCATTATAGTACAGTAGTGAAACCAGAATGCCTATATGCAAGTCAATGTCTAGCATTGAATTATAACTTAGACAAACCAGAAATATTGGAAAGACGAATTATTAGGAAAATATTAGGCCCACGAAAAACTTCAGAAGGTTGGAAATTAAGAAGTAATGATGAAATATATCAAAGTATAGAAAATATAACAGAAACAATGAGAAAGAGAAGACTACTATTTTTTGGACATTTATATAGAATGGACGACAATAGGTTGACAAAGCAAATCTTCAGATATCTGTGGGGAAAGAAGTCAACATCAAGTTGGATTAAAGAAGTCCAAAAGGATTTAGAAAAAAATAATATACACGCAGAAGAAGCAATTGACAGAGACATTTTTCGGCCAAAAGTGTTGAAAATGGAGGGAGTCCAGGGTAGGAGAGATAAAAACGCAGGTTCAAAATGGACTGAAGACAGGAAGAAGAGGCACAGTGAGAAGATGAAAGAATATTGGAAAAAAGAAAAGAACAAAGAGTAAAGAATTGAAATTGGCATGTGGTCCTTAGAGATTTTAAAAGAGATTTTGTAAAAATAGCTACAAAATGTCGTACAACAGTAAAAGTTAAGTATTAACTGGGACAGACCGAGAATCCTTCTTTTGCATCCTTCTTTTGGTCTTCCCGATAATACTTTCAGCGTTGGGTCTCTATCCATCTTGTGTATAATTTTCTCTCTTTTGCCATTTGCAAGAAATGTTTGGCTAGAAGAGGAAAAACAAGTTGGTCCCTAGGTTTGGTAGGCTGGAAACTAAGACACAATAAGAGGGTGCGAGGAATGTCAATGACTGTTTGGAAGACGAAAGGTTATGAGAAATTGGAAAACGAGGATTGGAGGTATCTTACTGTTAAACGAGAAAAGCCAGTTATCAGTTTTAATGTCATCTGTCTGTCTGTCTATCTATTTAGAGCATAACTTTTGAACGTATCAACCAACTTTCGTAAAACTTTGCAAACATGTGTATACTTTTACCCTACAGAAATTTATTATTTTTGTGATCGATCCCCAAAAAATAAGGTGGCAAGAGACAAAAATGTGAAAGGGTTCAAATGTGGAAAGTGCATGTGGGGTATCAAACTACTGAAAATTTTAACCAAAAAGTATGAAATTAGTGTTTATTTTTAAAAATTTCAAAATTTTGGGACGCCGGGGGTTAAAATGTGGGTGAAAATTTTGATAAAATCGCAAACATTGATGTGGCGTGTCAAATTAAAATTAATTTTAACTAAAATATGAATGCAGTGTTAATGTTTGGAAATTTGGAAATTTTTTGGATGTCAGGGT
Source organism: Magicicada septendecula (assembly GCA_034769895.1). NCBI lineage: Eukaryota > Metazoa > Arthropoda > Insecta > Hemiptera > Cicadidae > Magicicada > Magicicada septendecula. Next base: position 58,735,296 of record CM068370.1, on the reverse strand, counting down.
CCAAAGAGTGACCAACAGTTTGATAAAATTGCAAAATGCACGTGAGATATCAAATTAAAGAGAATTTTAACCAGCATTTTAATATGGTGTCCAGTTTTGGAAATTTCAAAAATGTTGACCCCAGAATCCAAAAGTAGAGTACAAAATTTGAAAAAATTATAAAAATCCAACCGCGTGTTATACTAGTGGGCATCTGATATCAAACCCGATTGTTTCGAATTTTTAGCGTTTTTTTGTATGATTATTCTACAACAGTTACTTTACTATAGAAAATACAGTAGGGTAATCGGGATTGTCATAACTTTTCTGATAATTAAAAATTGTCTAATATCAATATTTATCCAATAACAAATGTACTTCGTTCAAAATAGCGAGCGAGTTCTATAGATCTAGAACCATAGTTCTTCACCTCCCTCTACGGATGTCTTGCTTTATTTACGTCACGTATTCTAATCGCGGCTTACCGACTGAATTTCTGCCCTCAGTAGAGTCTTCAACTACAGCACAACCTATGTAATCCGGCACTGGGGTAGTCCGGCCCTTCAGTAGTCCGGAGTTTTCAGGCGGGTGCTGGCGAGGGTGGAGGGGGAAACAAGTCGCTGACCATAAACGTCAGTTACATCATAAGTCTCTCGCTGCGGACAGTGCTGTTTATTTGCAGTTGTTTTTCTTAGTGTAATTATTAACCCTGTTTACGTAATTTAAGATCGTGAGTGCAAAATGTCGTCACATGATGAACTGCACGAGTTGCAAGATACAATCGATGAGAAACTAGTTGTCAAAACAGACGATTTGACAACGGACGATGTAAACAAGTGACTGACGGGTGACGAAGATGACAGAACCAGTTTATGACAGACGATGAAACAGTCGATGTGATGACCAGAGAAGAGGAGAAGGAGGAGGAAAGGGAGAAGCAGCGACAGCTGTTCATGCAGTAGGCCATGATATGCCGGTGGACGCCTTCACAACTTGTATTAAGTGGGCAAAAAAAAAAAATGGTGTGAAATTCTCGTGTTGAAGAAACTGCAAAAAACGCGTAAAGTGTTGTTTCAAGCTAAAAAACCGAAGAAAATTTACATCTTTTTCATTCCAATGGAATAGTACTGTACATTACTCTGCGAGTTTCATTTTTTCCTACGTTTGACTAAATTATAAACATAACACTAATTTGAATAATTTTAAGAAAAAATAGAAGTTAAATTACTATATTTTAATCTAAGGTTTTAATCAGGTGTAAGTTTTTTCATGTTTTACCATTATGTACACAATAATGACGCTACTTTTGTCATTTAAATGCGTTTTTTTCTAATAGCCATCCATTAATCCGGCATTTCCACTGATCCGGCACTATCCTGGTCTGATATCTGCCGGATTAGTGAGAGCGTACTGTATATTTTTTACTAGCCTGTCTTGCCTAAATATGTGTCAAATCATTTTGTCTCTTATAAGTTGGATCTTATCTTCAAAGTTTGAGGATTTTTATAGACCTCGCCATAATTTTCGTAATCTTTCTGGTAATTAAAAAATTATCTAATATCAAAATTTATCCAGTATCAAATGTACTTAGGGTCGAGAGAATTTGAATAGGTAGTACTTTTGTACCAGGTTAACTAGCTACTGGTCCTCACAAGTTCTCATGAAGTGATTTGAGATCCCAAAGGAGCCGTTAGACAAGACCAACCAAGCCAAGGGTCTTCTCTCCAGCCAAGACCGTACTACATGGTGAACTGCCACATCCTGTTCATGCAGAACTATACGCCCAGTATCAAATTAGGGCGTAACGAAAATTATCCTGTACCAGCTTACCTTTAGAATATTACAGGCGAGAATCTAATTGGATTTTGAAAACCGAGTGAGCAGCGAAATAGTAAATAGAATCATAACCGGCAATAGAGCCTACTATGCAAACCAATCATTACTGAAATCAAACCTTCTAACTCCAAGAACCAAATTGATGTTATATAAAACACTGATCAGACCTGTTGTTACTTATGCATCCGAGACACGGACTCTCGTAAATAAGGATATAAGTGCACTAAGAATTTTTGAAAGAAGAATTTTGAGACAGATATTTGGACCGGTGAAGGAAGGGAATATGTTTAGGATCCGAAATAACGGTGAAATAAATGAGTTGATTGGTGGATAAGGGTGAGACACATAAAATCAGCTAGAATTAGATGGCTGGGACACGTATTCCGTATGAATGTTACGAGGATGCCCAAAACTATATTAAGCGGAACGATACTGGGCAAAAGAAGAAGGGGAAGGCCTCGAAGAAGATGGCAACAGGATGTGGAAGAAGATCTAAGAAAGATGGGCATTAGGAACTGGAAACTGAAGGCAGTGGACAGAGGAGTGGAGACGGGTCGTAGCGGAGGCCAAGGCTCACCATGGGCTGTAGTGCTGGAGAGTAGTAGTATCTAATTGGATTTAGCCGGCTGTAATGTGCTGTTGCTGTAGGATTATATTTTGCTGTTGTCTTGCAGTTTGGTGTTGGGACATCAAAGCCTAAGGGAAGACAACCCTGAATAACAATGACAGGGAGTCGCGGCCCGTAAGGGGGCAGCCCCTGCACATGACTTACCCGTCTATAGTCTGGCACAGTATAGTAGGGGATTAATTTAATTTACTGGCAACTTTCAAAGAACACAACCGGACGGAGATAATGGTAAAAAATTATCTAAGAAGTTTAAAAGGATTTACACAAAAATAATATAAACGCAGAAGAAGGAGTTGAAAGAGAAGTTTTTCGGGCAAAAGTGTTAAAAATGGAAGGAGACCAGGGTAGGAGAGAGAAAAACGCAGGTTCAAAGTGGACTGAAGACAGGAGGAAGAGCCACAGTGAAAAGATGAAAGAATATTGGAGAAAAAGAAAACAATAAAAAATAAAGAATTGATATGTGGTCCTTAGATGGCCGATACAAAAAAAAAATGTATTCAGTAATAAATGTATTTCGTTCAAAATAGTGAGCTAGTTCTCGAGCTCAGTGAGCGTACTAGCCCTATATAACCCGACATCTATAGTGTTGGCGCGTTTTATAAGAAACGCGCACATAATTCGTAAAGTACTCGGAAATAAACAAAATAAAGTGAACAAATTATGTGTAGTTGATGGGCGTGTGATTGAAAGTTTCGACCGGTCGTTTTGTTTTACACGTAAACCGCTGTGCAGTGTGTGCGTGTCTGAGTGAGTGGTTTGGCCGAGAACCAGAGGCGGCCGATCCAAATATAGCCGGTGAGGTGAATCTGTTGCGGTCGGCGATTTATCCGCACGTAGTTGAAACATATTTTCGTTTAATAATACTACAAACTGCAAGCAGGTACATCAATTGGCAAAGGGGACGACGCGGTAATAATATTTCAGCGCTCGCCTGCTGCTCAACACCCCACCCCCACCCCTTACCTACAGACGATCACCATTCGTGCCGCGTCTGCCAATAAACAAACGATCCTGTTGTCACATGTTATGTGTCTGCGTCAAAGAGATTCAAACTATTACTTTACACCGAAATATATGACTGCTGCGTGACCGTCCGCGTGTTCGATACCCTAACTAGATAGAATTAACAGGCTGAGCTGTTCATGTTGTAATTTCAGATTATAAAACTACCGGCCTAGCAAAAACACAATTCTTATTCAACACAGAAGACTACTTTCATACGTTTATTTTATATTACGGTTTCATCAGTGGCGTATCTAGAATTTTGCCTTGGCAGAGTCCGGTCGTGTCGGCTTCGTATAAAATAAAAACAACATGTTATGACTAATCATTATTATAATCATCAAAGTGGCTGAAAAACGTGTGATAACTTCACGAAATGAATGCCATTAAAGTAAATGGTAATACCAAAATAAAAATAGGTGCTATTGAAGCAGTGTTTACAAGATACTTATTGACATTTTACATTTAAAAATTATAACTACGATTTCAATTTTGAAAAAAGCTAAACCAATAAAATTTTATACACAAAAAAGACACGCTGTTTAAAAATGTTTTAGAGTTTAAATTCGTCTTGATTTTATTAACAACTTCTTCCGGGATCACTGGATTGTTTTTCCAGTGACGTTTTCCGAAAAACGTACACGCAAATGCTGTTACACGTCTGTGTGTATTGTTACGCCACTCCAGAACGCTCTACAAATGTCTCGGCTATCCCAGCAGAGCCCAGCTGTAATGTGTGTGTGCGTACATATTGCTGCTACTTTGAGTTGAAAGAGAATTACGTGACACTAATCACGCGTCAACAATCGAGGCTATTCCAGACCGTACCGGTCAGCGCACTGTGTTCAAGGACACTGCTTCTGTTGATTCGAGAGCGTCTGTTTATTTAGCACGTCATACAAAGTTACCGATTATTCTGGCATCTCAGCGGGATATAAATATTGGCGTCAGCGACGATCAGTTCAGTCGACGTCCGGCGATTACTCAGTGCGTTTAAGTGGCGAATTATTCAAGCGAGGTTCGAAGTATTGTGACGAAGTGTTATTGTGCGGGACTCTGTTAGTTGACATTATTATTCCGTGCGGACAAATTTAGCTGAATTATTGCTCGAATGTAATCTTGTTGAATAACTTGTTGATTTCGAACTGTAATTGTGATTAATTTTGGTGATTAGTGACTTCATTGGTGTCAGTATTTTGTTTTCCACTGTACCATACGACGATCAGTGAGACCGTCGTAACAGTAGTCTATACCAAGAGTTACTAATATGTTAGCGTATACAGTTCATAATTTATAAAAATATTTTTTTTTAACTGAAAATTAAGGAATCAGCGAAATTCCTTGTCAACGTTTCGAGACTCTCTGGGTGGGAGTCCGGTCCCGTTCGTTCCCCCCATAAATACTACCCTGAATTTTATAAAACACTAAAACGTTTTAATCAAGATTTCTATTATCGAATAAAATATAAACCTGTTGTGGTATTGTATGAGGGGTTAACAAACCTATTGTTAAAATTTGTGCTGAACAACGGTTGTGTGTGTTTGGCGTCGTGACAACTCAGCAACAAGTGTCCTGATGATGACAATGAATATTGCCGAAACGTCGACATTAAAGTTTGTCTTATACTTTTTAACCGATCCCCACAAACCCTTCACCGGAAAAAATGCATTGATTGACGGTCACTACAAATTAAAGGATTTAAACAAGAATAGATATAATAATAGTAGTAATAATAATAATAATAATAATAATAATAGTAGGAAGAGGAAGAAGAAGTAGACAATAACAAAAAGAAGAATAGAATTAACAGCAATGTCAAAACTCAGTGGTACCAACTGTTTCGTGCGGACGACACCAGTATAGAGATGTCACAGCCGGTGGATCTGAGAGGTCAAATCAAAAGGCTACACACACACACACACACACACACACACACACACTACAGAGATTATCTCCGCCAAAATCGTGACTCGCTTTCACCCACAATACATACCACTGCTGCCTGTTACAGATCACTCGCCGCCCCGCCATCCTCTCCGATACTAACAATAGACGTTTCCTTGATTCCGAAACCACTCGTTGCAGTAGCCGTAGCTAGGGAAATGGACACCTCGAGGTCCGCCTCCATAGAGTCCTCGAGACCCAACCGCATGGAGACTCGGAAAATTTTTAAACAGCCTTATCTCTACTTAACATTTTTCTTCTGTCTTCGCATATTAGAATTAGACAAAACAGGAATCATTATCATTATTTAACAAATTTCTCCTCCTCTACGTCTTCCTCTTCTCCCTTCTTCTTCGTATTCTCCTTCTTCTGCTTGTTCTGGTTCTTATCCTTCTCCTTCTCCTCCTCCTTCTTCATCTTTAGAATTCTGTCTCCATAAATTCAAAGCGATTCGCCAGCGTCATTTGTCCTCTCCAACCTCTTTAGCTACCTTGTAGCTTCCACTCCCTTAATTCACAGCAATTTGTTTTCATAGTCTGTGTCTTCCTCTGTAGTTTTTCTCCTCTACGCCCCCTACAGTCCCGTATATCTTTAACATAAGCTCTTACCCTTACCCCCACACACTGTACATAACACACGCTAACATATACACTCCCTTACCTCAAAAATGTTTCTTCGCACACTTGGTTTTTTCTCCGATTCTTCTCTTTAACCTCTTTATACCTTTCTTTACCGTTCCACATAATATTCACACGTCAAACGCCTTCAATCTCCTGTTCTCTGATGCGGCTGCTATTCAGCTCTCATTCTCATAAATCACCGTACACAAAACATTAGTAGGCCTGTACCTTCAGAAACCACTTTTTTTAATTTCCCGGATTAAATTTTATAAATAATTCGCAGTTTCTCCTCCAGCATCGCACATATTATCTTTACATTCTATCCTTTGTCAGCCGATTTCTCAGGTTGTAACGACGTTATTTCACGGACATAAGAAGCTGTGTGACAAATCGGAAGATGCAGCAGCAGAAGATGGCTTCATGGGAGAAATAATCATGGCACAATCGTTGTCCCTCCCGTCAGGGTTCCAGATCTTGTGGATACAGGTTTGGCAAATCAGAGACGACTTGGGGTAACACAGCATTACAATAGGTCGTTCTGGTCGGAGTGATTTTCTTGTATGCTGTGCGTGGTCCGAAATGGCAGCCAACCTCAGCTCTCCCGAGCAGTTCGGTGATTCAAAGCGAATCTAATATTGTTATATCTGAAAACTCTAACAGCTCTTTAATTTATGATTTGTTTTGCCCAGTAGACCGTAGTATGTTACTAGAAATGGAAAATTTTCCCTTTAAATTCTATTTTCGTGCCTATGCAGTAGGTTCGAGTCAACAGATCATCTCGTTGTTATTCGCAACAAGCGATTGTTGGAACGTCACAGCTTTCTAAATAATATTGCGCTAAAGATGTTTCACTGCCTTCTCCCGTAAGACGACGCGCGACGCAACAACGAGACACAACAGGAAAGGAAGGTACTCCGACTGACTTTCTATTAGAAAACGCTTTCATAAAAATTCGTGTGTGTTGTGTGTGTGTGTATTATTTTTGTAATGTGGAACAGAGAGATAGTTATCTGCACTACTTCGGTCGTGTTCTCTCATTACAGAACCGTAATGTGTTTTTCCTTTACGGAAATATAGTAATAATTTTACTTTGATGAATAAACGAGAAAAATACACGTTTTCATGGGAACAGAAAATAAATATATTGTCGTCTATGAAAACACAACATCGCGTCCTTTGGGAAAACAACGTCTAGCCGATACTTTCTTATTTGCCCGATACAGCTTCTTTTGTATGAACGCCCTAAATTTTAACTTGGAAAGTCTTTCTTCTTCTTCTTCTCCTCCTCCTCCTCCTCCTCCTCCTCCTCCTCCTCCTCCTCCTCCTTCTTCTTCTTCTTCTTCTTCTTCTTCTTCTTCTTCTTCTTCTTCTTCTTCTTCTTCTTCTTCTTCTTCTCCTTCTTCATCTTCTCCTCCTCCTCCTCCTCCTCCTCCTCCTCCTTCTTCTTCTTCTTCTTCTTCTTCATCATTTTTGCCTCCTCCTCCTCCTCCTCCTCCTCCTCCTCCTCCTCCTCCTCCTCCTCAACCTTCTTCTTCATATTCTTTTTCTTCTTCTTCTTCTTCTTCTTCTTCTTCTTCTTCTTCTTCTTCTTCTTCATTTTTGCCTCCTCCTCCTCCCCCTGCTCAACCTTCTTCTTCTTCTTCAGAGTAGCCTTAGGCTTCCAGCCTTTCTGAATCGACAGTTGAGTCACCCATCGTTTCTTGGAGTTCCTAGATTGTTTTGGACCTTTACATTTGTAGGCCTATATTCTCTAAGTTATTAAATACCGGGCTGTTAGGCCGTGGTCGGTTGCTGTAAATTCTCGACATCGTAGGCATCGTTTCGTATCCCACCCTCGGGTATCTTCTTCAGGCCACAAAATGGGACAGAGTGTTACAAAAACAGTTACGGCAGATCTTAGCCCGAACGATACCCGACACTTGTTTCGGCTGCTTTTACCCGAAACAAGTGTCGGGTAACGTTCCGTCTGAAATTGTAGGGAAATTTGAAAGTATACTCAGTTCCCTACCAAAGTACGACGGGATACAAAATTACCGTATCAGTTTGCATCTTTCATTTGTGTGTTCTTAAAATTCTACCACCTTTATTTCAAAATCCAGCTATTTTCTTTTCTAGATCACAATTATAATTATAACTTGTATGACCAGTGGCGTATCTATAATTTTGGTTTGGGGGTCCGGGATCGAGTCGGCTTCATAGAAAAAAGCAAGTGAAATGGGTGAAAAACGCGTGATAACATCCTTAAATCAGTCCCATTAAAGTAAACGGTAATAACACAATAAAAATACGCGTTATTGAGACATAGTTTACAGGTCACTTATTGAACTGATTTTCCTATATTCCATATTTCCAACGTATACGCTAATTCTGTGTAATAAAATTTTGTATTTAAAAAACGAATTACTACTATATTAGCGTACACAGCTGACAAACTAATAAACGGTCTTAAAATTAAAGAAATTAATTAAATTCTTCAACTTTTTCGACCCTCTGTCGGGTCTGGTCCCGTTCGCTCCCCCTCACGATAATACGCCCCTGTATATGACACCCTAGATAATTGAAAAAGACTTTAACCTGTTCTATAACACAGACTTCTCTGTCCTATTCAAGACAGACTTTCTTCTTATTGGCTGTTATTACCACAAAAAGCAGCAATTGAATATGACTTTTTAAAATTATAATTCCCTCATATTGTCTCACAAAACAACATGTCTTAACGGTCTTCTTTCAGCAAACCGTTTATCAGTGAAAAACGCTGTGAGATTTATTGAATAAAATACGCCCGCGCTAAAGAGCGATAATTTTCCCATCAGACTGTATCGATCGATGATAAGACGGGGCGCACAAAACTGCCGACGGGGAATCAACAGTGCGACGACGCGGCGCGTGTTCCTTCTGTAAAGTTTTAGCTCGCGATTTAAAAATTAGTAAACAATTATTTTTTAAAAGCGGTAATTCATTTATCACGATTCGCGACGCGAACACGCGATACTGATTACACACGGTGATAACGTGCACGCCCGCACGCATGGAAAGCAAATCGTGTGATTATATTCTCCGGTACGTGTGTGTGTGTGTTTGGGTGCGTGAGGGGATAAATTTACATGTAAATTAAACAACACCTTTCACATCTAACTTGTACATTCAGTCTGTCAGACAAGGTGGAATTTATGTTGATGGAAGACTTTACATTTTACGACAAGTTATAGTAGAGCCTTATCGACAGTTGTACAAGCTGCATGTTGTTTACAGATGACAATCTAATCAACTGCTACCTCAGTCATTGCCTATGTAAATCTAAACAGTGGGTCAGGCTTTTTAAAACCGCCTTTTCTCAGCGACCTGTATGTGAATAAGGTTACCATGTTTCTGTACCATAAAACTGGAACATTATCATATTTTAAAGAATTTGTAATCTTAAAGAAGAATATAACAGAATTTGAATTGACGCTGCGAGAGTGTGTCGTAGAAAGAAAAGAGATGCGGAAAAAAAGAGAGATACAAGAAACTTCTTCTTCTTAACTGGCGCTACAGCTCTTGGACAGCCTTAGCCTCGTGGACAATCCGCCTCCAGACGTCTCGATCCTCTGTTCTCAGTCGCCATCTTCTTACACCGAGCCTGCGGAGGTCGTCCTCGAGATCATCTAACCATCGTTTTCTGGGCCGACCCGTCCTTCTTCTTCCACCAGGCCTCCCTGTAAAAAGTTTCTTCAATTGTGGATGTATCTAACATTTTCTGGACGTGCCCTGGACCACCGGATTCTATTTTTCTTTACGTCAGTGACGATCAGTGGCGGCTCGTCCGTAAGGTTCGGTTCAATGGTCTATTGAACCCCCTAAATAATTGTAATAATTTTAAATAACGAGATTTATGGGATTAATCGTGTAGACTGGTCAATAATTGATTCGCGCAATAAGCGAATTGCTCGCTATTATTGCTCGAGGTGCAAAGCAGCTCTCAGCACCTCCTAGGCTATGTACAGAGCTTTGGAGGGGGAAGTCACTATACGCAAAATTACATTGAACTCTCGCTAACATTCCAGCTTAGCCACAAAGACGAATAGCCACACCGCCCAGACAGGGAATTTCAAGATTTTCATACCAAAATCATTATGATTTTTACCATACGATTTGTCCGTTTATTTTCAGTTTTGTGTCAGATTTCTCTATTTCATACATTCTGTAATGAAAATGTGTACAGTGAAGTCTTAAAATCAAATAAAATACTGCTGTGCTGTCAATGGAGGAAAAAAATTGTTCGCCAGCTTGTAGATTACAATGAAATTGTTATTGATAAATTTGATACTAAAAAGGAAAGAAGTATGGATATTTTACATAAACATTTTGCAACTTCAACAATAAACAGTGTAACACAAAGTCTAAGACATGCTGGGAGGAGCGCACCAACTGGGTCTTGAACAATTTATCCACAAAATATGCGATTCCAAAATAAGGTTGGCAATTAACCACCCTACTATTTTAACTAAATATTTTTAGAATAGTTTAGAAATAACACAAACACGACCTAATATTAGCCTACTAATACAACAGTCATTTCTCCATGTTGCGACCCACTCCGTGTGTTATTTTGAATGGGGTAAATTGATCTTACTTTACTCTACTGGGTACTTACTTTACTTTAGAGTTTATTCAAAAGTCACGATTTAATAATAAACACAAAGATGAGACTTCTACGCTGCTACGTATTCTCGGTCCTCTTCTACGGTGTAGAATTTTGGACTTTGACTGAAGCCACAACTAAGAAACTGGAATCTTTCGAAACGTGGCTCTACCGTAGAATACTGAGCATTTCATGGCCAGCACATATAACTAACGTTGAAATTTTTAGAAAGATGACGAAAGATAGGGAAGTTATTAACACAGTGAAGATAAGAAAGCTTCAGTGTGTGGGACATTTCATCAGAAATGAACAGAGATTTTACTTATTGCAGTCCATACTACAGGGAAAAGTACTTGAAGAGAGAGGAGTTGTGCGAACGAGAATATAATGGTTGAGAAATTTAAGGACCTGGTTTGGCATGAATACAACTGACTTATTCCGTGCAGCAGTGCAGAAAGTTAAAACAGCCTGTATGGTATCCAGCATTCGAAACGGATAGGAGCTATCAGAAGAAGAAGAAGAAGAAGAACTGAAGCTGCAAGAGTGTACTGCAGAAAGAAAAGAGATGTGCTAAAAAGAGAGAGATAGAAGAAACAGTAGAATACCACAACAAAAATTAATGTAAACAATTCTACAAAACGATCCTGAACAGAACAGCAGAATTTACGCCAAAATTATGTGCGTACAAAGATAAACATGGTAAAATACTGATCTTGTTGTTCTTCTTCTGGTGCTACGGTCTCTATAGAGTCCTGGCCTGCTCATCGATTCTCCTCCATTTTTCTCTGTCCAGAGCCTTACTCCTCTAACCTGTCACTTGCATCTCCCTCAAATCCCCTTCCACACCTTCACACCATCTTCTCCTCGGACGTCCTCTCCTCCTTACTCCCTCCGGTTTCCTTTCCAATGCCATTTTTAGGCCTCGATCACTTCTCATTCTCACCACGTGCCCCAACCATCTCACCTTTGCGCCTTCACTGCCGCAACTATGTCCGCTTCTCCATACAGGTCTCTTAACTCACGGTTCCTTCTCCTCCTCCTCCTCCTCCTCCACTTCTCTCCGTTCCACACTTGTCCATAAATACTTCTCAGAATTTTCCTCTCGAAAACACCGAGGTTTCTCATATCTTCCAATTTCAGCACCCATGTCTCGCTTGGATATGTTACTATAAGTCTGCTTACTGTGGTGTATATTTTCTTTTTTGACATTTTTTTATACGTTCCTGGATTGGAATATATTTTTTAATGATTATTTTTCGTTACTCCTCATTTTTAGTATTCCTATGAAAAAATGTCTTGACATTTATCAATGTTATTAATCTAGTACGTACATTTTTTTCAGATCTACTTTTTTCAGGCATGAAAGTTGTGCTACACTTTTATCATAATACTACGTGCAAATTTGTCAGACAAAAGCCTAACAAAATCCGGGGTGGTCAGAGATGCTTATTTTTAGATGGATTAAACTGTAAAAAGCTAAACATATCGGGCAACCCTACCTCGGAGTAAGGCAGTGAGGCAGACTAGCGCAGAAGAGAGGCGAGTGCTGGTGGAGGCCGGGGCTATACGGGGCTATAGCGCCGAGGATCATTATGATCATCATCACCGTATTCAATCCCATGGGTGCATCAAGAATTAGAGGGTTCACGAAAAAAATAGATTAAGACCATTCGTTTATATTTGAAAACATAAGCATAAATTAAGGATCGATCGTTAATCAAAAATGTGTGTATTTAATCTCGTTCAATAAGGAGCATTTTAATCTTTTCTTACTGTTAAAACGCGTTTAACAATTTAAAGTTAGAAAATAATCATTATCAAAATATTGTTAGAATTGTTTAGAAAATAATTTTCTTTCCATACGTTACTAAATTTTTGGACCTGGTTCATTTGTGCTCTGAAAAATTTCAAGACATTATCATAGGAATACTAAAAATGAGGAATAATGGAAAAGTAATCAGAAACGTTATTCTCTATACAAAAGAATGAAGAATCATTCTCTGTCTGTCTGTCTGTCTGTCTGTCTGTCTCTCTCTCTCTCTCTCTCTCTCTCTCTCTCTCTCTCTCTCTCTCTCTCTCTCTCTCTCTCTCTCTCTCTCTCTCTCTCATGGCAAATCACTCAATACAATAATTACGTTTTTTATTTTTTATTTTGCTAAGGAACACGCACGCGCTCGCACCCCCGCAAAATTTAATAAACAATATAAATTCACACCTTCCGTGGGAGCTACTGTGCGCGCGCGCGCGCGTGTGTAATTTAATACTCCGCGCGTGTTGAGAACAGTTATCGCGAGGGAACTGTTATAATAACCTACAATTACCGTATAAATATTTTAAGTTCAGTGTAATTGATTCTAAATAATGGTAATGATAGTGATTTTTGCCCCCCACCGACAGTCTCCTTACTTCCTTCAACAATAGTAATAGTTGTACTCGAAATTTAATTGTTATTTAATGACGGCAACTATGAAATTTACGACCACCGTGTGCGCTCTTACTCGAATTTCACGTCTGTTACAACAACAACAACTACTACTACTACTACTACTAGGCCTACTACTACTACTTCTTCTTCTTCTTCTTCTTCTTCTTCTTCTTCTTCTTCTTCTTCTTCTTCTTCTTCTTCCTAGTAATAATTGATGATAATTTTTAAAAAAATTGTTTTAATATTGTTATGACAGTCACACCGATCGTCGTCTTGTTCACTGAAAACAGAATAATTGACACCAATGAAGTCAATAATTACAAACTTTAATTAGACACAAACAACAGTTAGAAAGCAACAAAGGCACTCTTATGCAATAACTCAAGTTAAATTTGTTCAATAACAATAAATGTTACCTTGTTACAGTTTGACAGTAATTAACACAATCGCCACTTCCCACTAAGCCGCGACAACTCGGAACCGCACTTCTAAAATCGCCAGGTGTAATTGCCTGAATCGGCTGAACTGCTAAGGCGGTCGCTGACGCTTATGTAGCCTATACTCCCCTGAGGGTCCAGAATAATCTTCCATTTTCCTTGCGGCGCGACGAGCATAATTTGCGTAGTTACAGGCGCTAGACGCTCTAGAGACTAGGCCAAAGTCCAACCTTGAACGCAACGTGCCATGGCCGACTCTAGTAGAAAGCCGGAACATTAAACGTGGCAAAGTTGCGTCTGAGGCCTATAAGCATATTTTAATATAGTAGCTAAAGTGAACACGTTATATTTTGATATAATTCCATAGCACTAATAAACTCATGAGTAGGCCTATTTATAGCTAAATCTAAATTATAGGTCAGTGTGCACTTAGTACTATACGTTTAAGTTGAAGAAATTAATGAATTAGTGTTAGGCCTAATCATGGGCGTAACTTGGGGCGTATCTTGGGGGGGGGGGGTAAAGCTTCGTAAATTCAAGTGTGTAATGAGACCATCTATATAATAAAATAAATAAAATATATTATATACAAAATTAGAAAGTGTAGTAATAATTCTTACTTAGTAAACGAGGGACAATTTCATTTTTTAACGATCAACAAACCTTTCTTCATAAGTTGTACTTCCAGTTATGTTTACCTAGAACAAATGTACTGTAGGCCTATAAACATAAAAAATTTCTGTTCTTCCAATTCTTATACCCAGTTTTCGTAAACCCATCCTCTCCCTTAGGCACACTGTCACAAAATGCTCGGCAGTAGTAGCAGTAAGCCGAATCAGTCACAACCCAAAGAAATTTTCAAATTGCCAGTGAGGCAATATTCAAAGAAATTAAGCAGTGTTACTCTTTTGCGTTTCTTATCTCCCATTTCTCAGAACTTACGAACACAAAACACCAAAACAATCACAACAATAACGAATTAAGAAAGAGACAAGCGATGTGTACTTTAACGGACTACGTACACCACCGAGTAACCGACCGCACTTGTATCAGTAATCATTAATAATCATTAATAAATAACAGTTCCAAACACCCTCTTCCACAGTAAGCCGGCTTTGTTTATACTGCCGAGTCTGTTACCCCTACCATACCGCTCTCTTTTACACTGGCCTGTAGTGTTTGCAAAATTCTGCTGAACTGAAAACAGCGATACTATGGAATCAAACAGTAAACAATCCGAGCACAGAGATGATGACTCAGAAGAATGTGTGACAAAGAGAGGAAAGTAAAGAGAGCAAATTCTTAGAAGTACAGCTGTGCTTATTATTTCATTACGGTGTTCCAAAACAAGTATTTGTTTGTGTAAAAGACACGCATTGTATTCCACTTAATTAGATCACTAGCGTTTGTTTTTTTCGAACAGAAATATTATTTTGACGTATATCATTCAAATCTGTCAAACATTCCCCTTACAAGTTTCTTCGAAAGAAATAAGAATAATAAACTTATGAGATTTAAGAATAATAAGATTAGAGTGAGAGAGAGACAGAGCTCCGCCCGAGTGGTTAACGTGAGTGAGAAGGTGTTGTATGAGTCTAGAAAGAGACAAGACGGAGAGAGAGAGAGAGAGAGAGAGAGAGAGAGAGAGAGAGAGAGAGAGAGAGAGATTATGACCGACATATATACGAACTACATTGACTATGGTACACTGTATAGACCAAGTTCCAGGTAAATAACATTGTACAAAATGTAAATATTAAGTATTAAACCATTTTCATATAATAGATTATAATAGATTGTTATCTATAATGTTGTGTTATAAAAGTTTGTAATCCTTTAATGCAAGTTGGTAATTCATGTCTGTTATCGTGTGCATAATTCTCTATTTATATGAGGATGACAGTGTAATAAAAATGGTGAGTGTTTTAGAGTGCCAATTGTGGTCAAAGACAAGTGAGAGATAAAAAGAGAGAGAGTGAGAGAGAGAGAGAGAGAGAGAGAGAGAGAGAGAGAGAGAGAGAGAGAGAGAGAGAGAATGAAGAGATATAAGGAGAGGGAGAGAGAGAGAGAGCGAAGGGTGGAAAAGTGAGAGAGGGAAGAAGGGAGACAGTGAGTGGGATGTAGTAAGAGAAAGAGCGAGTGGGAGTGATAGTGAGTGATAGAGCGATTTTAGGTTAGAGTGACAGGCTGTCAGAAGGACTGGCAGGGGGAGAATGGGTGTGAGAGAAGGTGTGATTGTGGACACATACATAAATTACATTATTCTATAGTACTCTTGACTATATTTTACAATATGTTTACAATTATTATCCAAGTTTACCTGTTAGTACAATTTACCAGAAACTTTTGTAGCCTTTGTCAACTATCTGATATAAGTCGTAATGCTCTACAGTTATTGTGTAAATTGTATGTTTCTAAATTATGATTGTTTTGTTAATACCAGTAGGAAGTGAAACATGGTAAAAATAACTTTTAATAATTACGTAGTGAACATCCCCTAATCTGTTTTGTTATAAGTAATATATTACTTTGCTATATGTTGACTGCTGTAGGTATAAACAATTTATGTACCAATCTAATACCTAATTGTTGATTACTGTGTGTTTAATTAATTTAAATATCATTACATTTAGTAATTTAAATTGTAATACTGTATAAATTAAGTTCTCTCATACTATAATTTGCTCGTTTTCTTAAGATAATTTGAAGATGTAAACAAACTATCAGAAGTCTTCACATATAAAATGATACATACATACGCACGCACACACTCACATACACCAACACGTTCACCCAAATATTTAATTGTTTCGTTATGTTTGATATTTCTATTGTATTTCATACACAGGTCCTGAAGATGACAATAAATATTGTCGAAACGTCGACGCAAAATAGCTAAAATTTGTATTATTGACCGATCCTCACTAACCATCCACTAAAACATTAATAAATTTATGGCAACTATGGCAGATATTTTTTTTATAGTCGTCTGATAACAGTACAGACGTTGATAAATAGTGCTTACTGTGCTCGCAAGCATAGAAACTGTCTCCTGTTTGACTATTTGTTAGTTTTTATTTATAACAACTGAAAACAAAATTTTATAATGCTCGGAACATTGGGGGGGGGCGAGTGCCCCCCTTCCCCCTCCCAAGTTACGCCTATGAGCCTAATGTTGTTCGAATTATTGAATTCGTATCATATGAACGAGTTAATTATTATATTTCTTAACATTATTTTACATAATAAACTTTTAATTTGCAAAAAAAGAAGATGATTTACAAAACTGCTGTTAACCGGCAATTAAAAATGACGCGATTTGGTTATTCAAATACATAAATTAAGACAGTCTAGTCGGCCTCAAAATATCAGCTGGTTCCAGTGTTGCCACGTTCAATGTTCCGGCCTTCTACTAGAGCCGGCTATGGGTAGGCTAGTCGAGAAATGTGTGGAAGGCAATCTCGAATTATCTTGAGCGTTAGGTAATTGTCTTTCATCTCAACGAACGTAACAATATTTAAGTGCAATAAATACAGACTTGTCGAGTACTATAAATGTTTTACTAATTCTCATAGTCGTTTCACCAATTACGGCAGATTCAGAGATTAATTACTTACTATAGAAAAAGTCAAGCATTTGACATTAGATACCAGACACCCGTTCTATCGAAATGTAATATTAATACAAAAACAAAGTAATAGAAATCTTCCGTCAGTAAGAACAGTAATAGTAAGTTCTCATGGCAACCGGCGTGTCTGCAGCGTTAGTTTTAAAATTGTGTGTGCCTTGAACCTTCTTACCCTTAAGTTATTGAGTTACCAACTAATCAGAGTCTGTATATGAAGAATAAAATCTTAATAGAAGCAGTGAGACCGAGAACAGCTCCTAGAATTATCTTGATCAATTGTGGAGTACGACAAGGGCGTCCATTATCACCTTCCCTTTTTAATTTATATATTGACGATGTCATACAAAACTGGCAGATGTGTCTTCCAGACCATTTTATGATTGGTCACTCTGCAATTGACACTTTGTTGTTTGCGGACGATCAGGCTATTCTGTCGGACTCTGAAAACAGATTGCAGATGGAGATTCATTTGTTAAATGGAATCTGCAGACTCTGGATTGCAGATATCCACAATTAAAACCAAGGTGATGGCTTTTTGTGGAACTGATCCCGTACGGGCAAAAATTGTTATAGATGGTACTGTCCTGGAACAAGTTAGCAGTTTTGAATAACTGGGCTACAGTGTGTCTTATAATTCAAGCAACGACGTGGTGCATAAGTTGCATAAGTTCAACCTTATGTGCGGGACCATCAGGCGAACCCTTAACCCTTAAGTCAGCAAGTAAAGGAACACGCCTAAAATTCTACAAGGTGATGGCTCTTCCCACACTCCTTTATGGGTCTGAGAATTGGACTTTAACAAAAGGCCAGGTCAGTCGCATCCAAGCGGCTGAAATGAGATTTCTCAGGCACGTGACAGGGTACACTCTCCATGATCATAGAAGAAACACAGATATACGGCAAACACTGAATATTATGAGTATTCTCGACAGAATCGCTCGTATCGGCTGAATTGGTGGGAACATCTTTGCCGAATGGATGATTGCCGCATCCCCAAACAACTCTGGAACTATAACCCGAGGGGACGGAGAGGTGTGGGATGTCCGAGGAAGCACTGGAGTGACCAGCTCTAATATTTGCCTATTTGAGACCGGAACAAACCACTGTTGGTTTAAACCTTGATGATGATGATGATGATGATGATGATGATGAGTTACCAACTAATAGAGAAAGTGAAGGGTAGTAGACTAGTAAAGCACTGTCAGGATTATTAAAACATTTATAGAACTCGACCAAGTTTGTATTGTTATGACTGTCTCACGGATCGTCGTATGGTACAGTGGAAAACAAAATACAGACAACAATGAAGTCGCTAATAACCAACTCTAATTTATCACAAATAACAATTTTTAATCAACTCGTACAATAATTCAACTT
Organism: Magicicada septendecula; assembly: GCA_034769895.1. NCBI lineage: Eukaryota > Metazoa > Arthropoda > Insecta > Hemiptera > Cicadidae > Magicicada > Magicicada septendecula. The sequence goes on along the minus strand of CM068370.1, from coordinate 58,716,799 downwards.
AAATTTGTCCACAATCAATAATAATGTCAACTATAAAGAATTCCGCACTAATTATAACACAACAGCTACTTGATATCACTTGACAAATCGCCCAACGTAAACTGACTTCCAAACGGCAGCTATCCCCTATTTATCGCCAAATGTTTCAAAATATGCGTCCTTAACAAACACTCGAAAACACTAGAGAATACTTGAGAGCGGCCTTGACAGAAACACGGACCTGCTGGCCCGGTCGAGAAACGTCTAGAACGATACTATCGACTGTACTAGAATGTTCCGTATTGCGTAACATTATTTATTGGATTTCAGTATTATCATCAGGTTCGACCCAGTGCCGAGCGACCACTGGATAATGTAATTTTCTTTTGTTATTTTTGTGAAGAAACCTGTTTCATGATTACACTATATTACATTACGAAAATCCCCATCCTATTACACATACAGAAATCGGCAGATGCCTCACTAAGCCCGTCGTATTTTCCGAAAACCCCTATATTAGACCCCTAACTGGTTTTGGATCCTTCTGATCCTCTTATTAACCTTTTACTTCTCCCGTATACACTTCATTAAATTCAAGTTTAGGAAATTTAAATTATATATAAACTCCGCCAGATATAGTACGACATAAACTGACATTATTATCAACAATTTAGATTCAGAGGTACTTATAAATAAACGTCAAAAATTACGTAAAATTACCTATAGCGAAATATCCATTTCCAGAACATAATATTTTTCTATTCCTGTTTCTTGCCGTGATCGTCCTTGTACAATTAAATATGTCTGTCATCATCATTTTCAACAAGGATTAAACCAAAAAGTGGTTTGTTCCGGTCCCAAACAGATAGACTAGACCTGGTCACTCCAACGCTTCTTCGGACATCCCACACCTTTCGGCTTATAATTCAGTATTTGTTAGAGACTCGGCAGTCATTCATTCGATTAAAATGTTCCAACCATTTTAGCCGATACTAGACAATCTTATCTGTCCGGTTACATCTTGTTTTGCGAGAGTTTAGTAGCTAATATTTCTGCTGGATATGTTACTAGCATACCTCAGGGTAAGACGATGGAGGGGCTGCCACCTTCCGGCTTAACCTCCAGCCCGACTTTTTGTCAGGTTTGTCTCTATGTCTTACAGGACAAAGGGACCAGTTTTCCCTCAACGCAGTATTACAGCCGATTAAATCCAACTAGATTCACGCCTGTAATATTCCAAAGGCAGGATATCCGGTCCGGTGTTTATCTTACTCCCTAACTTGGTACTGGTGGCTACTGCTGCCTCCACCAGTAATAAGTTATATATTGACTTTCCGGTCTAGGTCCGTACTGTTCTGCGTGAACAGGATCACCTCTTCTACGATGTAGCACTTCACTAAGCAGTACGGTCTTGCCTGGAGAGAGGCTAAGGGTTTCCTTGGGCTCTAACATCGCTCATTCAACCCTGAGAACTTGTGAGTCAAGAGAACTTGTGAGTCAACCCGGTACAAAGGTACTACATCTCCAAACAGTCTACCTCTGTTTAAATATGTAACTACCAAATCGAATCCGAAATTTTGAAGGTTTTCATGTCTAGACTCGACCATGTTATCTTCTAAAACTTACGGACCTGTCGCCGTGTCTTTGGTATGAGTAGACAGATTAAAAGATATTACGGATGTGCCTAAGACAGGTAGCAAAGAACTGGATTTTTGACTGGGTCACTGGAACAAGTGTTTACAGTCTGCAACGAATCCGAATTTTCAGGAAGTCTGGATACCCTACATATACGTTAGATCCATGTTATAGTTATTTGTTAATAAATATTATATATAATATATAAATGTATGTGGAGGGAGAATTTTGTTTATTAACTGTTAAAGTCGTTTTTCCCATCCTAGCTTTCAAACTTTACGATCAGCATCCTTTAGTTTCTTTAAGAGATATCAGTGACGGGCTATTGACATTAGGCTTACTAAAGAGACGGATCATAACTTTTAAAAAAACATGAATATTAAAAAAAAAAAAAAAAATGGATCATAACTGCTTTTTTTTAAATAAAGCAACGTTTCGGCTATGCAACAGATCTGTGCCCGTCTTCAGGCAGAAACAAACTCTAAAGCATTACAAATAAAAAATAAACAATTCTCTGTCCCACAACCGACAGAGAGTCAAAACATAGTACGAGGATTGTTCAATAGAAACACGTTTAGAGGCTGTAAAGCATTTTGTATTCAACGATTTTAAAAGAAGTCTCCGATAACGTTAAGGTATGAGTCCCACTGTTGCACTAATCTGCAGATTCCTGCTGGTAAATTTCTTGCGGCTGTTTGCGGAACCATTCGCTAACAGCAATCTCTACCTCAGCGTTGATATTGACACCAGGTTCACCAGGTTACCTTGTTGTTGACAGCGCATCAAAGGCTGTAATAATAAGGCCGAACGCAAATTTTTCTGCTCACCAGTCGTGGAATCCGCTGAGCAACAACTTTATGATAGCCAAGGCTATGAATGATGGAATGAACAGTTCCCACGGTGATGCTCAACATTTGAGAAAGTTCTCTAACTTTGAATCGGCTACTTGCGCAAAAAGCAGTTTCCAGCTGTCTTACATAAAGTGTAATGTAACACTGTCTCGTCGGTTGTTTCCTTTGGCCTAATTTGTTGCAACGCATAGTGGTATTTTCGTATAAATTACTTCACAGCAACAATATTTTCAACAAAATACTGTGTGCGATTTCCGATTTCGCACCTTTCACAATTGTGAAGCCCAAGCCACTGCCATCTTCATGCTCCCACAGCTTGCTTTTTGTTAAAAATTATTTTTTAATTGACCACCAGATGTCTCTTCTAGGTTAGCAGCCCACAGGCTGGTTGGCAGCAGCTCGCCATTCTTCACGCTTCTCTACTTTTTTTTCAAACTCACAATATGATGTGCAGTTCACATCGACCATAAGCTGTTTCATGTAGTCTAAACGGGTCGTCCTCTGTGATTCTTCCCTTCAATTGTTCCTTCTACTATACTCTTAACCAACCCATTGTGTCGTAGTATATGCCCTATAAACTTAGCTCTTCTGCTTTTTAAATTTCGTAGAAAGCTCTCTCCTCCTGAGCTCTTCTAAAGACTTCCTCATTCATTATCTTCTCCCTCCAGCTTATCTTGAATATTCTTCTGTAACACCAGGTCTCAAATGCTTGGAGTCTTTTCTTGTCACTTTCTCCAATTGTCCAAGATTCACTCTCGTATAGGGCAACACTCACACGTATGTCTTTACTAGATTCTTCCTTATTTTTAGGCCGATATGTTTGAAGTGAAGAGGTTTTTCTGTTTGTTGAAATACCACCAGATATAACTAAATTTACTAAACTCATGTTGCTGCTTTGATTTAATTTAAATTTATTTAACGAATAAACAATTTTTAAATTGTTCAAACTTTTTCTTTACCACATTAATCAAGTATGAACCTGGAAAGCCAAGCTTTGTGTTTCTGTTTTGTCACAAAGCTTAGCCCAACTATTCTTTGTGCCACAACAACAACAACAACTAGCCAATTAATTTTTCGTCCGTTGTAACTTCGCGTGTCGCTTCCATATTTAGCCAGTCAGCGCTGATTCTCCTTGCGCTGATGTCGGATCGCGTGGGGGTCCCGCAAAATCTTCTCATTTCTGTTTCGCCGCCCACGATCAACGGACGGGACGGTATAGACTCTCACTGAAACAAAACAAAAAAATTGTACAAATCATTAACGACTTGAAGGGCGTTGTAGTAGACGCCTCGTCGTCTCCTAATATTGACACCGAAACCAAGTGTCAACGCGCCGCTGACAACAATCACAAAGATGAATTAATTAATTAAACACGACGACGGATTATTCACGCACGAGTTCATCGGACTATGACCGGTCAGCGAACAGCGACCCATTAACTTTATACAAGGTGAGTAGCGCTAACTTATCGTTATGTAAATCCATCGAATATTAATATATGATTACTTGAACAAACCAAAACAGAATATGAAACGAAGCAAGTTAGTAGTGACATACGAGATTTCGTATTTCCCCTTTAGAGATAAGAGAAGAAAGCGATGATAGTTGTAATTGTGCCAACTATTTTTACTTCATCACCTTCAGAACACGACAAGGCAAGGTGCTGCCTTCGAAAATCCTGCAGCCATCTCTTCCTGGGTCTACCCACACACCTGTGTCCTATAGGCTTGTATTTCCAGACTTGTTGGCAATACAAACAAGTCATAGTACCCTTGTAACTATGACGCTACCCTGCATCGTTAGCGTCCTGCGCTGCTCGGCCTCAACGTTACACTCGGCACAAACTCATTCCACTCACACCCATACCCTGAACGGCTGTTCTAAACTACATTCACACAAACAACCACACTTGAACCCCGCTGCTTCCACTCGGTGCTTCCACCTCAACGGTCGGGCTACACTGACGCGCGTCTCTCAAATATCAAATTCCACACCGGCTGTCCCCAAAACAGCCCGAGACTGACAAGCCTCAAACAACACCAAAAAAATAGTCTTAACAAATTATTTAAATTAATTTTACATAGTAACCAGCAAGTTTTTCAGTTTCCGAGACGAAGTCATTGAGAAGAATGACAGGTAGAACACGGCGAGATAATGTAAAAAATGTAAATATTCAAGGTACATGCCATATGGCAGGCAGACATAACGGACTGGATACAGGAAAGGCGACAACTCTTGAATAACTCTAGGATCTGTCAAGGGATGAAAGTTTAGTGAAGAGGGCCGGGATAATCGTGTAAAAAGCCAAAAGACGAATTGGACGACCACGAATGCGATGGGCCGATTTCATTGAGTACTTTAGTTGTTTATAAACAGGAGACTCTCTTAAATGAAGATAAGAAGAATAAAATATAGAAGACGAAAAAGAAGAAGAAGAAATTTTTATATATTTAAAAACAATTAAAAGTTCATCTTCAAGTTAATTTTATTTATAAGTTAATTTTTGTATAGTTAGTTTTATATTCGCAGTCTCACAATTACTATATACTGTACAGAAATACAGTAAAACAATAACGATAATTGTCGGTGAATGCTTTCCTTGTCCCAGTGTTTCTTGTATCAGTATGGGTGTCCATGTTTCGAGTTACAGTTTGGCAAAAAAAAGAAAACGATGTAAAAATCGTTATCGCCCGTTGAGCTGAGCTGTAGGCGTAGGTCTATAAGGGGCTAGTACAATCTACTAATGTCCTCACTGAAAACGAAGTGTCAACACGACCGCTTTCGACACTGATAAAACGACAACATTCTGAAAGATAATTTAGTTAATTAATTAATTAAACATAAGGAAATATTTACATATGAGTTCATCGGGCTCCAAGATTGTTGTTGACACAGAAATACGAGGGACATTCAATAAGTAAACAAACAAACAGCTGTGGAGCAAAAGTTTTTATTCAATCAATACATTTTTTTTACTTTTCAACGTAATCTCCAGCAACGTCTATGCACTTGTCCCATATCTTTACAAGCTTTTTTATTCCCTCAGCAAAGAATTCTTTACCTTGATGTCGAAGCCAGTTTTGGGCTTTTTCCTTCACTTCTTCATTGCTGTTGAACTTGACACCACGCAAAGTCTCCTTGAGTGGGCCAAACAAGAATAAGGCAGATGGGGCAAGGTCATGGCTATAAGGGGATGAGGCAGGATCTCCCAACCTACTTTTTTTATTGTTTCGAGCGTCAGTTTTGCCGTGTGTGGGCGAGCATTATCGGGACCTTTCCTCTGCCATCCCGGACATTTCTTCTTCAATGTAGGCTTAACTTTGTTCACAATAATGTCAGAATAGTACTGACTATTGATGGTACGCTGGTCTTGTAGGTAATCACAGAAAATTGGGCGTTGGGAGCTCCAAAAGTTTGTTAACATCACCTTACCAGCCGATGGCTGAGTTTTGAATTTCTTTTTGGTGGGTGAACTGGGATGCTTCCACTTCATGCTTTGTCGCTTTGACTCAGCTTCAAAATAGTGAATCCAAGTTAGTGGTTATAGTGGTTCCAAATCCAAAAATCTTATACCCGAACGCTGTTCTTCGAAAGTACTGTCCTCAAGAGGACACGCCATCGTAAATAAAACTGTATTGATTATGTTTATGCAATATATTACTGAACAGCTGATCAAAACTCACAAAGCCGTTGCCAGGTAACACTCCTGAAAGTTTCAATCAGCTGCTACAATTAATTTCTTTTCTACAACTGTTTGTCTGTTTACTTATTGAATGACCCTCGTAAATGGTGTGCAGCGATTTACTTTACGGGAGTTGTGTCGCATTGATTTGTCTCCGTATTTATAAGCAGCCACAGTTAATACATAACTTGATAATTATATATCATTTACTATAAAAATGTCTAAAAGTTATTTACTCACTGTAGTAATTAAATGCAGTTGAGTCCATGAATTCAAAAACGTCTTAAATCCAACAAGCAATATTTTGAGAAAAACAGTAATTTTTATTATCAGAAGCGTATCGGAGACTAAGCATCGTTAGAATTTTTCACACGAAGTCTCTACCACTGAACAATCTGTGGTTGTCTTCAGGTGTAAGTTAACCTAGTACATTAAATACAAACTTAAGCGTACCCGAGATTCGTCCACTAACAAACGTGAACCGTAAAAATCAATTAATAAACCACCACCAACGCCTACAAAGTTAAACACAACCGTAGAAAAACTATATAAAAAGTCTATATTTATGTCGTGGTGGGCGGGGGGGTTAGCTGAAGACGAGTCCAGTGTGCCCCGTTTTGTATGTAAACGGGGCGTTGCTTGTCTCTGACGTCCCTATCGAAATTACAGCCAGCCCTCAAACCCTTCTTCGACAACTGTAACAGTGGCGTATCTCTGTAAACGCGGACAAGAGCCAAATGTGTGTTTTCAACTCAACAGGACGCAACATGAACCATTTCTTTACATGTCCAGTCCGCGACGGTCCATCAACTGTAATGCCGAAGCGTGAATGCAAATATCTGGGCGTGACGCTTGACTCCAAACTTACCTGCCGACATCACATCAAAAGAGCCTCGACCCTTTCCCATCTCCGAATCCGCTCTGTTAGGATTCTAACTAGATATAATCGCCGCTAGAGCGAGTGAATTTACACTACCTCCATCCGCCCGATTATCACCTATGCTCACCCTATTCTCCTAACCGCTGATCCTGCCTACCTCAATCCCCACCGACTCACAGACTGACGAGCTTTATGCCTGATCTATCGCAGATCTCGCAAAACAAAAACCTCTAACAGAGCTCTGTATGCTTTAAACACCTTATTCCCTAAACACCTTCTCATATAAACTGAATTGGAAATATTCTAGAACGGCTTCACAACGCACTTTCCTACACTCTATCAACAGAACTACCCGCAATACTAGTAGACCTTCCTACCTAATAAACCGTACCATCGCCGACGAACCTCCACCCAGAACTCCTCGCCGTCAGCGTTAGAGATATAAAAACATTTAGCAGGTTTTAAATCCCAAACTACAAAACTTTAACACCTATCAACCATCTTGATCTTGATCTTACTATAATCTACATTTCCACTACCTACTAACCAGGCCTTTAACCCATTACTATGTGTCCCCCGCCTACCTTTACGCCTCCCTGTCGCCACCCTCCACCATTGGCGACCTGCGTTACTCGTCCCTGTCTTGCCCGCCCTGAAAAATAAATGTTGTTCGTTATTAAACTTGCGTCAGTGCGGTTGTGTGTCCAGCGGACTTAGAGGGTAAGTAGCGGTTGGGTTACGTGGCTCAACGGGGTGAACGGATGAACTGGAGCCCTGAGAAAAAATATTACTGTTATTATTGTTGCCATTATTATTATGACTATTATTATTGTTGTTGTTGTTGTTGTTGTTTCCTTCCTTCTGTTTCGTTTCAGCCTCTTTTCAGCTACTGAAATATTTTCTATGACCTCCGATGATACAACTGCCTTCACTTCCTGCAGTTCATTTCTCCTTCGTCAGTTACATTATTCTCTCGCTCGCTCTTGCTCGTCGTTTTTCCGATTACACCCTCTTGGTTCCCTTTGGCTTCCCTTCGGAGAGATCGTTTACATTCGCGACGTTCTTTCTGAACATTTATCGTACATTTTCTTCCCTTATTACCAAGTTTTCTACATCTTGATGGAATTGTTTCACCAACGGTACTTGTACCTCTCTGTTGTGCCTCCGACAGTAAACCACATAACACTGTAAACAGTTTTGCAGAATTATTGACACTGTTACGACGGCCTACAGATCGTCTATGGTACAGTGGTAAACAAAATACAAGACACCAATTAAGTCACTAATCACCAGCTTTAATTATCACAATTAAACTGTTTGTAATCAACAAGATAGTCTCTTACAACGAATCAAATAAAAATTGTTCACACGCAATAATATCTCAACTAATATAAAACACAATTGTATTACAATTGTCCCGCACGATTATAAAACACACAACATTTCGCCACAATTATTACTTTTCACTAATAACCACTTAAACGCACACAGTAATCACCCGAGAATAACTGAAAACTAAGCAGCAGTTATGGGCTATTTATAGTCTGCAGGGTTCCATAATATGCGTCCTTAACAAGCCATCGAAAATTCTAGAGGACACTTCAGCGCGACCTTCGCAGAAACACACACCGTTGGGCTAATTGAGAATCTTCTCGAACATCGCTATCGAATGTACGGGATTGTTCCGTATTACATAACACTGCCTCGCGTGTTAAGCGTCACGTACGCATTACAGCTGCGGGAATAGAATAGGACGACGTTCCCCAATGTACCAGAACGTTCCGTAATGGCGTCACACTTTTTCCTGCATTATGTAACACTGTCATGGTCAGCACACTGTTAAGCGTCAATCTACAGTCAGTCACAACTCCAAGAGAAGGGATAGGGCTATAAGACTGTATGAGCTTTCGTGACGATCGAACACAGAACAATATACAATGGTTTGGAAAACACACAAACACTTGGTAGTTTCACAATTTATTGGAAACATCGCATTTCTGAACATAAGCAAGCGATTAACAATAATATAGCTAACACATGTTGCATAGGTCACTGCTTAAAAGACAACCACTATATAGACACAAAAAACATACTACTGCATAACGTACAAAAAGGTAAAAAATGGATTCTTTAGTAATTTTAGAAATTAGTAAAGCAATTAAAAGTAACAAAAATTTAACAGACAGACTCCTTCATTAAAAGCTGTTATTTAGGTTAGTTAATTTTAATATTTGCATTCCTATTAGGTACTTAGTTTTTACAGACACTTGACCTTTCCTCTACTACAAGCTCCTCCACCCCCTCAACAAACATACCCCACACATGTCCGCATACACAGCCTTAACAGCCACAGCGATGCTAAACTGGAGAATAAACTTCAAATGGATCAAGGCTCATGTAGGAGTTTATGGTAACGAACTGGCAGACCGGCTAGCAAGAGCAGCTGCACGGAATAATGACGGAATAATGAACTGGCAATCTCTTTTGACAAAATACCCAAAAGTGCAGTGATTCAAGAATTACCCGAAGAAACTACACATAAGTGAAAAAACGAATGGAAGGAAACAACGAAAGGTACAATAACTAAAATGTTCTTCCCTTATATCAAAGACAGATTACAAAAAAAAACTCAAAATGACTCCCAACTTCAAGGCAATAGTGAGTGGTAATGGGAAAACGAAACCTTACCTTCACCGCTTCAAGATAATGAACGACCCAATTTGCCATTGCAATGCAGGAGAACAAACAGTGGATCGCATCATATATGAGTGTGAGATGTTTCAAATATCAGAGACAAAATTTAATCAATAGTATGTAATGACTAAAAATTTTAATTTTTTTAAATTTTGATCAAGAAGTACGTTACACCAGTTAAGTCACCCCCAACCCGGGCCAGAAGCAATAAATAAAGAGGCAACTTAACGAAGTGTCAACTGGACGCTTGCTAAGAACAATGAGAGTATGCCTGACACAACACTACAATAGGAAGTAAGGATCGCCTGTGACAGACTCGACTCAACTGAGATTTACAGCCCACAACAAACTGGACAAAAGATGCAGTACGGTGGCCCAGATACGTAGAAATTGTAGCGAACACACGCTGTAAGGTTAATTTGGAGCATGCCAGCAATAAGAAAGGGATACTCACACAAAGGGACTCACCCCGTATGAGAACAAAACGGTGTATATCTAGTGAATAGGACCAGAAAGTACGCACAGCGTGAAGACATCTTACTGGTGACAACTAGTATTTATGACGAGGGACAGGAGTGGCATCTTGGAAATGACGACACGCAGTGTGCTGCTAATTGACGAAAAAGGGTCATGGGAAGTCAAACAATAACGAAATGCGACGTATTGTTCGCGTGAGAACAGCAGCAGACCTCCAGAGTATACTTAGACAAAAGCTTGATAGACAGGCGCGGAATTGCTCTACATTCTAGGAAATGGTACGGAGCCCTTTCGTCGTGTACTTGAGGGGATGCCCGATAACCAACCAGAGTCCGGCATCTTCCTAGGACGCAGATGGAGAGGACTGTCGTCATGATAGCGACGCGAACAACGAATCAGAGGCCGAGAACCATAGTTCTACATAAGGGTAGGAGTTCATCTGACCTATCATGGTTGACCAAAGGCGTGTTTGCCAGGACATTGCATTGTGGTAAATGAAGCTTAATAAAAACTGTTTACAGGGCACGCGGAGCAGCAGTCTTCATAAAATTTTCAGTCTTTATAAAATTTCTCAGTCTCAGTATAAATTCTCAGTCTTAATACATTTCCAGTTAATATACGTATATCAGTTTTACTCTGAAACTCAGTTACGCAGTGCTTTAATCAGTTAACACAGCATGTACAGTTATCGACAAGTTATTCAGTCATAGTGTATCCGCAGTGACTCAATCATGCAGTATACTTCAGTGGTTAAAAACTTTCAGTTACTCAGTTTTACTCAGCTACCGCTTGTTAAGAACTAAGTTAATCATTCGCAGTTTTCATTTAATAACAGACTCGCAGAACTTACGTTAATGCTTTACCGAGTTACATAAATGTATCGTTGCACAGTGCGAAGTGTTACAATACCGAATGGAACAATACATCACGTAATCTAAAACACAATACATTAACGTATATAGATACAAGAAGAAGTTTGACGATAGACAGTCGTATATACACGATTATTAACAATGAATGCACTCATGCAACACATAGCTTTATAGACTCTCATATTAACGACCGACATCAACGGAACACACACACCGCGAGTGAATCTTATCCGCAAGTGTTAAGTGATGATAACATCGAAGCTACGCAACCTTACGCATTTGGATCATCAGTGGGAAGGAGTTTCGCCGATGGAAATTTTGGATAATCCATTTCACAAGTAAATCTTTATGTTATTACTGTTATAATAACTCTACTGTCCTGACTCTTTTCAAAGAAATCACCCTTTGAGAACTTAGATTGATTATCATGGTAATTTAAATAAAGCTATTCATCTGAGGCAAATATGTGTGTATGTTTTCAGCGAACGACGTAATGAATTCATATTGTAATTTGATTCTTATATATATGTGTTCTCTTTTATGAATGTATTTACAGGGCATAATTTATATCCATATATTGGAAGTTTCTTTGTTTGAATAATGTTAATAAATAAGTGTTCAGTTTACTAAGTATTTATGCGTTCATTATTGTCAATTTTTCCTTGTAACAGACATTAACGTCAATTGAATGAATCGTAGTAAAATTTTATATCATTTTATACAACTATCAGAGTCTCATTGCAGTAATTATGCTAATCATTAATGAACATAGTCACTAGCATCAAAGTAATTAATATATCACGTAAATTCAATTAATTTGGCATAAATTAACCTGATTGGATAATTACATAATTAAATCCCATAAATTAGCATAATTGCATATTATATAAATAGAAAGTGGAGCACAACAAATATCAATTACATCCCCAAGTGTAAACAAATCAGGGGAACTTGGCCACCAACAAAAGTAGATTTTATAAAGAAACATTTAAAAGAATTCAAAACATTTATCAGTGCAATAAAAATCGAATAAGTTCTTTTATTGTAAATAATGAAATATTGACATATAAGCATTGTGAGCTAAGTTATGCAATACATATTTGTTACTACTTGATGTAAATGTATTGCAAAAATACATACATGTGCATATTTCCCCAGGGCGGTATGTTTTATATTGTAACTAGTGTAATTGAAGAGTAATTAATATGTGTGGTATATGTGAGTGACCAGAGAAAAATTACGCCAACAATGATATCGCTCAGGTGACGAGTATGTTCATGAGTTCGCGATAATTAACCAAAAAATGAGTGTAATAAAAAGGACGCTTAGGCGCGAACCGACCATCTCTAGCTTGTCGAAAACAGGCCTGTACTTGTCAAATCGCCACCAGTATAAATACCACTGGCAATTTTGGGCGATCACACACTCAGACTCAAGAAATCTACAAACGACGTTACGCTGCCCGATTGCAGATCGACCAGGACACACACACGCTACCACACTCACACCAAGACGTAAGGAGGAACTCTGGAGCATCACCAACAGCAACAACCCAAAGAGACAACAAACACCGCATCAGCATAGTCATCATCATCATCATCATCATCATCATACTTTCAGGATTCTGGACACAAACACACGCAACGGTAACGGCAGATATACGCAGGTGAAACAAAAAACAATTATATTTTTTATTGTAAAGAGAACTCTCGAAAAAGAACTTAAATATGAACAGATAATAATTAGAGTTTTAAAGTAAAATAGTAGTTACATAAGAGAGTGTAATTTAACAACAACTTGTAGAAAAGAAATACTAATCTTTTGTTGTAAATTTTGGGTGTGTCAGTATAAATCAATAATAGATTGGAAGTAAATGTAATATCATTTTTATTTGTTTATAGCAACAATAAATTCATTCTTGAATCTTAATATTATTTTGTTGGCAAATGAGTTGATATCATTAATTAAAATTTGAGTTAAGTACAGACACACAAATAAAAAAGAATTTAAATAACTTGTTTAACATATTTGGTTAGTTAATAAGATTATCTGGGTGTTTATTTTTGTTGTATGTTATGAATAGCATAGCAGGTTACAGATTTGTAAAGCTTATAAAGGTGAATATTTATTTGTATAATGTTTGAAATTTTAATAGTTAAATATTTTTTTATCAAGTCATAAATCTTAGAAAGATTATTTTGAAACGGGTTTAACTGATTATTTCATGTCAACAACATCTCACTCTTCTTTAAAAATTATTTAATTATTGTGCAACCACTTATACTTGACGCAACGAGAAACAAAATCCTGCGACCTGGCCGGTGTAGTACATATTATAGTTGCGTTGAGAATAAGATAATACATTTGTATAATTGTTGTAACGTTGCAGTATATAAACACATTATAATTTAAATAAGGAAAAAATTAGCATGTAGTATTATACAATTGTAATGGAGCATACTGTAAATTAAAATTATAAAAAACACACCCTTAACACATGTTCACCACCCTACACAGTCTTTGTTTTTAGTCGTACTTTGAGAATGTCTTTATCTCTTTGAGAATAGCCTCAGTGGTTCCCAAACTTTTCAGTCCGCGGACCCCTCACCAAAAAATTAAAAATTCACGGACCCCGTCTGAGTTATGACATAAAACAAACAGTAAATATGATAAAAACTCTTATATATTAATTAAAATGTATTAACATCAAAATTCTCTTAACTTGCAAAATTGAAATATTAATGATATCAAACCTAGTTTAATGTGAACAATGAAGCTGCTTTTGAATAATTAGCTGTGCAATATTAAGTTTAATATTGAAGTCATCCTTAACGATCAGTTGAATTTCCAGTCAAATCTATTATACGACACAGCGATAAGAATACAGAACAAGGTCCATAGTGCACGACATATAACAACATGAACATTGCAGTCGACTATAGAATGTCGTGGTGCGCACCACCGATATCGCGTGTGTCTCAAGTTTGGGTATTTTATGTGTTTTTTATGTTTACATTATATTTATTGTTATGTGTAAAATTGTATATACAGTGTTTTTAATATTTTAACGATCGACGAACTTCAACAAGGGATATTCCTTGATGGGGCATATGTCCCGAAACGCGTTGAATTAAATATAGAGAAAAGGCCACCAGACGGACAAGGAAAAGGTAAACTATTTTACTAATTATATACTATAAGTGGCCTGGATACCGAAAAACATGATCTAAAATTAAGTTTAATGTCTGATAATTTCAATGTTATGTCACTCTCGACATCAAGTTTATTTCTTAACTTTGCCAACCTCGGCTCTACCTTTCCAGCCACACGTGTCGAAATCCAGCTACTTAGGCGTAAAACTAGCTACATGGAAGAACGTTTTGCTTAGATACAGCGCTTATATACGAGATACAGTGCTTATAAGCAAGATACAGTGCTTTTACGTGGACTAAAACAGCGCGATCAGTTCTGCGTTGACAAACTCTAGTCAGTTCGGCTGACAAACAGATCTGCTACACGACATGATTTAAAGACATTATTAAAGCCATTAGTTTGAATTCACTTTTACAATTACAGTTAGTTTAAACAAAAACAAAAAAAATACTGGAATCTGCTATAATTGTTTTAAAGTTCTAAAATTTTAATTTTAGACTATAAAAAAATCGGAGAAAATTACGGTACATTCTATTTGTTTCTTAAAAGTGTAAGCGGACCCCCTGAAACATTGTCGCGGACCCTACTTTGTGAACCACTGGTCTAATATGCTGAAACAATTATCGGAGGTTAAGAATAAATTGGTGAAGCTATAAAGTGTTTGTGTGTTTTTAAAAAACCTTTGTAGTAATACGTTTCACCAAGTGGCCAACGAGTCTTCAGTCAACAGCAACAAAACGAAATAAGAAATAGAAGAGCAAACCTCGGTAAATGTCTCGAAGGTGAGAAACTGTAACGTTCTTCCAGCTGACCGGCAAACTAGTTAAGCTGCCAACCAACAAACAAACAACAAAATATATTTTAAACAATAAACACGCGCACACATACAAACGTATACAAATAATAAAAGTAAAATTGCGGAACGGCGGGACTGGGCAGTGGGCAGGTGCAGCGAGCGGCTGGTTACGAATTGATTCATTTGGAGTAGTAGTGGTGTGTGGACCGCTTTACGCTCGTCCACGTCCACTACGCGGTCCACACGCGTGAAACCGATAATTAAACGTATTAATTTTGTTCCACTGCGGGCAACGAGCATTCTCCACGCATTGAGTTATGTTATGACATCATTAATACCGAGAAAGTTGGATAGTCACACGTGGTGACTATCGTGAAATGAGTGGAGAAATGTACGATCGATGCACTACACATCCTCAGTGGCGTATCTAGGGTTTGACCTCAAGTGGATGAAAGTGGTTGCAAAAAGTGTGATACCATCCTGGTATCAATCCCAATAAAGTAAATGGTAGTAACACAATAAAAATACTGTTTATTGAAATATTGTTTACTTATTGGATATTATTACGCCATCACACAATCTTCTACGTTTTTCTCGGCTATTCCAGCGGAGCCTGGGTATAATGTGTGTGTGCGTACGCATTGCTGCTACTTTGAGATGAAGGACAATTACGTGACACTTGTCATGTGCCCGTAGCCGAGACTGATCCAGACTTCATCGGTCCGCGCAAGGCGGCAAGCAATTACACGCTAGTGTTTTCTAGTAGCGTTGACGCGTAGTACGGATTATTCTGGAATCTCAGCGGGGCATAAATATCAACGGAGTATTCAGCGACGCTTAGTTTCAGTTTAATTGGCGATTTATTCCAGTGAGGTTCGAAGTATTGTGGCGAAGTGTTATGTAATTGTGCGGGACTGTATTAGTTGACATTATTATTGCACGTGGACAATTTTTATTTGATTTGTTGAGAGACTATCTTGTTGATTACGAACTGTTAACTGTGATAATTAAAACTGGTCATTAGTGATTTCATTGGTGTCTTTTATTTTGTTTTCCACTGTACCACACGACGATCAATGAGACCGTCGTAACAATATTTTGATTCTTATTGACAGAATGGATTTCCTGTATTTTTTACTTCAAACGTATATTCAAATACTGTACCATATAATAAACCTGTTTGTATATTTAAAAAATATTTACTACTATATTAGCCTACGAAGCTGAAAAAAGTAAAACAACGGCCTAAAAATTAAGAGATTAACAAAATTCGTCAACAAGCTTCCGATAATGTGAAACGAAATTTAAGTGAAAGGACAACAACACGATCGTCTGATTCAGTGCTGATTTATCAGTTCCTGAAAGATTAATCAAGCTTGCTCAAATGACAAATAAGGACCAAACACAACACTTTTGACACAATAAAGGTAAGTAAGAAGTATAACATAAATAAAGGAATAAGGGATAAGACACTTTATTTAATAACAATAATAATAATAATAAGTTTTTCCTCTATGTGGCTACACAAATTACTTTTAATTCTCTTATAACATCGCTCTATTTCCTGCGTAAGAGTGTACAGCCTAACGTACTCCTTGAGAATCTCATCCCTTACGAATGTATTTTCTTCTCATCTTCTCTTGAAATTGCCAATTACTGGCGTGCATTACTGCCGGAATTACTTTCACTTTGTATAACTTTCCATGTGTTTCCTTTCACGTTTTATTCCTAATCCTCATGTGTCTAGTTCTACAAATATTCTTAATTTTCTGAGCTTACTATTTATATCATTATCGTAATGATAATGAGACATCACGCACCAGCTAACTAAAACTGTCGACTTTGATAATATACAATTTCTTACCACTATCTTTGTTCTTACGACGTATTACCTCTAAAAGCCATCGTTTTCGACTGCTTGGCCGACACCTTTAATACATATTTCGTTAAAATATTATTGTACATAATATCTTGCCTTTTGTAACTTGTCCTCATTTGTCTGGATAATAATAACTACATCATCCGCGTAAAGTAAGAAATCTTCTTCTTCTTCTTCTTCTTCTTCTTCTTCTTCTTCTTCTTCTTCTTCTTCTTCTTCTTCTTCTTCTTCTTCTTCTTCTTCTTCTTCTTCTTCTTCTTCTTCTCCTTCCTCTCCTCCTCCTCCTCCTCCTCCTCCTTCTTCTTCTTCTTCTTATTCTTCTTCTTCTTCACTCCACGGATTAGGTCCTAGTTGACCTGTTCCGGAACCCAACTTGACCTCGGTCTACCAGGATCCCTTTTCCCATTAGGTTCATATTTCAAGACTGGCACGGGTATTTGGCATGCGGTCCAAGTATTGGCAATAATCTCCTCTTATTGTCTTTATTGTCTTATTGTCCTCTTCATGTGCGAAGATTTGATTTTTGGTTCTTGCCTAATAACTTTATTCCCCTTCTTATCCAGGTGACAATATCCATCTGAGCGTAATGCAATGTAAAGAATTCACAAATAAATTCGGTCGCAAATCCGAAGTATAATTTTCCTACTAAATTTTTTCAAAGCGATATTTTCAATAAAATCGTGTTGTTGGTGTGTGATTTCCGTGGCCCCAATTATGCGAAACTCCCTCGGCTTCGATCCCAGGTGTTACTCTAGTAATCATTCCCATAGGCTGAATCGACTGCAAACTTTGACTTTTATGTTGCTTCCCGGAAATCGAACCCGCAATCTCTAGATTGGTAGCCAAACACCATTCCTCCCTCGATACAAAGTTTACAATGCATAATTTCTCGCTTTTTTTTATCGCAACTCAACGTTACTTGAGGTTTGTTCAAAATAAGACATTACTACACACATTCTGGCGGAGGTGTGCGGACACAGACCTCCCAGACGCTGACATTCTCCTCCCTCCCCGCCCACTACCACCGCCGCCTTCTCAATATCATCGCCGGCCACAACTTGTGTAGCCCACTTCGTTATTGTTACCGCTCGGTTGGGTGTCCGCGGGGCCGGGACCGACGCACTTGTTCAACGTCCACACGCCGTCCGAAGCCTCACGTGTCCGTTTACTAAAAGATAAAACATAATAATAAAACATAGCCTATTACTAGGTGCGTCGACTGTGTTCTTTATTTGCAGTCTATTTCAAGGCAATACCTTCATTCACTCTTCCTGCATGTTTTGGTGGACAACAATATAAAACGAGACGGAAATCATATGTGCTTGTAGATAAGGTCAAATAATGAGGGCGTTAAGTAAGTGTGTGTGTGTGTGTGTGTGTGTGTGTGTGTGTGTGTGTGTGTGTGTGTGTGTGTGTGTGTGTGTGTGTGTGTGTGTGTGTGTGTGTGTGTGTGTGTGTGTGTGTGTGTGTGTGTGTGTGTGTGTGTGTGTGTGTGTGTGTGTGTGTGTTGTGGAGGTCTAAAGTAAGGGACCCGACCAAAATTTGTCAAAATAGGAAAATGGTGAAAATATTACTTTCACCATAATTTTGTTTTCTGTTAGTCTGGCATATTAAACAGTCTCTAAATGTAACGTAATGTGACGTATGTGCCGTATGACGTGTGATGTAATGTGACTTATTAAATTAAATGTAAATACCTTGTGACCCATCTGACCCATTTTTATTACATAAATCAAATTTTAATCTACGTAGAAGCAAAAAAATTTCGCTTACGGCTGAAAAACAGCTAATTTAACATTTTTTCACTTATTTGAAAATAATAAAAATAAAGTTGAAGTACAAAACAGGAGTTGAATAACGAAGGGAAAAGATGAGGAGACTTTTGGTAAAAATATATTTATATTAGTATCATTTCTTTATAAGTAACATAATGAGATTCTTGCAGTATTCTTGAATAACGTAGTTACGACGGTCTACTGATCGTCGTACGGTACAGTGGAAAACAAAATACAAGACACTAATTAAGTCACTAATAACCAGCTTTAATTATCACAATTAAACAGTTTGTAATCAACACGATAGTCTCTTACAAAAAATCAAATAAAAATTCTCCATACTCAATAATAATGTCAACTAATTAAGTCCCGCACAATTATAAAACACAACACTTCGCCACAATACTTGGAACCGCACTGGAATAAATCGCCACTTAAACTGCAACTAAGCGTCGTTGATTGCTTATATTTATACACCACTGAGATTCCAGAATAATCCATAATTCGCGTCAACACTACTCGAAAACACTAGAACGTAATTGATCGCGTCCTTGAATACAGTGCGCCGATTGGTATAGTCTGGAATAGCCTCGTTGGCGCACGTTAATTGTCACGTACGCACACAAACATTACAGCTGGCTCTGCTGGAATAGCAGAGAAACATGTAGAACGTTCTGTAATAACAATATTATTACTTATCAAATTACAATTACTTCTGCAAATCTTTGATATTATTATTTAATTGTCCTGACGTACGGTTTACTGATAGTGTCAGCGTCTTCTGAGGATTATAAATGAAATAACAATAAAAGATTATCGTTAATTCGTATATAATCTTCTGAAGATATTAATAGTACTACTAAAACGTACGTCAGGACAATTAAAAAACAATATCAACAACTTGCAGAAGTAATTGTAATTTGATAATTAATAATATTATTATATTAATATGTATTTTGTAGGAAACAATTTATTGCCGTTTACGAATTTCGATTATTTTTTACGTTTTTAAATCTACAAAACATTTTTATTCATACGCTTGACAGAAAGATAGTTTTTTCGCATAAATTTCAGATAAACTTTTCTCAAGCACTGTAGATTGAATTTGAAAGAAATGATTATCATCAAAACAAATACCCATCTTAAATCATTTAATTTATGCATATTTTTACTAAGTTTCATTAAGATAATATACGTACAAGCTGCATAAATTATTATGCGACGAAGTTTATCGGACTGCTCGAAGCTTGAAAAACACGGCAAACAAGCATTTTGTGAGTGACAGCACAGCAGTTTTCTCCTTTTCTCGAACGTAGTTGACAAGTTATTCTTCTATTTGGGGGTAGTTTCTACCTTTGTGTCCCTACAAACCACTTTTATCACTATAGGAGGTGAGAAGAGAATACTTTTCTTTTTTAATATTCATGTTAATTAATATCTTCTTTTTATTTAATATAAATATTAATATATTTAATATATAATATAATATTTTCTTTTTATAATAATATTTAATATTATTATAAAATCTAATATAATAATAAATTTTTTCTTTATATACTTAATATAATAAATATTTTCTTTTCATTTATTTATTTATAAGGTCGCTGCAACAGCATCGGTCATTAGCGACCACATAAATTATAAAAATGAATTTGTAAATCATACAGAAATTCTCATACAGATGCAGTAACGTATATTAAACTAGAAGATGCTTAGTAAGACAAACACTGCAACAAAATACTCAGGAACTGGTACGATTTAGAAACTACATTAAATATTTGTTTAAATACCAAATAATGAAAATAAATTAGAAAAATAAAAATATTTAACAAATAAAATATTTGTTTAAATAATGCAAAACAAAATGACAAATATTGTCCAACACAACACAAATATTATACGTAATTACACATCATGCAGTACGTAACGTAAATATAAATATAATAAATATAACACGTAATAGCATATGCAACGACAAACAATATATAACAATAAATGTAACAAGTTACATAATAATAAATATATATAATAAATACAACCGTAATAACAAACTCGGCCACATATCAATCCATTAACTTAATGGTCCCAGAAATTACACAATTTTTAATGTTCTTATAAAAGAATACTTTTGTTTTCGGCAGTAACGATCAAGTCCGTCACTTATACCAAATTCCCTTTCAACTGGCTTTCCCTGTGAATTGCCATGTTCTATGAAATTTCTTTAATATGCTATCAGAAGAACATTAAAGGGGAAGGTCAGGCGAGACACTTTTATAAAGCGATGGTAGTACCGTGCGGTCCCTTTACGATAGTGAGACACGGACACTGTACCCAAGGACCCGAAGCCTAATGCAGGCTGGTGAGATGAGGTTTTTAATATATAGGCTATGTACTTGGAGTATCCGGCGAGACCGGGTAAAAAATGATCACATAACAAACGTCCTCAAAATTTACAATATTTAAATTTAATAAATAAACACATAGTTTAGTTACAATAAATATCTTTGGGGAAAACATATCCCGAAACGCCGCAGACAAAGAATCCTTTAAGATAAGGAAACTCAAATTAGCAAAGACCTTTACTCTAACCCGGGAACTGTACGGAAAGAAAAACCTTTCCAGAAGTGCGAAAGTCCACCATTACAGCACTGTGAACATGAACACGGTGATCATGTATCGAGTGGAAACAATGTGCTTTCAAAATTTGGAGCCTCTTCTTAAAACTGAACGAAGAATTCTTCGAAAAATTTATGGCCCCAAGAAAACCAAAGAAGGGTTCAGGTATAGACCCAAAGAAGAGAGATCTGGAAGATCTGGAAACGGCTTTCCGAATGAAAAGACTGAAATTACTTGGACGTATGGTTCGGATGGATCGGTCCAGATTAAATAAAGGAATTTTCAACTATATTTGGCAACTTTCCAGTCTGAACGGATACAGCAAACAACTCAAGGAGGAAATGATGAAACTGGGTATCTCTTTGAACGACGTGTGTGGATAGAAATACATAGAGAAACAAAATTCAAAATCTTGAGGTTCTCTTCGGTGAGAAGAAGACGAGAAAGGTGTCGACAGTGGAAAGGAAGGCGGCGCATAGTGTGCGAATAAGGGCCTTCTGGAAGGAAAAGAAATGGAAATGATATCGCGTGGTCCACGGCTGGTCTGTTCGTGTAAAAAGAAAAACGCATAGTTTAGTTCTACAGACACTCTTTATTATTGTTGACAATTGTTTCACCAGTTACGGCAGCTTCAGCAGTTTTGTTCAACCTTACGTAACTGGTGAAACAATTGTCAACAATAATAAAGAGTGTTTGTAGACCTAAACCAAGTGTTAATTTTCTCATTTTAAATATAATTGTCATTGCTATTGTTATCGTAATCATCATCATCATCATCATCATCGTCGTCGTCGTTGTCGTCGTCAAATATTGTTTCTTAGTTTGCTGTTTATTCTTGAATTTTGAACAAAAGTTGTCTATTCCAGTCAACAACCATTATGGAAGTTGCGAACAAGACTCGAGACACATATATACAAACTACATTGTTAATCTTGTCTTCGTTAGCGGCGGTGTGTGTGTGTGTGTGTGTGTGTGTGTGTGTGTGTGTGTGTGTGTGTGTGTGTGTGTGTGTGTGTGTGTGTGTGTGTGTGTGTGTGTGTGTGTGTGTGTGTGTGTGTGTGTGTGTGTGTGTGTGTGTGTGTGTGTGTGTGTGTGTGTGTGTGTGTGTGTGTGTGTGTGTGTGTGTGTGTGTGTGTGTGTGTGAGTAAAATATACATCCTATCGCGAGAAACCTGCTCGGCTCGGCAAGGTTTAATCAGCCGGTGAGTATATAATTTTAATCTCTGCCCACAAGAAGCCGAGCGTCCGATACCCGTAGCAGACTTGTGTGCACTGCCTTCCTTATAGTCTTGTGGCGCGTTTGTGGCCTTCGGTGTTACGATCCCTCGACCACGTGATCAAGCACACATATTGTAGGAATTACAATAAAAATACACTTTATATTTATAAAGCAATATATATTTATAATTTACACGTATGTTAATATCACATAATATAATACACACATAGAATTATTCATTACGTATGCAGAAGCGTTCATGATTGACTTTTTATCAAAAATAAAGTAGCCTGTAAAGTATCGAGGCTAGTATATACTGTCATACGTGGTTAGAAACAAGAGAAAAAGCAAACCGAATGTTCCGGAACTATATTAGTTATTTATTAATTTAATTAGAAGTAATTTCTAAGTGAAAATTAGCAAATAATTGATATTTTTTATTAGTGAAATGTAGATTTCGTTTGCCGCAATAAAGCCAACTACAAGGATAGTAAAGTAATTTTTTTCTTTCAGGGAAGGCCGCGGACACAATCATATCATGCTATAGGTCTATCATATTATTTTAGGAACAAGAAACACTAAGAAGGTTTGAAAAAAAGAGCACAAGATGTCTTTATGGCCCGGTTAAAGAAGATGACGAATGTAGAATAAGAAATATCCAGGAGATAGATGAGCTATTGAATCGCGAAGACATTGTAAGATTCATAAAGGCACAACGAATACAATGGTTAGGTAACCTAGAGCGGATGGTTGATCAGTGTATTCCAAAGAAAATTCTGAGGGCGCAGGTGTATAAAAGCAGAAAGAGAGGCCGACCTAGGATAAGATGGCTGGACAATGTGCTAGAAGATCTCAGAAGAATGGATGTGAGAGGTTAGACTGGGATGACAATGGACAGGAGAGTTCGGAAAAGACTGATGTTGGAAGCCAGGACTCACGTTGGGTTGTAGTGCTGAAGAAGATATCATACTATTAACATTATGCACAACAAAATGGGTATTTCAGTAGCAAAAGCTTCATAAGTTTAAAACCATGTGCGACACACTAGTGAGGAGTTCAAAAGGAAAAAATTTTATGAGGTCATGACCCTGTCCCTGTGTTAATGTACGGAATAAAATGCTGGATGTAAAAATTCATGGAAATGAAATTCTTTATGCGAGTGAGAGGTGTATGAGAGGGGACAGAATGAGAAATGAGCAGATCACAAATAATTTTAAAATGTTTCCAATCGTTTTGAAAATAAATAAACATAGAAAAATGGAGAAAACGTTTTAATAGAAAGATGATAAACAACAGACTACCCAAAAGCAGGTCTATCAAAACAGGCTTTGAGGCCTATATTCCATGTAAGGGAAGATGAAGATGAAGAAGAAGAAGAAGAAGAAGAAGAAGAAGAAGAAGAAGAAGAAGAAGAAGAAGAAGAAGAAGAAGAAGAAGAAGAAGAAGAGGGAGGAGGAGGAGGAGGAGTAGAAGAAGAAAAAGAACACCACGAACCTGGACGCTGAAAATAAACTTTGATTTTATGATGTGCCCGGGAATCGAACTCAGGATCTGTAGATTAGTTGCTAGATACTCGTCTACTACGCCCTTAATTAATTATTATCATAGTTATTTTTCAGTAAACTCATATTTTACTAATTTAGATATACTAAATACTTAATAATATTAGTTAGTAATAAATCAGCATCAAGGTCGTGTGGTTATAGAATAATGGCTTTTCTTGTAAGGTCAAGCACCAGATGGAAAACGTAGTTGGACAACTACTCGGTGACCTCTACATCCATGAGCATTAGACCTACGAATAAAAATTAACGAAATACAGGGTGGGACAATGAGAACACAACAATTTAAAACTATCATAACAGGAACTCGTTGAATATTTTTAAGTCAAATATTGTACGAATACAAAGGTAATAAGATTCCATTTTACTTAGTCATGTTCATCGTTTGAAAACAACATCCCTCAAGTGACGCCCATTAACACGCTTTCATTCTTCAAGTCGATTGCGGAATCTTCGGAACTCTTCGAGCATGGCTTGCGGAATCGCCTGAATTTTTTCGACGATTCACTGCGTGAGTTGATTTAAATCACGTGGTCGCTACTGGAAAACCTTAAATTTCACACCCCACAAAAAATAAATCACACGCAGACAGGTCTGGAGATCGCGCTGGTCGGGGTGTTGCACCAAATCTTGTGATCAACCGATCTTCGAACACAGGCCTCAACACTTACCCTTCCACATTTTCTGGCGCGCGCAATGTTTCTACACTTCCTCCAATTGGTTTCTCTTTCGAGGCAGTGCTTCCAAATGGTCTTATTTTCCATTTCGATATTGTTGAGCGATCTGGAATTCTTCCATGTCTCCCAACATTGAAATTATTTTTGAACAATTTTTGTTTTGTTATACAGGAATCATTACTTTTAGAAAATGTTTTGTAGCAAACTCACGATGTTCAACTCGCCATTGGACCACATTTACTGAAATGACATAGTTTAATTAAGATTATAAAACCATCTGTTTATTTATTGTTGCCATAGTAACCAAACACGAGCTAACAAATTGTTGTGTTCTCTCGTTGCCCCACCCGTTATCAGCCGTTAATAAAGAACAATACTGTATTTATAAATTTATTATTTATAAGCTTCCGTCTATATAGGCTACGCATGGGTGTAAAAATGATAGAACAATACACGATGAAGCGGCAGTGACAGTCCATATTAGCAGCGGTGACAAACTGCTGGAGACGAACAATGAATGCCTCTGGTCACATGTTACGGTGGTGTATGCAAATGAAGTAAAGGCAGATGACCTTGACGCCTGCTCTGCTGCTGGCGCGCCACGACGCGTAGGCGTCGTCGTCTACAGAAATATGATCACACCGTCCGTTCCTGCGAACAACAAGAACAAGAACAAGAACAAGAAGAAGAAAAGTTTATTATTCGTGTCCACGCTTTCGATCCCCACTAGCGGATTGATCGATTTGTTAGTTTCTTGTATTTCTGAAAATATGTCATTTTCAGTCTACCCATTTTTATTTCTCTCGCAGAAATTAAAAAAAAATTTTATTATTGTTGATCACTGCAAACGAATCAGTCGATTAACTTGCAAGTTGTTTCTGCTTACTGTCTGAATGAAAAGTTCATTAAATTTCTTTTTCCCGTATTCCGTGTGACTATTTGTTTCATAGAAGAAACATATATTTTACTTATCGAAGCTGTCGATCATTGCACATGGATTATCGATAGTGTAACGAATAACTGAAAGAATACTTAATTTTTTTAGGCGATTTAATTGCGGCTGGCGCCGCATCTCGCATCCTAGCTTCCACTGGCGCCGGTCAAAACAGTCCTGTTGTGTAAGTCCTCTTGCATTCATTACATCTTCGACGTCCATTTTCCATGAATGTTTAGGTCTTCCTTTTTTCTTCTAGAGGGTGGAGTCCATTCCCATACCTTCCTTGGCCATCTCTCATCCGACATTCTTTTTAGGTGTCCGAACCAATTCAGTCTTCTTGCTTCTATTGTTTCTATAATGTCAAGGTCGATTCCCATCGCTTGTCTTATCTCTAAATTTCTCACTCTATCTAGTCTTGTTAGTCTACATCACCTCCGCCTGTAATCCATCTCCATAGCTCTTATTTTGGATTTATTTCTTTTATTAATTTCCCACAGTTCTGCTCCATATAGGCCTATACTTTCGATTATAGTTTTATATACAGTATTCTGATTTTATTGTTTTTTTGTTATTCGTGGACTCCAAAGCAGACTGTTTAAATTGTTTTGTTGCTGTCTTAGCTTGTCCTATTCTTACTTTTATTTCTTGGTTGTTGTCACCATCCGATGTCATTGTTACACTCACTTTTGTTCCTAGTTCTAGGTCTTGACCTTCACCGCCTACTATAAGGTACTCAGTTTTTGAGGTATTTATTTCGTGACCCCATTTCGCATGTTCTTCTGCTAGTTTCCTAAGCATATAACTTATATCAATTTCGTCCTCTGCAATTACAGCCTGATCGTCTGCAAAGTGTATTGCAAAGATCTTGTCACTTCCAACTGCTACACCCATACTACGGCATTTTTTCCTCCATGATGTTAGGGCTTCATTTAGATAGATCTTAAACAAAGTCGGAGCTATGCAACAACCCTGTTTCAAGCCCTTACTAATACTTATCTTGCTGGATATCCTTTTCCCTATTTTTTTAACTTGAGCTGACATATCTTTATATAGTTGTTTAGTTCCAAGAATACTTAATAAAATGCCTGTTGTCCTCCTAACCCGTGTGCGTTATATTTCTCTCCCGAAAATACATATCCGATCATTGTTGTCGCAATATCTGACTTGTTACTTATCCCGGTATGCTGGACGTGTCATGTTTGCGAATAATCCTGACATTACAGTTAACCATCAATAGAAAGCGAATCCGTTAAATATTATTTATTAAACGTTGTTATCAGTATTATTTTTTTTAACAGGAGAATAAAGCTCCGTTATATGTTTGTCCGTGCTTTCGATCACTGAAAGCGGATCGATCGATTTGTTATTGTTTCGATTGTCTGAACTAATAAACTGCTTTTCGTGTCACTGCACTTTTCTCACAGAAATAGGAAAGTTTATTATTTTTCCTCTTGTTCGATTACTGCAGACGGAATGTCGATAGACCGATTTACGACTCTGCTGATGGAATATTTTCAGTTTAGTAATAAACCTGATATGATTATTTATCTATAACGGTAAACAATTTTATTTACTATTTCTAAATATATATTGTTACGTAATACGGAACGTTCTACAAGTATCTCGTCTATCCCAGCAGAGCCCAGCTGTAACGTGTGTGCGCGTACATATTGCTGCTACTTTGAGATGAAGGACAATTACGTGACACTTATCACGCGTCAACAATCGAGGCTGATCCAGACCTTACCGGTCCTGCGTTAAAGGCCAGACACAACACTGTTTCTATTGGATTCGAGAGCGCCCGTAAGAGGCAATTGTTTAACACGTCACCCTAAAGTGACAGATTATTCTGGCATTTCAGCGGGGTATGAATATAAGCATCCAGCGACGGTCGGTTCAGTTTACTTCGGCGATTACTCAGTGCGTTTAAATGGCGATTTATTCAAGTGAGGTTCGAAGTATTGTGGCGAAGCGTTATTGCGTTATAATTGTGCGGGACTCGGTTAGTTGACATTATTATTGCGTTTGGAAAAATTTAATTTGAATTATTGTACAAGTATAAACTTGTTGATTAGAAACTGTTAATTGTGATAATTAAAGCTGGTTGTTAGCGACTTCATTGGTGTCTTGTACTTTGTTTCCACTGTACCATACGAGGATCAAGGAGACCGTCGTAACAATATTGTCTTTTTAAATCTTGTTTGAAATGTAAAAACTGAGATATTGACTGCACCAAGGGAAAATAATAACCATATTAATTTTAGAATAAAGTCTTGAATTTTAGATTACGTTACTGAAATATCACTTGTCCTACTGATGGCACCAATCGAAAGGTCTGAAAGAAGAAGTAGGCCAGTGTTAGGAGTCCTTAAAAAGTAAAAATCCTTAGGTTGAACGTACTTAGACGGGAACAAGGCAACAGATTCCTTTGGTTCACGAGATTGGGACATGTTTCAAAAATTAATAGCATGAATGACACCTTTCAGGAAAGAGTTCAGCAAGGATTAACTCCTGCACGTCGGTTCCGAAAATGAACATAGCTGCTAACTGAACGTTTTGCAGGTTTATACAGCGGCAACACATTGTGTGGACGGATGTACCCCCTCTCCAAAGCCAGTACAGTGACAACTACTATGAGGTCAATGACCGTACGCAGGAAAGCATTGCCGATGTCCGAGCCGGCAACACAACACGACGCAAGTGGCCAACAGTTCCAAAGCAATGCTATCCTTTTCTTCAAGATTCCCTACTAATATTGTTCGTATTTCAAATTATTCAATAACCAAAGTATTCATTCTGTAATATAATTATATTCGGTTACATGGGTGCCACGCTGCTATGAAGGAAAGAGAGAGAACTATAGAATTCAATGTCAGATGGAAGATCTGATACACGAAAACGACTTGGATTAAATTCACTAAAGAAAGAGGAGAAAATTATTTTCCGAAAACTCACAGCAAATCGAAGAAAAATTAGTTCGTGGTGGTGTGAAATATTTCCGGATAATAATGAGGGGTTCGAGAATGTAGGAATGAAAGATTGATAGATATTGACAGAGTCATAATACCAAGGGTATTTCGAGCTAGAAGAAGAAGATACGCAAAAAAGAAGAAAAATGAAAATATTTCTATGACAATTACGTAACGCTCATAAAAAGTCTAGAGCGTCATTCTACACGTTTCTCGACTAGCGCAGGGTGTCAAGATCGTGCACTCATGTAGCCTCCAGACCAGACTGTACGAGCACTTGTAACTACGCAAATTATGGCGGCACGCCGCCAAAAGAGTGGAAAATTATTCTTGAACTTCTGCGAGTTATATATATAAGCGTCTACGGCAGGTTTAGAAGTCAGTTACAGTGGGAGATTTCTTTAGTGCGGATCAA
The DNA here is from genome assembly GCA_034769895.1 of Magicicada septendecula. Lineage (NCBI taxonomy): Eukaryota > Metazoa > Arthropoda > Insecta > Hemiptera > Cicadidae > Magicicada > Magicicada septendecula. The sequence continues at coordinate 58,687,731 of CM068370.1, read as the reverse complement.
GTGATTTTTGCGCATTAGCGGGAAGTGTTCATTGTGTTATAATTTGTGGAGAACTCTAATAGTTGACAATTATTATTGGGGGTGAACATAATTAACCTGAGTTATTGTTAAGAGTACCTCAGTTGATTTCAAGTTTTTGTTGTGACTCATTGAAATTGGTTATAATTAGTAACGTCATTGGTGTCTGTATTTTGTTTCCACTGCACACTACGACTATCCGTGAGACCGTCGTAACAATATGTATCATAAGACGAATTGCCTAGAAGCTCTTGGCTTCAAGGAGCTAACTTGAGGAGGAGGAGGAGGTTGCTGGAGGAGGTCCTTAAGAATACTGTGGGCGGAAAGTGTACCTAATGCTGATGTCATGAAGAGCGTGCGTGAAAAAAGATATTTGCATCAACTCGTCGGCTAGAGTAATCCTTCTCTTTATATCTGCCTCTTCATTCCTGTATTGGTATACGCTTTCTCCCACATTTAGTTTGTTTCATGCCGACTTCCGCGCGGCTCTACTGACCAGACACTAACTACTTAGACCTAGAACAAACCAACGGTCACATTGCCTTTCATTCATATATTCTTCATATGCCTTTTAGACTTCCTTTTCTATTAGATGATTCTAAAATGTTTATGGCCAGGTTTAAACATGGTTTTGTTTCGCTTACCTTCTGGCTGTCCTTCTTCTTTGAATTATCAATAGATGTTATCAACAGAGTGACGTGGAGAGTCAAGATAGTGTCCAAGCAAGCTCCACTTTCGAGCCCAATAGGAGAAAGAGGATTTCCAATTTTTTAAAGTTATGAATGGCATAGCAGATGAAAAACCATATCACTTCTCCTGCTGCGCCTTTCAAACTGGTGCGCCACCCTGATCGAGGGGCGTAGTGGGAGGGGAAGGCCCAAGTAGGAGTATACGGATGTGGTAAAAGAAAGAAGAAGGATGTGGCAATCAAGAGGATACCTACGGAAAGGATGAAATTGCAAGCCTGCCAACCTCTGGTTTTACGAGAAGAAGAAGAAGAAGAAGAAGAAGAAGAAGAAGAAGAAGAAGAAGATAATGTAATGTGGGATTAGTATATTGTAATCAGTAACGGAGTAACGGAGTCATCGGTAACGAAGAATTGTTAACAAATTTAAAAATCGATCAGCAATGACAACTCGAAAGAATTATCAGTACGGATTTGAACTGACGAGTGTATGATTATGTCTTATCAGTTAGAAAAGAAAATCTAGTTACGGTGTTTCTCGTCATGATTACGTTATTGTAGACAGCAACGGAAGACGGAGGAGGGTGCAAAAGAACGCAGATCAGATAAGAAAGATGGGGTAAGCTAGAAGCGGAGAAGAGATCGAATCCAATTATTTGAAAAGTCCACGGCGCGGTGGCTGTGGAGTGAGAGAGAGAGAGAGAGAGTGAGTGAGTGAGGAGCTCATCTGAAGTAAAACGCGTTGCCACGGCAACGAGAGCTGATAACGCGCGCACAGGTTGCGGATTGCTTATACCGCCCCCCCCCCCGCATTCACCGCTGTTCATCCCCTTTCGACCTGTTTTGTACCGACTCCCGCGAGGCTCTGCTGACCGGACACTTGTTACTTACGTCTAGAACGAATCCACTACTACACGTCCTCGTTTCGTTTATATCTTCTGCACACTCGTCTTTTTCGTATTATTAAGTGTTTTGTTATGTTATTTTGTACTGGATTATCCTAAAAATTTTCACAGGTGTATTTAGGCCTAGTTTTAGTTTTGTTTTGGCTTACCATGACTAACCGTGTTGGAAATCTTCCTTTTCCTGTGTGGCTACTGCCCGAGATTGGAGCTTGTTTGGACTATTGGACCCTACCCTGACTCCGCCTCATTTGTTGATAATTCCCAGCTCTCTATGGCATGTGCGTCATCAGTTTCTTAGGCTGACGTATGCAAAATACAATTATCCTTCTCTTTATCTCTGCCTCTTCGTTCCTATCTTCGGATACACTTTCTCGCACATTTGTTTCGTTTCATACCGACTTCCGCGAGCCTCTTTATTGACCAGACACTAACCACTAACCGCAACAAATCCAACGGCAATTGTCTGTCATCTTTATTTTCTTCGTCCCCCTCTGTTTTTACAATGTTAACATTTTGTCATTAGTCTCCTTTTGTTTTAGATTGTTGTAACATTTTCATGATCAGATTTAAACATTGTTTTGTTTTTTATCCTTCTTATTGTCTTCTTGTTTTCTCCTACGGGTTGTCTATCGTACCAGACACGAGCTTTCTGTAGCTCTGCGCGTTTGGAGATTTTTACCCTCGAGCAAGTTGCTACCCTTACACACAGCGCCCCCGACCTGCAGGACCAGAATTTTCTCTACGGTTTTTTCTCCTTTAGTCGATAAGCTCTTTCGCGAAGCCAACGGAAGCTGGAGACCCTCCCTTGAGCCTCTCCCTGACTACTACTACATACATAAAGCCCACCTACTGTTGGCCATTAATTCGACAAATCACGCAGTTAAAGACTTCTAGATCGTGGAGGTAGGCTTTGTCGGCAGATCTGGTTCGAACATTCGAACTCAAGACCCTTCATCAGAAAACTGTAGTCATTACTCGGAGCTCGGAGTTCTGTTGCTGTGTAGATAAAGGTCATCCATACCGTCTTCGAGACTTTTACCGACCTTTGGTTCCCAGATCTCAAAATGAGCTGAAGTCTTACACACGGAGTAGCGACCATTTTTTTCATATACAATCCTAGGAAAATGAACGAAACATGCAATTAGGTTTTAATTTGTTGTCGACAGGATATACGATTCGAAATAAAGTTGATTAGAAAGATCGTAAAGTTTGGAAGCACGGACCCGAAAAACAATTTTGGAAGTTGTTCGAAAATCGCAATGTGTGTGTGTGTGTGTGTGTGTGTGTGTGTGTGTGTGTGTGTGTGTGTGTGTGTGTGTGTGTGTGTGTGTGTGTGTGTGTGTGTGTGTGTGTGTGTGTGTGTGTGTGTGTGTGTGTGTGTGTGTGTGTGTGTGTGTGTGTGTGTGTGTGTGTGTGTGTGTGTGTGTGTTCTATTCTTGTCCATCGTTCATTTCTCCGTTGCTATCCATTTTTAGATCGATTTTAGCCTAGTGTTGAATCCCATTGTTGTTCATTGTTAGACCCACTGTGGTGCAGTGCTGGATCCATTGCTGTCCATTCCCATTGTCGTCCAGAGTTGAATCGTCTAAGTCCACTATTGCCGTCCAGTTTTGATCAAAATCATATAAACACGATATGTCACGCCCTAAATTTACTAAATTTAGTGTGTGTGTGTGTGTTCCATTGGTGTCCATTGTTCATTTGTCTGTTCCTGTCCATTTTTAGATAGATGTAGCCTAGTGTTGAACGCCATTGTGGTTCATTGTTACATCCACTGTGGCCCATTGTCAAAACCATTGCTATTCGTTGTTAGACCCACTGTGGTCCATTCCCATTGTTGCCCAGTATTGGATTCGTCTAAACCAGATGTTGATCAAAATCGTCAAAACGCGATATGTCGTATCATAAATGTACTAAATTTAAATTTATCAACTTGATCAATTCTATTGTCATCAATTGTAATTTTAGATCATCATCTTCATCTCCACGGTCCCTAATTGGTCTGTTCCGGGATTCACTTTCTCTTCGGTCTATCGACTTCTGTCCTTCCGATTGGCTGCTACACTGAGACTGCTTAGAGTGATTTTAAGTTTTATATTCTGTTTACTCTGAATACCTTTGCTTTAAGGTTCTCCCTTTATCAATCGCTCTTTTTATCCTGGTTTTGGATGGAATTGTTAGGGTTTAGCTTCACAATATAAATGGAGGAATCATAGTTGTGGGCAAAATTCTTAAGACAGTGATGTTTACAGATGATGATGGCCACAAATGAAGATGGCCTGGATAGGATGCTCCACTCATTAAATAACGTTGCGAAAGAATTTAATATGAAAATATCTGACAAAAAAAAAAAAAAAAAGGCTTTTAAAGGAACATGGTCAGTTAGACATAAAATTGTTTTGGATAGTAAAATTATAGGACAAGTCTCAGAATTTAACTATTTAGGCTGTAAGCTCTAATACAAAAACGAAGATATTAATGGCAAAATTAATAAATTTAACCAGATAACAGGAATTCTCCGACATGCTCTAAAAAACACGGCAAGGGAAGAGTCCATAATAAAATTATACAAATCCATGGCACTTCCTACCCTTGCTTACGGCTTAGCAACGGGGACAATATCTGCTAAAAATATCTAGAATTCAGGCTACGGAAATGAAATTTTTCCGTTCCACAGCTGGATACACAAAATTAGATATGAAAAGAAACAATCAGATAAGAGAGAGGAACTGAAAGTTGAAGAAGTAAACGGGATTATCAATAAGTATAGAGAAAGCTGGAAACAACACATTAGCAGAATAGGCAGTGACAGATTCTCCGAGGTAACCTTACTATATCAGCCGGAAGGGAACAGAAACGTGGGAAGACCCAAGAAGAGATGGTCCGACCGGTTTGGAGCCGGAACAGACTAAACAGGCTAAGCCGTGAAGAAGAAGAAGTAAAAGAAAAGTTCTTTTTGTCTTATTTAAACTATAAAGTCTTCACTCACATAACTTGTAACACAGTCTTTCTTGTAAGTTTTTATAAGTGTGTATAAAAAATATAATTTCACATCCCTGTGATGTCGACTGCAGATGCTTCAGGCGACGTGTTGATATTATCTGGATGAGTACGTGAGTCTATTTATTCTGCTCGGCTTCAGAGTTGTCTTCGGGCGTGTAGAGATACTTCTCACGGGCACGGTTACATACTTCCACCGCAAACCGATACTGTTACTGCTAACTGGTGTGTAAGGCTTACACCTCTCCAGTTAACTTGAAGTGTCTATATACCCTAAACGGAATAGCACTTTGGCGGAATAGCAAAAAATTATAACACTTACTGCAGTAATTCAATCGCAGCGATTGTCAGACCAAACGTCTTGATCGGACAGCGTTCACTCGTTATCGATTCAAAATAGAGACTGATCTGTACTTTAGAGTCTTATTTTTGAAACTGAGTTTCTTGTAATCTGATTGGTTCTTCAGTAATCTACACTTCTGATCTTCCTACCGATAATAGATTTCCCGTATAACAACCAAAATTCTTATTGGTTCGCCGCAACTCGCGTCCATAGAGCACTCAAAGAGCACTCAAGAATTCACCTCGCCGATTCTTGGTCGGCTTGAACAATAATTGTTTAACACAAAAACGGAGAGGAGTATTAATAAATAAAATACGAACGAAAGGAGAATATGGAGCGGCCGATCTGTTGTATACTAGACGTAAGTACCAAGTGTCCGGTCAGCAGAGCCTCCGTATGAATCAGGGCGAAAGAATGGGATGAACAGTGGGGTTGGTCGTTATCAGCCCCCGTTGCCGTGGTAACGCGTTTTACTTCAGATGAGCTCTCACCTCGCCTCACCGTCGTTTTGGACTTTTCAAATAATTGGATTCGATATCTTCGCCTCTTCCAACTCACCCCATCCACGTTCCGTTCTTATCCGATCTGCGTTTCCTACCTTTCTCCCTCGTCCTTCGTCGCTGTCTACACCGTACGCAGTTTCCTAATCACTACGGGGTACACGGTAACTAGACTGAAAAGACACGAGCTTTCACTCGCCACACAGCAGAATGCACATAGTCGTTCTTTTCGATTTGTTATTACTGATGTTCATCCTGTTATTTGAATTAGCAGTCTCTGTAATTCCAACTTTGTCGTGTTTACTTGCTAAACATGGTACTAGGTCGTTTTTTAGGACTTGAAAATGGTAGAAACACTGGAAGGCCTCGCCCGGAACATGACAAGTAGCAGTTTAGCAAGTAAACACGACAAAGTTGGTATTACTGATGTAGTTTTGGTCAGATCATATGTTAAATATACTATTATCATGGAGACGCATGCACAACACGATTACATGGAGGATATCAGTGGCATAAGTACGGGGTAATCAGGGAGGTCGGTCCTCCCCGGAGCTATTGAAACTTTAAGCGAAATTCTATAAACACATAACGTAGTTGAGCGTGTTAAAGTAAGGGCTATAAACAATTGTAGAAATAAAGGAAATGACGATATTTATAAATTAATTAAATTAAATTAAATTTGTCTTAGTTATCACGAACATTCAACAGTTGGTGAATAACGTACCTATTTTTCAAAGTAGCGCTGTTTCGCCGTGGTCTAAAGATATCCACTACACAGATTTTGACCTCGCCATTGGACGTCATCTTGAGAGTAAAATTGTTTTGGCATTTGTTCACCAGTACTGTTGTAAACAGTGACTAGATTTAGACTATAGTCGTATTAACCACAGTATAGGTAGACTATATTAGTCTTTATTAGACTATATTTTTACGCTGAAGATGGTCTCCGATGGCGAGGCCGAAACATCTATAGTTAACACATGTTTCTATAGACATAGTTAAAAGACATTTTCAGGGCTAATGTAAGCCACCCTTTTCTACCTACTGAAGCAGAATTGCAGAACTAAATTGTATACTTAGGGTGCTGTAAAAATAAATGTTTATCACGACACCTCAATAAAACAACAAAACACATTGATACTTTAAGACGATCTATGGTACATCGGCTATAATTTTAATAATGTTTGACCACAGCCTAACAGCCCTACAGTTAAAGTTTTACAGTTATAGTTTATGTTGACGGGGCGCTGTCACGGACCAGCTTTACGATAGCAACTATAATTTTAATAATGTTTGACCACAGCCTAACAGCCCTACAGTTAAAGTTTTACAGTTATAGTTTATGTTGACGGGGCGCTGTCACGGACCAGCTTTACGATAGCAACTATAATTTTAATAATGTTTGACCACAGCCTAACAGCCCTACAGTTAAAGTTTTACAGTTAAAGTTTTACAGTTATAGTTTATGTTGACGGGGCGCTGTCACGGACCAGCTTTACGATAGCAACTATAATTTTAATAATGTTTGACCACAGCCTAACAGCCCTACAGTTAAAGTTTTACAGTTATAGTTTATGTTGACGGGGCGCTGTCACGGACCAGCTTTACGATAGCAACTAATATTTTAATAATGTTTGACCACAGCCTAACAGCCCTACAGTTAAAGTTTTACAGTTATAGTTTATGTTGACGGGGCGCTGTCACGGACCAGCTTTACGATAGCAACTATAATTTTAATAATGTTTGACCACAGCCTAACAGCCCTACAGTTAAAGTTTTACAGTTATAGTTTATGTTGACGGGGCGCTGTCACGGACCAGCTTTACGATAGCAACTATAATTTTAATAATGTTTGACCACAGCCTAACAGCCCTACAGTTAAAGTTTTACAGTTATAGTTTATGTTGACGGGGCGCTGTCACGGACCAGCTTTACGATAGCAACTATAATTTTAATAATGTTTGACCACAGCCTAACAGCCCTACAGTTAAAGTTTTACAGTTATAGTTTATGTTGACGGGGCGCTGTCACGGACCAGCTTTACGATAGCAACTATAATTTTAATAATGTTTGACCACAGCCTAACATCGGCTATGGTAAGGAGGGGATTTATGAGGAAGGAAGGTCTGCGGGTATTGCGGGTAGTTCTGTTGATGGAGGTGGCTATGGATTGTATGGAAGTGTGTAGTTTTGCAGTTTGTGAGTATTTCCAGTTTATCTTGTACAGGAAGGAGTCGAGGTTTGGGAAGAGTTTGTTTAGTGCATACAGAGCGCTATTGAAGGTTTTGTGGTAAGGGGAGCTCTGCGGTAGATGAGTCGAAGAGCTCGCCGTTCGGTGATTCGGTAGGGTCTGTGGCGGACAGGGTCGGCAGTCAGAAGTATGGATGGGCGTATGTCATGATCGGGTGGATACAGGCTGTGTTGATTCGACTATGTAGTCCGTTAGAGCAACGATCGTTGCTACTGAGAGTTCTGTGACAGCGGACTCGTTTGCTGGCTTGGTTTGAGGTCCGTGTGATGTGTAGATAGTCATTTAGAAGAAACGTTTAAGAATATTTAGGGACAGACGTCTCTAGTCACCGTAATACCTAAGAGGAAGCAAGAAAAAACTGGCAATGAAAGGAACTCGTATTTCTGACACTTAAGGTATGTAACGTGGAAAAATAAATAGCTCAGACTTGAAGATAAAGTGAAGATATACAAGATGATGGTATGACCAGTGCTGACTTACGGAGCTGATGTACGGGTTGACGGGTAAGGACGACTGAAATGAGTACGCTCAGTACAATTATTGTTGGCAAACTACGTACGTGATAGAGTACGACACAGTGCCATAAGACGGCAGCGTCAAGTAGAGGATGTAGAAAAAGTCGTCAGAAGGCAAAAAGAGAATGGAATGATCATGCTGACGGAGCAAGCGACGTTAGAATAATCAAAATAGTGCGAGATTCTAGACCGTTCGGGAATACGGAATCCTGGCCTACCACAGAAGAAATGGACGGGGGACTCGGGATCAGATCAACGTCTAGCTAATCCCCTTGATGCGTGAACAAAAACAGGCGCTTTAGCCTATGTAACGAATTTAGAGTATGGATGAACACTGTTGTAAACTTAGTTTAATTTACTTAAGGGGAGTCGAATATACTGTAAACAAAATAGAAAATAAAATCAAATATAAAATAAAAACTGAACAATTAAGAATTAATCAAAATGAACAACACAAACATTAACAACAACAACAAAATGGGCCACATACATAAATAATAAAATGACAAAGCTAACAAAATTATTTAAAAACACAGATATCAAAATAGCATACAAAACTAATAAAAATAAATTGCAAAATCTACATAACCCACACAATAAAGATAATACAACTACTAACGGTATATACAAAATTGAATGCCAAGATTGCAATAAATGTTACATAGGACAAAAAAAACAGTTGAAAAAACGTTATTTTGAACATCTAAAAGCATACAAAAAACCAGAAATATATAAGTACAATTTAGCCACACATGCAATAAACACAGGACATGAATTCCCAGATATAACCAATATGACACTAATAAAACACATACCACACAAAGGGACCATAATGAACATTTGGGAAAATTTACAAATATACAAACATAAAACACAAAACAAAATAATACCAGAACAAATACAAATCAATACAAAACAAGACACAATTTTCAAAGCACTCAACATCGAAAATACACAAAATACTAATACATGCACCACAATCACACAGAAAAATACCACTTTGTGATACCAGAAACCAACAGAAGACCAAAATGGCGACAAACCAACACACATGTACTTCACTAGACGCAGAATCGCGAAGGCTGAGGATGAGAGCACAATAACTCTCGAAACATTTTCCTAGTTAGGAAAATAAAATATCTTGAGGTAGTTTCAGTATAAATAATAAATATATTATATAAATCAAGAAACAGACTGTAGCAAAAAGAGTTTGAATATATATATATATATATATATATATTAGATTTAATATTTATAACTAAATTTACCTCAAGATGTTATTTTTCCTTATTTGGAACATGTTTCGATAGCTCCCGTGCTCTCATCTTCAGCCTTAACATTGAAGTGAACATCAATATTAAGTGAAATCAGCTACCAAATAACGGAAAATAAATAAGGTGAAGGCTGAAGATGAGAGCACGGGAGCTCTCGAAACATGTTCCAAATAAGGAAAAAATAACATCTTGAGGTAAAGTTAGTTATAAATATTAAATGTATTATATATCAAGAAACGGACTGTAGCAGAAAGTGATTGAACACACACACACACACACACACACATATACATACATATATATATATATATATATATATTGCCTCCAGACATCCCTTAACATAAATTTAATCTTCCATATATGAGTGACATTATAAGAACGTTACAAACACAACATGAATTGGTAAACAGTGTTACGTAATGCGAAACGTTCTCGTGTGTTCGATGGTGTCGATCTACAAGCTTCTCGACTAGCACTGCCGATGTGTGTTTCTGCCAAGACCGCGCTGAAGTATCCTCTAGATTTTCCAGTGCTTGTTAAGGACGCATATTATGGGACCCTGCAGACCATAAATAGCCCACACCTGCCGCTTAGTTCAGTTTTATGTCGGGCGATTCACACAGTGGTGTCTCAAGTGGTGTATTAGTGAAAAGTGATTATAGTGCGGAATTCTTTATAGTTGACATTATTATCGTGTGTAGACAGATTACCTTGAATTATTGTACGAGTATAATCTTGTTGAATAAGTTGTTGATTACAAACTGTTAAATTTGATAATTGAAGCTGGTTTTTAGTGACTTGATTAGTGTCTTGTATTTTGTTTTCCACTGTACCATAGGACGATCACTTAGACCGTCGTACAATATTTTTAACAACCACAACACTGGCCACGAGCACCACGATATTGAAACAAGTGACAGACGCCGCAGACGCACGCGCGCGCGCACGCAAGAGGAATGTCATCGCGGCAGCAGCCGACTAACGAGCGCCGCGAGTCGGAGGACGGAGCACAGAATGGACGACTCCGAACACCAACAACAGCTACCACAAGGCCACTGCAATATGCGCTCCCGCTCTCTCGGTCTCTCGGTCTCTCGCTTTATCTTATTTTAATTCCTTGTTCTTATTAGTTTACTTGGTTCAAATGTTGTGCAGCGAAATGTTAAGTAGACGCGAGTGTAGAGGTCTGATGAGGTTCCTTCTGGTGAACCGCCGAGAGATATACTGTTCTCTTCTATTTAAAATTATAAATTAGATAAGTATATTTCTTCACCTCTCTCTCTCTCTCTCTCTCTCTCTCTCACACACACACACACACACACTCTCTCTCCTCAGCCTCTCTTTTTCTCTTTCCAACCGCCATCCTATTATTTTACTGTCCGCCACAGAAATTTCATTCTGCACGATTCGAATCCAATTATAAACAAAATGGGGGACACTAGCTTTAACGGCTGCCATAATTTTTACTAAAAAAGTAAAAACTTGAGTGTATGTTTTCTTAACAAATACTTGTTTGCCAAGTAAAGTATGAACACAGCGGTCATGATCTGTGGTCCATTTGCGAGTTTTCAGTTCTTGCAAAAACCACTTTACCACTTTATTTAAAATTATAGCATTAGGTAGGTTAGTACATACCTCACTTTGACTCTCTCTCGTTCGTTCGTCCTGTCTTCTAGTGCAACTCTCTGTCCGTCTGTCTCTCTCTCTCTGTCTCTGTCTGTCTGTCTGTCTGTCCTGTCTGCATGTCTCTCTCTCTCTCTCTCTCTCTCTCTCTCTCTCTCTCTCTCTCTCTCTCTCTCTCTCTCTCTCTCTAGTTCCCCATACACTCTTATTCTTCAGTAAACTAGTTATTTCCATGCAACGTGTGGAATTCCACAGCAAGCGTGGCAGATTTAACGGCTCCCCTCAAAAATAATTGCTTCCGGGTTTGTAGATAAGGTATATAAAGAAGTGAAGGTTTCTATGTTGTTGTTGTGCTCCATCTGAAGATGAGCCGAGAGGCTTGAACTAGCTTATGGGAAGTATAATTGCGTGTTAGTGGTTGCAATACAAGTTTAGTAAAAATTAGACTTAACCACTAAGTTGTGTAAGGTAAGTTAAGTAACTAATTGGTTCGCACATTTGCCGTGGAATGTGGAAGAATGAGAGAGGTCTGATAGGTAATCTGCAGCCTGCAGGTACACGGTAAAAAGCATTCAGACTCCTGTTATCGTAGCAACGCTCACACACTCTCTCTCTCTCTCTCTCTCTCTCTCTCTCTCTCTACACACACCCACGTCCTACTGTCTTGGACTTTTCAAATAATTGGATTTCATCTCTTCCCTTTAAACTCACCACCCCTTCAGGTTCTTCGTCGTTCTTATCTGCCCCGCTAGCTTGCCCTGCTTCGTCTGTTTACCGCTAACCGGAAGTATAATCACGGCGTTACTACACACACGCGCGGGCACTCTCTCTCTCTCTCTCTCTCTCTCTCTCACTCTCTCTCTCAAATAAAACAGAACTTTTGCAACAATACTAATCTTTGATTTTTCACGGTAAAATCTGTTTTCCACTCTAATTACATCAGTATACTCCCTGAGCTCTGAAACTTTCTCACAGTTTTGAACGAAATACATTTGTTATTACATATATTTGTATATTTGGGGTATGTTTCACGATAAAGCTTAAAGTCCATATTTGTATACTACTTATAACCATACTTTCATACTCTTGACTGAAATCATAATTATTATTTAAATCTGTCAACAAATTCAAATAGAAATCACAAACAGCTTTAAAAATATTTTATTTTTCTTATTCTGTGGTAATGTCTTCAACAGCTGTTTTGATTAATTACTAAAGTTGGATTAGTGGTTACAATCACAAATCAGATTACGGATTTTATGATCAGCTGTGAAGTTTGAAAGCGCGCTAATCGGAATAATTTTTCTATAGTGGTGTGCAACAGTGTTAATTCTGTTAACTGTTTTGAAATTAATGTCTTCTTCGCGGTCATTTTGTGACTGAAATGTAATTAAACGGTAGTAAATGTCTTACTGGAGAAACGAAAGTGTACACTGTAAGATTAAGTGGAAAAAACGTAAAACTTACGTAAATAACGTAAGACCTGCAAACCCTTCGTCACTAAATTAGACCGAGTTAAAAAATAAATAGATTACACGTGCAAAAGGGAATACGAGATATAGGTGGCTGTGAGCAGGAGTTAAATAACAATCGTGGGCCAGCTGGTATCGGGAGACGAGAAGAGGCAATCTGCAGCAGCCAGCGTATCAAACGTTAGGGCCCCCATTGCCGTGGCAACGCTTTTTACTTCAGACGAACTCTCCACCCCTCCACCCACGTTCGTGGACTTTTCAAGTAATTGCTTTCTTCGATCTCTTCAACCTCGTTCCTTGTTATTTCGTCACTCTCGTTTATCTGCTTCGCGTTCTCTTGCTTCCCATCTCTTCGCATATTCTGTGCAATCTAATCACGGCAAGATACATCACAACTAGTCTAGTCTCGAACCAATATAATCAATCACTCACCCGTTCGCCAACACACAATATTAGCTTCCTTGTGTTATTGATATACGCCCCTACCCTGGGCTGAACCGGTTTCTTGGCTGGATTGGGGCCGATTGACACCGGGCTAAGGTAGGTGTCTAGCGAACGGGAACCAGGATCCCTGGAAAGTAGCTGCATTAGGAAACCACCCCTGCCCCATTGGTCCTAGCTTAGTTCACTAACTCTGGTAGTAGCAAGAGAAGACTCCACGCGGCCACCCTGGACTGGTGGGAGAGGGCCGTGCAGTGTGTAACGTCGTGCCGTGTGCCTGGCTGAACCCCGCCAGGTGTGCCCCAGGGTGGTTGTGAGATGGACTGATAGATCTATACCGCTGATTACCGGTGGTTACGTCTACTTCCGCTACCCACACCCGGGGCGCGGAGTTACCCGACTTTCGGCGCTGTTAGGGCTGATGATCGGAATAGACCGGCGTCCAGCGCTGGAATCGGCGACCCGAGATTTCGAGTCTGTGCAACCTGTGCTGCCGAAACCTGTACCTGACTCGAGTGCGGTGGCTGTCCCCAATCAATCTCTTGTCTGGGTAACGGAACGGCGCCTCCTCGAGGCCCCCGCTGGGCAACGTTGTGTTTTGTACGGACATTCGTGTCTTTAGGGCTAAGTTCGTTAGTCTCCTTTAGGGGAAAAGGCTCCAGCCCCGCTCACTGACGTGGAGAACGGGCATTTTTCCTAAGCCCTTCCCTGGGAAGAACATGTGGTTTGCGGAAAAGAAGTCCCTTCGGGGAACAGTTAGGCCGGCCGCACACTGGAGCGACATTTTGTTTCGCGACAGAACCGTTTTGACGCATCGTGTCGCAAAGCGTCGCTTCGGTGGAGAGAGGCTTACGACATTGGCTTCGACAAAACAACAATTTCTCGTCAGCTGTTTCTGAGCAGTAAAAGTGTGTGGTTCGTGACAGGCATTATTTTCCATCTATTCCAGTTTCAACTACACCTACACCTGTTTGCATTTTATACTCAATGCAGTTAATAATAATAATAATTAATAAATAACAATAAGCGAGAATCAGAACGAAATATAATGCACCCATTTTCCACGTAAGACTAGGTAAGTGTAATATAAACTCCCTCCTTGTGTGGTTAGAATCCAGCGCATGCGCAGTTCAAAACGTCGCAAGCTATTTTGTTGCGAGACATAAATTGAAGGAGCTTCGTCTTTGGTCGCGAGAGGTCTCGCAACACCTCTAAACATTGTCGCAACCAATGTGTGGCGCTTTATAGATCCCTAATGGCAGTAGAGTCATTTGCGACGCTTTGTGACACGGCGCGACAAATCGATTCCGTCGCGAAACAGAATGTCGCTCCAGTGTGCAGTGGGGCTTATGCGACTTATGTCCCGATGTGTAGTTGAGAACATACTCCCTCCCAACTGTGAATATTATTGTTATACGAATCTTGTCCATTATTTTCCACGGATTTTTAAAATTTTATTTGTTGGTCGATATTTTTTTATTTGCTATAGTTTAAAAAAACGTTATTTAACTGGCCTTTATCCTCGAGCGTTCATGTGTCGACCTTTTCGTACCACACATGAACTGATGCCGTCTGCATCTCTGTCTCTTATGCGTCCTTGTGGTGGGGTTATTCTATAAGAATGACAAGAAACGGCTGCATACAAAAGTTTTGTCCACAGATAACTTACCGTTCTTGTAGAAACAAGCGCTTGTCAAAACGAACTAATATGATAAAACGTATAGCCAAAGCCATTGGGCACAAGCGTTCCATGGCAGATGATTTAACTAAAAACCAACGTGACAAATGTATAAGACCACCTAAAGACCACAACAAGACAAAATACGTAACTGTTCCATATAGCAGTATTGTCCCCAAAATGTATAAGACCACCTAAAGACCACAACAAGACAAAATACGTAACTGTTTCATATAGCAGTATTATCCCCAAAATGTATGAGACCACCTAAAGACCACAACAAGACAAAATACGTAACTGTTCCATATAGCAGTATTATCCCCAAAATGTATAAGACCACCTAAAGACCACAACAAGACAAAATACGTAACTGTTTCATATAGCAGTATTATCCCCAAAATGTATAAGACCACCTGAAGACCACAACAAGACAAAATACGTAACTGTTCCATATAGCAGTATTATCCCCAAAATGTATAAGACCACCTGAAGACCACAACAAGACAAAATACGTAACTGTTCCATATAGCAGTATTATCCCCAAAATGTATAAGACCACCTAAAGACCACAACAAGACAAAATACGTAACTGTTTCATATAGCAGTATTATCCCCAAAATGTATGAGACCACCTAAAGACCACAACAAGACAAAATACGTAACTGTTCCATATAGCAGTATTATCCCCAAAATGTATAAGACCACCTAAAGACCACAACAAGACAAAATACGTAACTGTTTCATATAGCAGTATTATCCCCAAAATGTATAAGACCACCTGAAGACCACAACAAGACAAAATACGTAACTGTTCCATATAGCAGTATTATCCCCAAAATGTATAAGACCACCTGAAGACCACAACAAGACAAAATACGTAACTGTTCCATATAGCAGTATTATCCCCAAAATGTATAAGACCACCTAAAGACCACAACAAGACAAAATACGTAACTGTTCCATATAGCAGTATTATCCCCAAAATTTTAATTAAGTCGTTAAAAAAAAGATAAACATAAACCTTTCGTACAACTAACAGCATATATAAGACACATAGACCTAAAAATGATGAGACCTTAAGAGAAAAACAGATGTCTACAGGATTACATGCAACGAATGTCATTTCCTTTCCTTTTCCTGGCGTTACAACCCAGCGTGGGTTTTAGCCTGCTTAATGACTTTCTTCCACTCCACCCTCTCATGACACATCCGTCTCCATCCTCTCACGTTCACACATCTCAAATCACCCTCCACGTCATCCAACCATATCTTCCAGAGTCTGCCTCTATTTATTCTTCCTACCGGTCTCCAATCTACAATTCTCTGTAATCCATTCGCCTTACGCGGCCCAGCCTACTCTTAATAAACCGGACTATGTCGGCACCCTGAATGAGTTGGTCCAGTTCACGGTTCATTCGAATCCTCCAATCCTCCATCAGTTCGTAGAGGTCCGAAGATTTTTCGCAAGACTTTTCGTTCAGATATAATCGGATGTTGGTCGTCTGTGTTGGTTAATATCTAGGCTACGCATCCTTATGTTGCTACCGATCGTATACGACTTTTGTATATACGTTACGTTAAGTAGTTTGCTTAACATCCTGGATTGTAAAAAATGTCAGTGTTTTTATACAGGCCAAACAGGAAGATCATTTACTAAGAGTTTTAAAAAACATATAGCCATTAAAGAAATCCAAACAACGCATTCTAATTATGGACGACATTTAATTAACCATCATCATCTTCGTCTTAACTGTTTCTGGTTTTAGGTTTTCCTATTCCACAGAACCACATTTTCTTAGGTCTACCAACTTTTCTTCTGCCTCTAGGGTTGTAATCTTTCGCCATCTTCAGTATTCTACTTTCTTCCATTCTATTGATGTGTTGAATCCATTTCTTTCTGTATTCTTTAATCCTTTCATTAACTGAAAAAGTATCTAAATCACTTCTTATCTCTTCAGTTCTTATATGATCCCGGAAACCAGGATATTTAATTAGTTATAATCATAACTACACTGATTTCCATACAAATCTTGAACCTTCACACATAATGATATAAAGGTAGATATGAATAGATGCTACTGAAGTATTTGAAATATATAAGCAATTTAAACCCACCCCAAATTACATATTATTTGACCAAATCACATTCCATTCTAATGCTTCGTAAGATACAGACGATGAGAGTTCATGCGTAGCCGGGACCACGCCGCATGTTGCGCGGGCCGTTATGTCAGTTCCCGGTCCGTCCACACAACGACCTACATCGTTCAAGAAGCGTGTACGTAAATCGGTTCTTGGTTCAAATAATAAATGTACTTGGTTCAAAATTGTGAGAGAGTTCTACAGCCCAGGAAGTATGTTCGTGTAATTAAAGTGGAAAAACAGATTTAACCGTGAAAAGTCAAAGATTAGTATTGTTGCGAAAGTTGTGTGTGTGTGTGTGTGTGTGTGTGTGTGTGTGTGTGTGTGTGTGTGTGTGTGTGTGTGTGTGTGTGTGTGTGTGTGTGTGTGTGTGTGTGTGTGTGTGTGTGTGTGTGTGTGTGTGTGTGTGTGTGAGAGAGAGAGGAGAGAGAGAGATGAGTGAATGATTCTGGCTTATCGGTGGTGTAGTTGCACAGTGATTACATTGCCGGGTAGTGGTAGACATCAGACGGTGCAGGGGAAGCGAACGAGTTAGAACGGAGGAGATAAGGATGACGAAGAACCTAAAGGGGTACCTACCCCTTTGTAGAGAAGAGGTCGAATCCAATTATTTGAAAAGTCCACGGCACTAGTAGGCCGTGGGTGCGCAGAGAGAGAGAGAGAGAGAGAGAGAGAGCGTTGCTACGGCAACGGGGGCCTGAATGCTTTATACAGTGTACCTACTGGCTGCGGATTGCCTATCAGACCCCTCTCATTCTTATACCTTACGTACCAACTGACCGAACCCAATTGTTACCTAACTTTCATTACTTAGTTCTATTGTCCTCAAGTCCTCCTTCTCCATCACCTTCTCTATGTCTGTCTGTCTCCCTCCTCTCTCTCTCTCTCTCTCTCTCTCTCTCTCTCTCTCTCTCTCTCTCTCTCTCTCTCTCTCTCTCTCTCTCTGTCTCTCTCTTCCCCCGTTATGTAAATTGTGTTTGGAATGTATATACATAGTAGAATACAGATCGATAAAAACCCGAAACGACCTTCGGTCGGAAATTCTGCCAGCTACATGCTTCCGGGTCTACAACACTGCTGCCGGAGGTACCAGCTGTAGATCACCAGGTTACCTGAGTGTAGCCCATCCACATGACTTAACCTATATATTATAGGCTGGTACCCTATAATGGGGAAATTCGTGTACTCAGAACCTTCAAAGAAAGCGCCCGGACGGTGTAAAGACTTGTCAGGTACAAGACTGGCGAAACAAGTTTGGAAGTAGAAACATATAGGACACAGGTGTGTGGGTAGACGACTGGAGGACCTTTGAAGGCAGCACCTTGCCTACGCCGCGTTGTGAAGGTGATGATGGTGCCAATACCACAATTTAGTGCAGGAATATTTTGTACATATAGGAATATTTGATATACTGAGAACATGGTTTTTAATTATGGGCCGTTTCGGTGTAATCTTACTTTCTTCCTTCATTAAGCGTAACAAATGACTGTTAAGAAAATTGAAACAATTATTTTGGAACTGTTAAATCTGCCGCGCAATTCGCTTATTTAATGGGATTCGTATACTAGCGTACTGTGGAACTCCACGTTGCGTGGAAAGCACTAGTCTCTGAAGAATAAGAGTGGATGGGAAGCAAGAGAGAGAGAGAGAGAGAGAGAGAGAGAGAGACCGAGAGAGAGAGAGAGAGAGAGAGAGAGAGAGAGAGAGAGAGAGAGAGAGAGAGAGAGAGAGAGAGAGAGAGAGAGAGAGAGAGAAATATTTACTTACGTAATGTATAATTTTATTTTAAGTAAACTGTTTGACCAGAAGAGAAACTCGGCAAATGGACCACAGTCCTGTTGTTAATTGCACACTCCTTTCACCAAGAAGCGCAGATTGCGTTTTCCTAAACACTCACACATATATATACACATGCGCGCAGATAGAGGGAGAGAGAGAGAGAGAGAGAGAGAGAGAGAGAGAGAGAGAGAGAGAGAGAGAGAGTTGAAGACAAGACGAGAGAACGAGAGAGAGTCAAAGTGAGGTATAACACTTACCTAATGTTATAATTTTAAATAAACTGTTTTTTTTTTTTACAAGAACTGGAAATTGGCCAATTGGGCCAAAAAGCGTCACTGGCGTGTTCATACTTTGCTTAGTAAGTATTCGTTAATAAAACATACATTTAAGTTTTTTTATATAAATTATGGCAGCCGTTAAAGCTAGTGTCACCCATTTTGTTTATAATTGGATTCGAATCGTGCGGAATGGAACTACTGCGGCGGACAGTAAAATAATAGGACGGTGGTTGAATGGGGGGGGGGGAGAGATAAAGAGACAAAAAGACAGAGAGTAATATACTTATCTAATGTTATGATTTTAAATACGAGAGTACAGTAAATCTCCCGCAGTCACCAGAAGAGATGTCAACAGACCTCTACGCTCGCGTCTACTTAGACTTCGCTACACAACATTTGAAGCAAGAAAACCCAATAATAAGAAGAAAAAGGAATTAACATAAGACAAAGCGAGCGAGAAAACGGGAGTGCATATTGCAGTGGCCTTGTTGAGAAAATTAAAGTGCCATATGTACTCATCTACCTAATGTTATAATTTTAAATAAACGGCTTTTTTGCGAGTATTGAAAACCCGATAAATGGACCTCAGGTCATGGCCGCTATGTTCATATTTATTTACCAACCAAGTGTTTGTTAAGAAAACATACATTCAAGATTCTGTTTTTTAATAAAAATTATGGCAGCCGTTAAACCTACTGTCGCCCATTTTGTTTATAATTGGATTCGAATCGTGCGGAATGGAACTACTGCGGCGAGCAGCAAAATAATAGGATGGCGGTTGGAAAGAGAGACAGAGAGAGAGAGAGAGAGAGAGACTTATCTAATGTTATAATTTTAAATACGAGAGAATTGTAAATCTCTTGGCAGTCACCGAAGAGACCTCGACGCTACGTCTATCTACTTACACTTCGCTACACAACATTTGAAGCAAGTGAACTAATAATACGAAGAAAAAGCATTTAAAATAAGATAAAGCGAGAGAGCGCGAGAGCGGGAGTGCATATTGCAGTGGCCTTGTTGTCGCTGTTGTTGGTGTTCGGAGACGTCCACTCTGTGCTCCGTCCTCCGACTCGGGGCTCGTTAGTCGGCTGCTGCCACGATGACATTCCTCTTACGTACGTGCCCGCGTGCGTGTGAGTCTCTCACTTGTTTCAATATCGTGGTGGCCGTGGCCAGTGTAATGGTTTTTGTTAATAATATTTACTACTGGTGTTGGGTTTGTTACATTCACGTAATGTCACTCGTATTCGGAAGATCAAATTTATTTTAAGTAAATTAAACTAAGTGTATCAATAGTGGCTATCCATATTCTAAAACTTCATCCCGTTTTACATAGGCTTAACATTCTGTTTTTCTTCACGCATCAAGGGGATTCGCTAGAGGTGGATTCCAAGCCACCTCTCCGTCTCTTCTGTGGCTTCCAGGATTATCGTGCCCAGTGTATGGCTTTTGTTTTTTTTTTTATATTTAAAAATATTCAAACACTTTTGCTACAGTCTGTTTCTTGATGTATATAATATATTTAATATTTATAATAACTTTGCCTCAAGATGTTTTTTCTTATTTGGAATACGTTTCGGGACACTTAGTGTTCCCATCCTCAGCCTTCTTAATTTTGAATATTGAGGAGTACTTGTGTGTTGGTTGGTTGTTGTTATGGTTTCCTGTTGGTTTCTGGTATTTTAAATTACTGCTATTGTGTGTGATTGTGATGTATATATTAGTATTTTGTGTATTTTCGATGTTGAGTGCTTTGAAAATTGTGTCATGTTTTGTACTGATTTTTATTTTTTCAGGTATTAGTTTGTTTTGTGTTTGTATATTTGTAATTTTCCCAAATGTTCATATGGTGCCTTTGTGTGGTATGTGTTTTATTACTGTCATGTTGGTTATGTGTGGGAATTCATGTCCAGTGTTTATTGCATAAATCTAATTTGGCCATACATTCAATAAACACTGGACATGAATTCCCAGATATAACCAACATGACACTAATAAAACACATACCACACAAAGGCACCATAATGAACATTTGGGAAAATGTACAAAAACCTGGACTGATAAAAATAAAGTACTAGATAAGCCTAGAAAATTTACACAGTAGTAACAGCAATTTAGTTATTTTAGTTCTTTACATTTTGGTATATTTTAAATAAATTTAACCAAAATAATGAGTCGGTAAAAATAAGAAACATAAAAAAAAACATCGCACACTCGATTTAGCACGTACTAACATATAAACTGTGCTTATGCAAGAAGTTCTTCCTATGTAACAATAATTTTGTTTCTATATATAGCTCAGACCACGAATATGATGTACATGCCACTTCAATTTAATAATATCCTTGTAATAACAAAATTAAAAATAAAATTTCATAGCAAATTTTAATTTTTTTCAGTCGTGAGGCGTAAAAAATAGCTTGGAAGAAACTTTTTCGCTACTCAAGGTAGACTAATACATTAAGCAAGTAAATTGTACAGAAAGGTGCAAATTTAATTTTGATCTAATTCCCAGTATTTTATCTTTATTGGTTTTCAAATTATTGAGCGAATCGTACAAAATATATTTCAGCGGTCGCCCTGCATACTGCCGCTCATCCAATTCCCGTCCTTTTCAAACAGTGTTAATCATTATGTCTATCATATAAGAATATCTAGGAAAGCATTGTTTAGTCAAATCGAGGGTACAAGGCCTGTTGGAAGACCCAAGACACGCTGGATTGACGCAGTGGCGAGGGATGCTGATACTTTACTTAAAATAAAACGATGAACATCAATCGCCAAGGACAGGGAAAAATGGAGGCGTATTATTATGGAGGCGAAGGTTCGACTTCGAACTGTGGCGCCATAGAAGAAGAAGAAGAAGAAGAAGAAGAAGAAGAAGAAGAAGAAGAAGAAGAAGAAGAAGAAGAAGAAGAAGAAGAAGATAAGACTTAAAAAAGTAAATCTCGTCTTAATAAAGTTATCAGTATTGATTATCTACGTTCTTAGACTTAATTTCTAAACGGTTATCTATATTTTTTTACTTCTTCTCACATTATTCATTAATTCTTTAGACGGTACACGTAATCCAGTGTTAACGAATTTTAACAACAGACAACAACCGGAATTTAAAAATAGTAACCACGTTGATAAGGGCCGTTAATTTCTTCGCAACGTAATTAAATAACATTCTTTTACACAATTACAAATTTAAAAAAAAAAATCGTTCACCAAGTAACTTTACAAAATCTGCGGGGGAATAACGGAGCACACTCCATAGATCAATAACCAGAACATCTGTGAATCTAAGTTAAAATTCATCCAATCGCTCTCGAGCGGGTGAGCGATTCGTTATATCAGTGCTAGTCTAGACTCGTTGCGATTTATCTTGCCGTGATTAGATTGCAGAGAAGAAGCGAAGAGATGGGAAGCAGGAGAACACGAAGCACAGATAGGTGAGGGTGAAGAAGTAACAAGGAGCTAGGTTAAAGAGATCGAAGAAACCAATTACTTGAAAAGTCCACGAGCGTGGGTGGCGTGGGGGAGAGCTCATCTGAAGCAAAACGCGTTGCCACGGCAACGGGGGCCCTAACGTTTGATACACTGGCTGCTGCAGATTGCTTATAATCATCTCTCTTCTCATCAGCTGACCGACCACTTGTTACTTAATCCTCGCTCACAGCCATCTACAACCTGCATTGCCTTTTGTATGCCTAAACCGTTGCTTTATCTACTTCGGGATTGTTTTTAATTTATTTATTTACCAGCTCGGTGCAACAGCATCGGTCTTTAGCGGCAACTTGTACTCACTTGATATTTACCTTTAAAGTCCATTTAATTTATATATATTTAATATTGTTTACATTTAATATGTTTGTTTTACTTGTTTACCTTATGTAGCAAATTAGAACAATCCTTTGTTCACTCACTACTCAACATTACCTCTCAAGTCAAAAGAAGTGTTCAAAAGAGTAGGCGAGTTTGTGTGTGTGTGTGTGTGTGTGTGTGTGTGTGTGTGTGTGTGTGTGTGTGTGTGTGTGTGTGTGTGTGTGTGTGTGTGTGTGTGTGTGTGTGTGTGTGTGTGTGTGTGTGTGTGTGTGTGTGTGTGTGTGTGTGTGTGTGTGTGTGTGTGTGTGTGTGTGTGTGTGTGTGTGTGTGTGAGGGGAGAGAGAGAGAGAGATACAGACAGACAGACGAAGAGAGACCGTGCGGACTTCAAGAAGTTATCTCGAGCGGAGTCGATAGGTTTGTGTGCATTGAAGTGGAACACGTTTGGGTAGGTAAGAAATTAAAGCTGGCGCTTTTAAGCTCCAGAAAAAGTGTTTGTAATTCTTTTGACTGATTGTGTAACCCTAATTCAGTAATAGAAATGCTTGGAAAATTAACATAAACGGTGTTCTTTAGAACGCCAAGCTTGGTGCTTCATCTCGCAAGTGACGAGAAAGTAAGACACCTCGTTAAGACACCTAGGTTCATCGGACCCTGATAATAGCACCCAGTGGCCCTGTCTGGTGTTATATAGGTTAGACCATGAACGGTGTTTCATGGAGGAACATGACTGTGCGTACGTTTACACGGCCGGAATCGATAATATTAAAATCCATTCCACGGCTGTTTGGCCGTCGTCCATTGATTCTTTCTAAAACAGACGTTTCGGCAGTACCACCGACTGCTATCATCAATGTACAAAATCGAGCTGCACCAACGTGTAGTACCACCCTACGGGGGCACGAAATATGAGATATGGGACAATAAGTAATAAGTAACTTGTAAACAATGTTTCAATAACGCGTATTTTTATTGTGTTATTACCGTTTACATTAACAGAGTCGGTTTCAAGATGTCATCACACGTTTTTCAGCCACTTTAAAGATAATACTGTTTTTTTTTTTAATATATTTATTTATTTATAAGGTCGCTGCAGCGGCATCCGTCATTAGCGACCACAAAAATTATAAAAATGAATTTATAAATCATACAGAAATTCTCATACAGACGCAGTAACGTATATTAAACTAGAAGATGCTAAGTGAAAACAAACATTACAACAAATTACACTGGAACTTGTACGATTTGAATACTACAGTAGATATTTGTTGAAATATTAGCAATAATGCAAAATAAAGTAATAAATATTGCTCTATACAAAACAAATATCATAAATGGACATATACAATTATTAATAATTAACATATTAAGCGTATATGTAATAATAAATATAATACGTAATGATATGTGTAAAGACAAATAATAAGTATAAATAAATGTAACAACAAATAGTATATATAATAAATAAAATAGTAATAATAATCTTGACTATATATTAATCCATTAACTTAAACGGTTTAGAAAATACATAAATTTTAAGATTCTTATAAATTTAATAGTCCGTACCTATATTTTTGTTATCAACTGTATCTTCTTTATGAGGAGAAGTATTTCGGCGGCTACAGTCTTGTCGTTTAAACTTCTTCTAACGTTTGAAGGGATACTAAATTTGGTTCGCAGATGATGGAGAGGAGAACACCCTGAAACCAGATGGAACGTTGTCAAAACCGTGTCACAGTGATTACCATGTAGCAGGAGGCTCGTTAATTTAATGTTTTTAAATTTAATTTAATCAAATTAACTTCGGAATTAATTTAATGTTACTGGAACAAGTTAGCAATTTTGAATACCTTGGCTACAGTGTGTCTTACGCAACGACGTTGTGAATACGTTGCATAAGTTCAACCTTATGTGTGGGACCATTAGGCGAACCCTTAAGTCAGCAAGTAAAGGAACACGGCTAAATTTCTACAAAGTGATGGCTCTTCCCACACTTCTTTATGGGTCTGAGAATTAGACTTTAACGAAAGGTCAGGCCAGTCGCATCCAAGCGGCTTAAATAAGATTTCTCACGCACGTGGCAGGGTATACTCTCCATGATCATAGAAGAAACACAGATATACGGCAGGAACTGGATATTATGAGTATACTCGACAGGATCGACCAGTATCGGCTGAATTGGTGGGAAAATCTTTGTCGCATGGATGACTCCGGACTGCTAGGCAGTGTTCTAGATCGTCTGTGTAAACACAGACACTTCGGAAGTAAACACAGACAGTGTAGACCTCGGCCTAACAGCCCGGAAGATTGTGATAATCTCACCTTTGTTTGCTGTTAAACACACACACACACACACACACACACACACACACACACAAGGTTTTTTTGTATTGGTTGGCAACCGTTAAACCAGGTATCGACCATTTTTTTTTATATTTTATTCCAAATCTTGTGTACTGGAACTATAGTGTAGTGAACAGAAAGAGTTGTGGAGACATACTTAGATCATCACCATCATCATCATCATCATCATCATCATCATCATCATCATCATCATCATCATCATCATCACCACCACCACCATCATCATCATCATCATCACCATCATCATCATCATCACAACACGGCACAGGCAAGGTGCTGCCTGTTCCGCCTTCAAAAATCCTCCAGCCATCTCTTCCTGCGTCTACCCACACACTTGTGTCCTATAGGTTTGTACTTCCAGACTTGTTTGGCCAGTCTGGAATCTGACATTCTTTCCAAGCGTCCTTTCCACTGTTGTTTGTAATCTTTTAATTTTTCATTCAACTTAAATACTTGTAACTCTTCTCTTATGGCCTCATTCCTTACACGGTCAAGTTTAGAACACCTTTTAACTCCTCTTAAGAACGCTATTTCCGATGCCTGTATTTTACTGTCTTGTTTCTTGGTTGTTGTCCACAACTCACACCCATGGGACAGTACACTTTGTACATAACTTTGTAGAACTTTAATTTTGTATCTAGACTTAGCTCAGATACTTAGATACAAGGGCAAAATAGAGTCTGTGACAAAAAGATAGAGAGAGAATAGAACTATGAGGGAGATAGATAGATAGATATAGATTACAACGATATAAAATTGCAAATTTAATATAATTTAAATTTGTGGAGCCCCACGATCTTGGAGCGCCATTCTTATACAACGATACAATGTTATTAAATGTAAGCGTGTCGTGCCACACGTCAAGGCCGACAAAAAATGTAACAAGTTATATATTCTGTGCAATTTAATTGGTACATTAATTGAACTCATACACTTTATATAACATTACTAACAACACGTACGTGTATTTGGGGTTCAGGTGTAAATATAATAAGAGTATTTTTATTATCAGTATTAAAAACTCATATTTATTATTTTTTCATTATTAAAATTATTCATAAACATCATTAATTTGTCGGTCACGATATTGCTCATTATTTAATGTTTATATCTTACGATATGCAATATTACACATATTTAAAAAAATTCTTATATCTAAACATGTTAAATAATTTTTATTAATTTATTATAAAATTAAGATATTCTTATATTGAAATAAATTGTCATATCTCAGATCTGACCTCTACTAGCTCAGTCTATACCAATGTTTTGACTTCAATTTAACTTTATATTAATTTCTTGTAGCTGGCTTTTGTTTTAATATTCAACTTTAAATTAATCTTTCTATACTTCAAATATCTAATTACTTTACTATTTATTTTGATAATAAACTCTACTCTCTTTACTTTAAATTCTCTTTCATTTATTACTGCTTTTATGTATATGCGATCGCTCATTCTTACGACTAAACATTTATTTACATTTTAACATATTATTACTAAGTATAAACTTTCTTTGCTTCAATTTACTGTCTTTTGAAATCGTCTTTATGAGCTCTTTTGTTTTTATAAATCATTTAAAAATGCATTAAGCATGTCACCTCGATTTACATTTATTTAAATTAATGCCTAATACAGCTGTGGCTGTATCGTTGCAATGTATATATATTACATTCAATATTTATAACTAAATTTACCTCAAGATGTTATTTTTCCTTATTTGGAACATGTTTCGAGAGCTCCCGTGCTCTCATCTTCAGGCTTCGCGATCTTGTGTCTGGTGAAGTATTTGTGTGTTGGCTGCTGGATGCTATTAAAGTTGTTTGTTGGTCTTTGGTATTTTAAAGTTGAATTATTGTGTGTGATTGTGGTATATGTATTTGTATTTTGTGTATTTTCGATGTTGAGTGCTCTGAATATTGTGTCATGTTTTGTATTGATTTGTATTTGTTCTGGTATTAGATTGTTTTGTGTTTTATGTTTGTATATTTGTAAATTTTCCCAAATGTTCATTATGGTGCCTTTGTGTGGTATATGTTTTATTAGTGACACATTGGTTATGTCTGGGAATTCATGTCCTGTGTTTGTTGCATGTGTGGCTAAATTGGATTTATATATTTCTGGTTTTTTGTATGCGTTTAGGTGTTCAAAATAACGGTTTTTCAGCTGTTTTTTGTTTGTCCTGAAAAAATGTTATTTTGAACACCTAAACGCATACAAAAAAACAGAAATATATAAATCCAATTTAGCCACACAAGCAGTAAACACAGGACATGAATTCCCAGACATAACCAATATGTCACTAATAAAACATACAGTATAACACACAAAGGCACCATAATGAACATCTGGGAAAATTTACAAATATACAAACATAAAACACAAAACAAACTAATACCGGAACAAATACAAATCAATACAAAACATGACACAATATTCAAAGCAGTCAACATCGAAAATATACAAAATACAAATACATATACCACAATCACACAAAATAATACAACTTTAAAATACCAAAGACCAACAAACAACCTTAATAGCATCCAGCAGCCAACACACAAATACTTCACCAGACACAAGATCGCGAAGGCTGAAGATGAGAGCACGGGAGCTCTCGAAACACGTTCCAAATAAGGAAATATAACATCTTCAGGTAAATTTAGTTATAAATATTAAATGTATTACATACATCAAGAAACGGACTGTAGCAGAAAGTGATTGAATATATATATATATATATATATATAGAGAGAGAGAGAGAGAGAGAGAGAGAGGGTGGAGGTATGGAGGGAGGGAGTTAGAGTGAGGGGGAGGGAGGGAGGCGTCGTGCGAGCAAGCACACAGTAAAAGGAAGACAGGGACACAAGCAGACAATTCATTACAAAAGGGGGATCGATAGATACAAGTAGACAGACAGACATACGTTGCATGATAGAGCCGGAGAGAATCAGAGCGAAGTATTTACTTATCTGATGTTATAATATTAAATAAATTTTTGTCGGACAATCCATAATAATGTTATAGTTTTTCTTGCAAATAATCAACAAACCGTCACAGGCGGGTCGCTAGTTTACCGAGTATTGCTAAGAAAACGCACACTCAAGTTTTCATTTATTTTTTTAAATAAAATTATGGCAGCCGTTATACCTACTGAGGTCTATTTTGTCTATAATTGGATTCGAATCGTGCGGAATGGAACTAGTTCGACGAGCAGTGAAATAGTAGAATAGTGGTTGGATGAGAGAGAGAGAGAGAGAGAGAGAGGGAGCAATATATATCTAATGTTATAATTTTAAATACAAGAGAACAGTAAATCTCTCGGCGGTTCACCAGAAGAGACCTCATGAGACCTCGACGCTCGCGTCTACTTAACATTTCACTGCACAACATTTGAAGCAATTAAACTAATAATAATAAGAATAAAAAGAAATTAAAATAAGATAAAGCGAGAGAGCGCGAGAGCATATTGCAGTGGCCTTGTCGCTGTTGTTGGTGTTCGGAGACGTCCACTCTGTGCTCCGTCCTCGGACTCCCCGCTCGTTAGTCGGCTGCCGCGATGACATTCCTCTTACGCGCGCGCGTGCGTCTGTCACTTGTTTCAATATCGCGGTGGTCGTGGCCAGTGTTGTGGTTTTAGTTTATAATATTTACTTTTTATGATGGGTATGTTGCGTTCCCTTAAAATAATAAGTACGTGTACTGAAGATTAAATTTAATAAATAGATTACCTTTATTTATTTAACGATAATTTTTCTTTTTTATCATCATTCTTCTTCTTCTTCTTCTTCTTCTTCTCCCCCTACTTCCCTACTTCTTGTTCTTCTTCTTCTTATATCTGGCTTTCTATCTTTCTTCTTCTTCGTCTTTTCTTCTACTACTACTACTACTACTACTACTACTACTACTACTACTACTACTACTACTACTACTACTACTATATCGATTATCTGTATTTTTAGATATTCCATTCTACTGTAATTGATTATCAAATAAACTCTTTGTCTAATTCACTCTATTTAATTTTATATATATATATATATATATACACATATATATATTTATATTTTTGGAATTTTTTTAACTCTTTAAACGTAATTTACTTATTTTGATGAAACGCGTATGATTATGTTGAGCCCCAAACTTTTATAGAAACGATTCTACTTCTTCGTGTATTCCATCCTCATTTGCCGTCAAGCGATGGTGTCCTTCAGCCTATAAATTACGTCCTTTTAGTAATTTACAATTAAATAGTTCATGTTTACTTCCATGTTCCGTAAGGAAATGGAAGTATGGTGATCGCGAAAAAATCGTGTTCCAGATAATCATATTGTACAGATTCCGGTTATATTGGTAGATTCTGATTGTACTACCGATAAAACATGAAGAAATGTCATTTTTCGAAAAGTGTGTAGAATTTTTTCTATGGCGAACGATATCTGCCGGAAATTCAAACAGAATCAAATAATGTTTTGCATTTGTGCCCGATTTGTAGAGGACTCAAGGTCTATTGAGTTTGGTGAATCGGGGTTAAGGGAAAGGGGTAGTTTACCTGAAATGCTTTACGTTTTAATAAGAGTAAAGTATTAATTTTGATAAATAAGTATCCTGAAAAGAAGATCATAATAATCCACTGTAGAAAGGTAGATGAAATATCTATAAATGAAAAATGTAGTTGAAGCGGGAAGGGGCAATTTTTTACTTCCATATTCCTTAAGGAAATGGAAGTATGGTGATGGCAAACAAAATCGTGTTCGAGATTATTGCAGATTCTGATTGTACTACACTCAAAACATGAAAAAAAGTCGTTTTCCGAAAAGTGTCTGTGTGTGTGTCTGTCTGTCTATCTGTCTGTCTGTGTGTCTGTGTGTAGATTTTTTTTATGGCAAACGATAACTGCCGCAAATTAAAACAGAATCAAATAATTTTTTGCATACAGTCCTGATTTGTAGAGTACTCACGACCTATTGTTTTTGGTGAAGATCGGTTGAGGGAAAGGGGTAGTTTACCTGCAACGGTTTTTTTTATCAAGGGAAATTTTTTATTTGGCTAACGATAACAGCCGCAAATTCAAACAGAATCAAATAATGTTTCGCATACAGCCCTGAATTGTAGAGTTCTCAAGACCTATTGTTTTTGGTGAAGATCGGTTAAGGGAAAGGGGTAGTTTACCTGTAACGTTTTATGTTTTAACAAGGGTATTTCCTATGGCAAACAATAACAGCCGCAAATTCAAACAGAATCAAAAGATTATTTGCATACAGCCCTAAATTGCAGAGTTCTCAAGACTTATTGTTTTTGGTGAAGATCGGTTAAGGGAAAGGGGTAGTTTCCCAGCAGCGTTTTTTATCAAGGGTATTTTCTATGGCAAACGATAACAGCCGCAAATTCAAACAGAATCAAATAATTTTTTGCATACGTCACTAAATTGTAGAGGACTCAAGGCCTTTTGATTTTGGTGAAGATCGGTTAAGGGGAAGGGGTAGTTTACCTGCAACCTTTTACGTTTTAACAAGAGTAAAGTACTTGAAAATTCATTTAAACTTTTTCAAACAATGGTAATTGATAAAAATAAAATAATTTTGTTGCCAGGCAATAAAATTATAATTTTTTCATTTTAATGTAAATCTGTACATAGTATAAAGTAAAGTCGGTCCGTTTTCTCTCTGTGTTTGAAATCGCTAATCTCAGGAAGTACTGAACGGATTTTATTCAAGTTTTCGCCAATAGATAGAGTGTCTATCGAGGAACATTTATGTGTATAATTAATACATATATGTTGTACATTAGCTTAGCTATCACGGTTTATGTCAAGTAAGTGGTATAGTTTACATCTTATATATAAAAATGAACGTTTCTTTGTTTGTCCCGTATGCGTTCCTATACCATTCATCCGATTGCGATGAAACTTCGGTGAGTTGTTGTGCGCACGTCCGCGAAGGTTTCTTCCACATCTCCTCCTAAACCACTGTACCGATTTCAACCAAACTTGGCACAAATATTTTACGCAACGGGAGAACCAACATAGGATAGGTGTTTTTTCGATGGGGTCCTTTTGGGGGTTCTTTGGGGTCTTCCACATCGCCTCCTAAACCACTGGACCGATTTCAACCAAACTTGGCACAAATATTTTACGCAAAGGGAGAACCAACATAGGACAAGTGTTTTTTTCGATACGATCCTTTGGGGGGTCCTTAGGGGTCTTCCACGTCTCCACCTAAACCATTGGACCGATTTCAACCAAACTTGGCACAAATATTTTACGCAACGGGAGAACCAACATAGGACAGGTGTTTTTTCGATACGATCCTCTGGGGGGTCCTTTGCGGTCTTAAAAAACTATTAGATCTGGTTACTATGGCAACCCAATAGAATAGATTCTGTTCTAAATATATTATCGCATTAAATTGAAGACCACGCGAACGAAGTTGTGGGCAACAGCTATTTATTTTTAAGAAGCCTACTTTAATTAAACTTTATTAATTAAACTAACATTTTCATTACGTACAACGTGAAACTCCGTAGCGAAGCACGGGTATTCTGCTAGTCATGTATAAGAGAAAAAAGTATCGTGCGTGGCAGGCAAGCATATCTCAGTTATGCACTGTTTACGTTTCCATTTTATTATTATCACTACCGCAATAAAAAGGCAGGGAAGACGCACACAAACACACACACACACACACACACACACACAACTCGCGTTATTTCTGGCCTCATTCATGTTTATTTTCTTACATTTGCACGGTTTTTAAATGGAAAGTGCCGAACCCATACCAACATAACGCATGGAAGCCGAAAAAGTGTCCAGCGTGGATAGCGATTTGCTTCCTGTGGATCGCTGGGCAGTGTAACTGCACGTGTTTACAGAGGAACGATTCATAGACAGACTTTTCGCCTTTAGGGAATGAACCCTCTGCAAGATGCTGAGGGTCCATTAGTGACTTCGGAGCGCTCCTTCTTTTCCGCGTGTTTGTTCTGTGAAACGTACACTGTAGATTCACATTTATTTATTCTAAGCAACGCTCAATAGGCAATGTTGAAAATTTTTGTCCACGGTGAACCCTCATACACACTAAACCTGCTCTGATGTTTTAATTACGGACATCATAATATTAAAACTTTGGAAACTTGAGCACTACTTAATGGAGATCAATCATTAACTTATACAAGCCATTAATTTTATGCATATTTTTTATATATATGTGTACAACATTATCGGCAACAAAGAAGTAGTTTTTGTTAAAATTCCTTCCCGGGATATTTGGCCGTAGTCCAATGTTTTCTACAAAACCAGACGTTTCGGCAATGCCATTGACTTCCATCATCAGTGAAAATCGAGTGCGATAACGTGAGGTGGTATATGTTAGTGACCACAGTACTGTGGTTAAGGCTGAAGCAGTAAGTAGAAAGAAGTAGTTTCTATGGTAATATTTCATTTCGAAAATGATTTTAAAAATAAATCTTAGAATATGGAAGTCATGTATGGTTCTCCATACCGATATTTGTTATTGATGTTATCAATTTATTCTACTGAGACCCTTAAAAATTTCATTAAAATATTAACAATTGATATCGTTCCATACTATGTAACCATGGATACGTAAACAAAATAATTTTTCATTTTCAGACAGTCACAGAAATAAACGCTGGGAGGTATTCGCTTTCTTTCGCGTTGTTTAAATAAAAGATAATTTTTAATCAAATTAATTCTTTATTTTTAAAATATTAACAACTAGGTACAATTCGTATTTTTATTATCTTTCTCAGCGTTTTTACCAAAAGCATGCTGATATATTTAGTTCGTTCTGAGTGCACATAATTAAAATAATTTTATAATTAATTAGAACATTAAAGTCACGTGTGGTTCTCCACACCGATTTTTTTATACGTGTACTACGTTGTCGGCAACAAAAAAGTAGTTTCTATGAAAATATTTCATTTCAATTTGTCAAACATAAAACTCGATTTACAAAGAACACACCTAACTTGTTAGAAATTAACGAACCGAATTCAAGTAAATGATTTTAAATATAAATCTTAGAACATGAAAGTCATGTATGGTTCTCCATACCGATGTTTAAAAACAGCGTTACATAATTGTATATTGCTTTCGTGATAAAACAATGTCAAATTACGCTACAATAAACGAATTATTCGCTTACGATTTCGGTTCTATAGCAATGTATTTTAATTTTCATGGATGGGGGCGCCCCCTCGAACAAATTCGCACGTACAACAATTACGCGGAAAGCGGTCCACACAAAGTAAGTTGGCAGTTGTTCATTGTAGAGTTGCCGTTGGTGGCCACTACAGCGGTCAGAATGTGGGAAAAGACAACTACAGCGGCACGAAGGTGGTTGCGCTGTGACGTCTCCATTATTGACGTACCAGTCTCTGACGTCAGACACCTCTCATTGTCACTAACCAGATTCTGTTACGCCACTGCTTTACTGTGTATACACAGCTTTTTGCGCGATTCACACTTATTAAGTATTATATAATATTTTATAATCATACGATCGGGCTTGATATGAACTAAACGATATGATTTGACTATACTAAGCTCACAAAGCTGCAGAACTCGCTCACTATTTTTAACGAAATACTTTATTATTTGAAAAATTCAAATTAATAAATTTTATTTTTTTTAACGCTGTAAGTAAAGTTCTTCGTAAGTGTACGTCTCAACTTTAGCCGAGAAACACCTCGAGAAGTTGACCAAACGTTTTTTTTTTAAGGTTAATGGACGATAAAACGAAATAAAAAGAAAATAAAAATAACGAAAACACCGACAGCTCTACTATTTCTTTTTTTTTAGAAAAATAGTAATTTTTACAGCAGACAATCGTTAATACATTATTCATTATTATGAGCATAGAAACACTAAGATTCACGAAGACGGCAGTGGTATTTTAGTTAAATTTATATTTAAAACTTAATGTTTCAAGTATCCAGTATAGGTAATATAATAATTAAATCAATTGTTCCTTTGATACTGGAAACATGAATTTTAAAATATAAATTTAATTAAAATATATACCTATTATTTATGATCAAGATAGAGGTATAGAAAATAAAGGGAGGAATTTCACAAGAATGTGTGGAACGAATTCGAGAACGTTGGGAAATAAATGTAGAAAAGAAACACAAATAAATTTTTATAAAACAATGGCAATACCTACACTACTGTATGGTTCTCAAAACTTGGGTCATAAAGAAAAAAGATAAAAAGAAGATACAAACAGCAGAAATGAAATTTCTGAGATTAGTTAAAAGTTGTAATAGACGAGATCATATAACAAATGAAGAGATAAGAAGTGATTAAGATATGTTTTCAGTTAATGAAAGGATTAAACAACACAGAATAAAATGGATTCAACACATCAATAGAATGGACGAAAGTAGAATACCGAAGATGGCGAAAGATTACAACCCTAGAGGCAGAAGAAAAGTTGGTAGACCTAAGAAAAGGTGGACTGTGGAATAGGAACAGGCCGCTAAAGCCTAAAACCGTTAAGAAGAAGATGATGATTATTATATTACCTTATTTCGGTTCTGTCTCAGTGGCGTACCTAGAATTTGGCCTTGGGGGAGTGGGGTCTAGGTCCGGTCTATTCGGCTTCATACAAAAGAAAAAAAAACGAGTTACGACTAATCAACTTTACTGACTTTAAAGTGGCTGAGAAACTTGACAACGTCCTGAAACAATCACATTAAGGTAAACGGTAAAAACAATTAAAAAACGCATTACTGAAACACTGTTTGGAAGATACTTATTGTCTGAACAGATTTTTCCTATATTTCATATTTCAAACGTGTACGCAAATGCTGTGTAATAAACCTGTTTGTATATTTAAGAAAGAGTTATTAGCTGAAAAATTAATAAAATATCTAAAAATTAAGAGATTAACAAAATTCGTCAACTGTTTTAGTTCCTCTGGGACGGGGGTCCTGTCCTGTCAAGTACCCCCCCCCCCATAAATACGCTCCTGTTCCGTCTTGTGGCTCTAGTAGCTTGGCTATAAATTTGGTTAAAAGTTAAAACCAAAGTGACTAAATGACAAATAACTTAGTAACAGCTTTTAAATTTATGGACGTAACTGCTACCAATATGTAAAGTTTTGTTTTCAAGAAAATACATTGCAAATTTTTCAACGTAAGGCGGCCCAAAATTTGCATGTAGTGTTGATAAATATTAATTTTGTCTAATTATTAAAAACACCGAGTTGGTATTTTGAATAATCTTCATCTTCTTCAGCGGCGCAACAACCCATTACTGAGTCAAGGCCTCCTTTAACAGCCTCCGCCAGTTGTCCCGGTTCAAGTGTACTCCAGTTCCGGGTCCCAAGGATATGGTGCGCATCGTAGTTCACACCGTCTTCCCAATTTGTAAAAACTGGCTGGCGAAAGAAACTGACAGGTTTCTGCACATAAAAGTTTTTCAGATGGGCTATGTGAATTCTCCAATCCAACCCCCAACCTGGAGGACCAGGAACTCTGATTTCGGGGTGCTCTTCCCCTAGAGAGTTGCTTTCACCACAGCTGACGAGCTCTCTCTGCCCGGTCGCAGTAGGCTAACTGACTCAGCCCATGTGTGCAGCCGTTGGACTACTATAGCCTCCTCTACCGCCACACTAGATGCACACCCTGCTGCCGATGTGCACCATCCTGCCCGGCCAGGACCCAGGATACCCCCAGGCTGTCCTGACAGAACCCCTATCTCTCGTTTGCTTACCGATCCACTCCCCCAAAGGGATTGGTTACCACAACCTTGGAGTGGATTGCTCGGTGTAACAGGGCCCACCGACTTGTAGGTGAGAATGGAGTTGGGTGGGGTGGAGAGGCTGGTGCATTTCTCTTCTATGAAAGCATATGTCCGCATCACACCCCCTTTGGACCCCATTTTGAATAATATTCCTCATAATTTCGTGCCACACATAGGCATATCATTTTTTTTGGGTCTGTGGTGCCCCTAAACTTAAAAAGTGTTCAGTGTAAACACACTTTTAAAGTTTGGTTAAAATTCTGTTTAGTACCGGTACTGAGGAAATAAATAGTACTGCATCGTCGAGAGTCTACGTGAGTTTTGGCAGGCCGGGGCGCGCGAGCTAATTCCAGTCGCTTTGTCCGGGACCCGGATGAACATCGAAATAAGGAAGTCTGAAAAAACTTCTTCTTCTTCTTCTTCTTCTTCTTCTTCTTCTTCTTCTTCTGAGGACGAACCCAGATTCCAGGGGTCGAAAAGTCAAACGACAAAAATTTACAATGGGATTAACCCGAATAGAGAATTTACACGTTCGTTAGATGGTGTGTGTGTGTGTGTGTGAGTGTGTGTGTGTGTGTGTGTGTGTGTGTGTGTGTGTGTGTGAGAGAGAGAGATAGTTCAATATATATGTGTTCTAATCCATACACATGGATTATCGGCCTTTTAGTAGACGATACGAATTCAGTTATTGATTTTTTTTATGATTTCCAAACGGACTCAACTCTGGTTTTCCAGATTAAATTAACGAAATGTGGTGTAGTTCTCCAAGAACTGCGTAGCAATCGTCTTCCTATTTTTGCCAGCGTTTTACACACACACACACACACACAGACGACAGACGATCTAACGAGAGGGCGTTTCCAGTCGTGCTCACCCACCGTGCATTTTCCATGGCAACTGCAGATTCTACGCACATTTTTGTGTATAAATATATCCTATTCATAATTGTGCGCGAGGTGCAACCTAAGTGTGTAGGTTGAATTGATTTCCACTTGGCTCTGTCCACAGCCAAACAACTCAACTGTTGTCACGTTACCGTCTGATACATTATTAGACCCTTCGGTGACTTCTCGCGAAACGTACATGTCTAATCAACGACTTTCCTTCTCTTTTCAGTACAATACGATATACTAGCTCATCATTATCTTCACAGATTAAACCAAAAATGGTTTGTTCCGGTCTCAAATAGGAAAAGATTAGAGCTGGTCACTCCAGCGCTTCCTCGGACGTCCCACACCTCTCCGTCCCCTCGGTTTATAGTTCCATATTTGTTTGGGAATGCGGCAGAGTCATCCATTCGGCAAAGTTGTTCCCACCAATTCGGCCGATACTGGGCGATCCTGTCGAGTATACTCATAATATTCAATTCCTGTCGTATATCTGTGTTTCTTCTATGATCATGGAGAGTATTCCCTACCACGTGCCTGATAAATCTCATTTCAGGCGCTTGGATGCGACTGGCCTGGCCTTTCGTTAAAGTCCAATTCTCAGACTCATAAAGAAGTGTGTGAAGAGCCATCACGTTATAGAATGTTAGCCGTTTTCCTTTACTTGCTGACTTAAGGGTTCGCCTAATGGTCCCGCACATAAGGTTGAACTTATGCAACGTATTCACAACGTCGTTGCATGTATTATAAGACACACTGTAGCCCAGGTATTAAAAATTGCTAACTTGTTCCAGGACAGTACCATGTATAACAATTTTTGCCCGTACGAGA
Source organism: Magicicada septendecula (assembly GCA_034769895.1). NCBI lineage: Eukaryota > Metazoa > Arthropoda > Insecta > Hemiptera > Cicadidae > Magicicada > Magicicada septendecula. The sequence continues at coordinate 58,650,168 of CM068370.1, read as the reverse complement.
GCAGTTCTACGAAAAACCATCACCTTAGTCTTACTTGTGGATATCTGCAATCCAGAGTCTTTGCAGATTCCATTGAACAAATGTATCCCCATCTGCAATCTGTTTTCCGAGTCCGACAGAATAGTCTAATCGTCCGCAAACAACAAAGTGTCAACTGTAGAGTGAACAATCATAAAATTGTTATGGTATACTACCTATGAAGCTAACTATTGTGTTTGTATACACTTGCAACAAGTTTGCATTGTATGTTATGTAACACAAAGTGTTCAGCGTTTCTGATAAAAGTTTCCCATATTCACACAAAACCGGGGTACCCATCCCCCCACCATCAGCTTGATGACTAACTCCTCCTAAACTTCTTTAATTAACCCCCCTCAGGTATTCAAAATTTAAAATGTATTTATAATTAAAATAAAATATCATTGTAATAAGCGTTTTATAACAAACAAACTAAAGCTAAAAGTAGTACAGTTTGCAAATAAATTCTCACTTACAATAAAATGAATAAAATAATTAACTAAAAATTTAATGAAATTAATATGTGTAACACAATATTTCAAAGCAAATGAACAAAATATCAACACAGCGTATTGTAAAGAACAAAAAACGAAAAAAATATTGGTTTAATGAAGTCCTAGTTGCTTTACCTTATATTCAGCACAGTAGCTTCGTTTTCTGCGCTGACTATAAACAAAAGGTATCAATTATTTCTTCATTAGCAATCGACTATAATAAGTTTTTCTCTGAACCTAGAACCATAAAGTTCGAAAGCCATGCGTCTGCCATTGCAGACTTGAGCCTGTTGTTTATTATTTTAACTCGGCTCATAGATCTTTCAGCCGAACAACTGGTTACGACCAAAGATATGAAAGTTGTATAAACAACTTTCAGTTTCTTAAAGCCCAAAAAATTAATCAAGCACCTGTCAGCGACCGTGATTCGTCCTCTGGATATCTGAATCAATAAAACTAATTGTTGCATTAAAATGCTATAATTGATTCCATTCTTCACTAAAAACCTACGAACTGCTGTAAACATTCAATTTATTTATTTTGACATAGTTATAATTTTTCATATTTTCCCAAAGTTTTTTGCCAACCCCGCCCCCCACAACAAAATCAATGACGTGGCGACCCCCCCCCCCGGACACACCTGCATAAAACATTTACTTTCCTAAAGATTACTTCTCTGTGTAATTTCAACACCGGAGTAGCTGAAAAATTAAACGACCAACAACGATTTTGCCACTGAAAAAAGGTGCAAAAATCAAAGGAGAACATAAAGAAGACTTTTAATTTACTACAGCTTTTTAAATCACTTTAAAAGTGTACTGCTAACTGCAGATACAAAATAAGTTGTCTACAAAACCTTGGTAAGACGTAACCATCCTTTAGCACAGCTGAGTGTCGGTGACCTTGAAATCCGTCGGGCTTATTCTCTTTAGATTTGTGAATATTTTATTATTTATTTACTTATTCAAGTAAATAGAATTTTCCGAGCGACAGTTTCCCAAGATAATGTTGCGGGCATCCGCTTGGAAAGTACTGATTTAATCAAAGGCCTATACTTGTACTATTTCCGTTCTTAGTTTAATCCTAATGTAAACAAACCCACGTGGCAAATCTGAAACGCTATTAGTCAGGGGCGTTAACATACTTCACACGGTATCTAATGTGTTACGCGCTTGTGCATAAATTCTGTATCTTACCACTCGGGGCACGTCGTTTCAAGACTTCCTCCTTATCACTGCATTCTGAACCCTGTTGCATTAATATGAAGCCAGCTGAATGGATACGTTGCCCATCACAATAAAACATATAGGTCTATAAGCTGCCTGATATAAAACAACTGATAGAAAAGACGGTAAATGAAATAACGGCGGACAAGTGGCGTCATTGTGTCGAGTATACAATTAAGGAAGAAGATAAGCTCCGAGAATTGGCCAACTTTACCGACGTCGTTGTGGACAGTCTTCAGTAAAATTATTTTCCGGGCTGTTGGACCGTGGTCCTCTTTTTGCAAAAGCCATGAAAAACTTGGCATGCGTGTACCCTACACGTTTACCCTACAGAACCCTGTTGTTTAGGAGACTGATCAGCCCGAAAATGGGGGGGGGGCAAAAATGTTGGAGTGTAAAAATAATGAAAATATCGTTAAAGTTCATGCGGGGTTTGCAATTAGAGGGAATTTTCACCACAATTTGAACTTAAGTATCGTTGTTGAAAATTACAAAATTTTGGGACAGCAGGACGCTCTAAAAGGTTGGTGAAATATCTGATAAAATCGCAACAAATTTCATGAGGACTATCAAATTAAAGAGATTTTTTACACATATCTGAATACAGTGTAAAGTTTAGAAATTTCAAAATTTTTGGACACCAAGATCAAGGGGGTATTTACGGGGGGGGGGATCGAACGACACCTGTCCCCCCAGAGGTCAAAAATTTGAAGAATTTGGTTAATCTCATAATTTTTAGGTTATATACGGTAATGTAGTAGTAACACATCTTTAAATATAGAAACAGGTTTATTAAACAGCATTAGCGTAAACGTTTGAAATATGAAGCATAGGAAAATAAATTCAGTCAATAAGTATCTTGTAAACAGCAATTTTCACTGTCTTATTACCGTTTACTTAAATGGGACTGATTACAGTCACTTTAAAGATGGTAACATTGATTAGTCTTAACTTGTCTTTTTCTTGTGTATGAATTTGATCCGACCCCTGACCCCCAAGGCGAAATTCTAGATATGCCACTGACCTGGGGCCCAAAGAGAGATGCAAATTTTTTAAGAATAATAAAAAGCTAGCCTGATGTCAGACTAAGTAAAATTTTTTAACACAAAACCGACTGTCTGGGATTTATAATGTTTATTGCATGACTGTGTCTGCTCTAAAATTCTTATTTTACTAAAATGAAAAGAAATAGTTAAAACACGGAAGGATACCCGAATGAAGTTTTAGAAAACTGTGGCTGTCCCCACATTCCTGTACGCTAGTGAGACATGGACGTGCAGAGGATTCAGGCAGCCTAAATGAAATTTCTAAGAGGGACCCAAGGTTGTTCTCTCTTGAGCCGGAGAAGAGACGAGGATATTAGACGCGATTTAACCATTGTGTCGTTGCACTAGAAGATTGAAGACCACAGAAGGAGATGGTGTGAGCGCTGGAACCGCATGCCCGATATCCGTTTACCTGTGGCTGCCTTGGGTTATCACCCTACTGGGAAGACAGATGTCGGTAGGCCGAGGAGGAGATGGGTTCCGGAACAGGCCTAGTCCTTGGAGTGATGATGATGATGATGATGAAAATAAATAGTAATTAATAGGTATTTTCGTAATTTTTCTGATAACTGATAAATTATTATGTAACATCAAAATTTTTCTAACAATACGTGTACCTCGTACCAAATAGTGAACGAGTTCTGCAGCACTGGAAGCATATTAATGTTAGAAGACTTTAGGTATACTGTACATACAGCGTTCGATGTGCAGTACGGACGCGCGCGCATGTGCGTGTGTACGCGTTTGTGGTTGTAATGAATAACCTCATATTGCATGCGATTGTGTGTGTGTGTGTGTGTGTGTGTGTTTTGTGCGGCAGTAAAATTTAATTAACACCGCCACTGGGTCACCAACCCACGGCCGGAAACAATGCTGCCGCCACTGCCACTTCACTTGACGGCCGGGCGGCACAATTTCATTTTATGTAGCCACTCATTCCGTCCGTCCTCTCGTCATTTATGCTTTTTTTCTCTACACGCTGAATTTTTTTCGTTTCCACGTAATCCATATATAGTCATTACAATACACTGTAGGCGAAATCCCTTCTTGTATGACAAAAAACAAACAATACTTCTTCTTCTTCTTCTTCTTCTTCTTCTTCTTCTTCTTCTTCTTCTTCTTCTTCTTCTTCTTCTTCTTCTTCTTCTTCAGTACTACATCCCAACGTGACCCCTGGCTTCCGACACCAGTCTTCTCCAAAGTCTCTATCCATTGTCATCATGGGAGACCATCAGACAGTAGACAGTAAAAGTGTACATGCATGTAAGATGTGCTGGCATTCAGTAGGATATTGTCAGTATAGTGGATGGGCAAAAGAACCAATATTTCTATTCTCCTTCTTCGTCTTCAGCACTACATCCCAACGTAAGCCCTGCCTTCCAACACCAGTCTTCTCCAAAGTCTCCTGCCCATCGTCATCTCAGTGTAACCCGTCACATACATTCTTCTGATATCTTTAGCACATCATCTAACCATCTTATCCTAGGTCGGTACCTCTTTCTGGTTTTATAGACATGCGCCCTGAGAATTTTCTTTGGCATACGCTGATCGTCCATCCGGTCTAGGCGACCTAGCCATTGTATCCGTTTATGAATATTACAACGTATTCGTGATTCAACAGCACATCTATCTCCTGGTTATTTCTTATTCTCCATTCGTCGTCTTCTTTAACCGGGCCATAAACACGTCTTACGATCTTCCTTTCAAACCTTCTTAGTGTTACTTCTTCCTTTTATTTGTGAATGTCTATGTCTCGCCTCCATAAGTAACAACCGGTCTGATTAGTGTCTTATACATTTTCGTTTTTGTGTTACGACTAATGAGTTTACTTCTCAATAGTCTGCTGTTGGCATAATATACCCTATTTCCTGTTTGTATCCTGTCATGTATTGTCGCGTATGTGGACCCTTCATTATCTATCATGTTACCCACCTATCTGAACTTATTTATTAACATCATCCGATAAATTATCCTCTATGCACAAATTAAATAGATTTATTCTCCTTTTTGATGCAGAAATCAGTATTTATTATTGCGGATATTTACATTGAGTTCCATTCCAGCGGATTTTTGATTGAGCTTCTTGTATACCTAAGCCAGTCGTTGTCTTGATCTTGCTACAAAAACAAGTTAGACACATTAATTTAAATTACGTATTTAAGACAAAACTTTAGAAATATTCAGTGGGAGGGGCTGTAGAATTACAATATCTGAGAATCAGAACCTTAATTTTCCTTTTTCTGAACCAATAAAACTTTTTTAAATAGATATAAACTATCTTTTAAAATCACGTGAATCTGAACATTACATCTATGTTCAAAAGAAATCAAATATTTCGTAAGAACACCACTACAGACTGCAGTAACTTTAAATATAAGGAGAGAGATGTGTAGCGTGTGATTGGTCCCATGGAAGACTTTCTGTTACCGCAAAACGAAATTACGTAAAGTGTAACCTCTTTGGCCAGCCTGCTGACTTCCTGTTCCAGCGAACCACATCTAATTGTACTAACGTGATCGAGTACATGATTAGGTCGATACAGGTCGAGTAAAACACACGGAAAACGACTTGTTGGTGTTTGGTTATTTAGCATGTTCGCGCGCGCGCCTATACGCATGACATTTACCCCGAAGCTAATGCAGGCCGGCCAACTTATTAAAAACAAAACCTAACATCAGAAATGTGTAAGAACACAATACAAATACCCGAGGAAAGAATAACCAATTAAGTACAAAAAGTGACCGGTGACGGCGATTTGGGTCATCTGGCACACGTGTGGACAGATATTTAAAGGGAAAAATGAATTTCAAAGTTATTTATTTTACGTTAATAAGTAGCGCAGTGTACGCTTTTTTAAAGACTTTTAGACTGTTTTTATTTGCGGCAGTTGGTTATAGAAGATTGAGGCACCTAGTCGGCACGCTAGGCTACGTGGATTCGATTCCCGCCACGACTACAAATGTTTCTTCTTCTTCCAATACAAAAAGAACGGAGATGTGTTTTGGTTTCCATTACAATTTTGTTTCATTTTGATCTCTACCGTGAAAATCACTTCCAGTTTCTCAGTCCTGTCACTATTAAATCATACTCACGTTGTCGCTTCACCTTTTCCTTCGTCTTCATCACCTTCTCTTTTCAAATATAGTGGAACTCGCGAATAACGAGCTCGCTTATAACGAGAACTCGGATTAAACGAGCAAAAGTACGAGATTTGCTTGCTTTAGTATCTTAGTAACGATAATTAAACTCGCTTTTAACAAGTAAGAACGCATTAGAGACTTTGTTATGACGAGTATTTTATCGCAAACTTGTTCACGGGTTAAAGTCTAAAAATGTTCGTTACAATACAGCATTTTAAATGTTCGTTTAAAATCCTTAACGCAGTTTAGTGAAACTAATAATGTAAGTGCTGAATTCGTGGAATATTTAAATAAATTACAAAACTGTTTTGATATCTACAGATACAAAATTACTAAACAAGCAAAAATACATGACTTTTTTAATGTTAATTAAGTTCTGTGTCCGAAATTGACGCTCCATTTAGTACGAAGAACAAAAAGACAAATAAATTAAAGTGAACTTTCTTGTATTAAAATAAATACTGAACATGTGGGATGGAAAGTTTTGCGTTTTTTGTCTGATAGCCGGCTGACTTTTGGTAAGTTTTTACTATACAGTTACTTTTACTATATTTCGCGAACGCACTACACGCCAATATTCAGCAAAGAATGTTAGCTCCTAACAAATGTTTAGAGTCTGAATTTCAATTTTAAGCGTAGAATGTAAAACATGTCAAAATTGTATTGACCTCTTCTCTAGTAGACTTGTAGACTTTTTTTTGTTGTGCGTTCGATAATCATGTATAAAAATTTAGGCTTGTGAGTCGACAACTCGGATGTAGCGAGCATCCGGTTTTAACGAGCACATTTGTCGGGTCCCTTGAATCTCGTTATAAGCAAGTTCCACTGTAGATTCTAATTTACTGTCTTCTTTACCGTGCGTTGGGGATCCGTCGTTTCGTTGTGACCCAACAAGGCGACTGTTTGTCCTTTTGTGAATCGTATGATGTTTTTACTTCCTGCGGTCTGTCTCAACTAATGGTTCAGTGGTTCAGTTCACCACCATCCTCCAAGACCCCCACCCCATCTCGAATTGAACCGGTGAAAGGGAAAAGGGAATAACTACGTGGAACCCTACTTTTCAGGTTCTGCCGCTCTGGCTATTGGTTTGATTTTAACGTTGTCAGTAGAGAAATTTTTAAACGTTGTGTTGGAAACAAACTAACTATTGGCCCGTGGTCCAGTCCTGTTGTTACTAGCAGACGCTTCAGCCTCTCCTCTGGAGGCCATCTGCAGTGTAAAAGCGGTTCGCTAACTGACACGGTCTTCGCCAGTTAACCACAATACTCTTATTACCGCTTGAAGAAAACATAATTAGTTTGTAATTCTTCTATGATAACAGAAATAAATACATGAGCCCTGATTGGAAGCATACTATTTTAGCCATAGGTATAACTGAAAACAATAATTTATACTTACAATGCAAGTGAAGTATTTAAAACTGAACATACTTAATAGTGAAGATAGTCCTTTCAGCTTCTGGAGAGTAGTTCAGTAGTGCTTCTAGATCTGTAAGGTTACTTGGTATATGGAATGTTGAGGTGTTTATTAAAAGCAAACGTTCCTTTACTAATGGGATTTCCTCATTTTTCATGGGAAACAATCAGCTGTCCAGGATAATTCCTAGCCTATACATAAAGATACAGCAGCATACAAATATAATTTTTAGAAATTCATATAATTTACGTATTATACGTGTAACATATCCACTACACATCACCACATTGAGTTCATTTACAACGATATTTACTGCATTAATTTATTTGGTGTCCTTCACAGTACGCACAGAATTGATACAAAGGACGATTAAAAAAGCCGTTTAATCTCTTATTATGTATTGCTCAAGCATTATGTAGTGCTCAAGTTTCCAATGTTTCCAATGTTCTAATATTATGATCGCCGCAATCTAAACATCAGAGCAGGTTTATCGTGTGTGTATGACGTTCCAACGTGGATAACGACTATTAACATTCTCTATGGAGCGTTGGTCAGAGTAAAGCTGCGAATCTACATAGTCTACGTTTCACATAACAAAGCTTAAATAACTCTTTTTATTAGTATTTTCGTAAATAACACGGTTCATTTGTTTTAGATAATAAAACATTTAAAAACATTAAAAATTCCACACGTGTCAGTCGGAGTAAATTTAGGACGCGTCTTTGGTTTGATTGCAATTTCACACGTATTGAAGCAACATATCTCTTTGCTCTATCTTTTACTTCACATAGTACAAATAATAGTCGCCATGGTATTGTGACTACACATTAAATTATTCCCGTAAATCGTGATTAAAATTATAAATAGAATGGCCAGAATCGAAATAATCTAAAAAGTCGCCAATATGAAAACCGTTCAGAAAATATGAATTTCATTCGAAAGAAATGAATGAGATGGAAAAGTAGTTTTGTGTGAAAATAAAGTGTACAGACTCGACACAAGTGTTGGTTACTTTATAGGTTGGAGCATATGGTACAGCGCACGCGCGCACACACGCACACACACAGTTAGTCGTCGGCGTAAGGGAACTCTGTGTGTGTGTGTGTGTGTGTGTGTGTGTGTGTGTGTGTGTGTGTGTGTGTGTGTGTGTGTGTGTGTGTGTGTGTGTGTGTGTGTGTGTGTGTGTGTGTGTGTGTGTGTGTGTGTGTGTGTGAAAGTTATTTTAGAATCGACATCGCGAGGGGAAGTTTTCAAATGCAAATGCAGAAGTATTTACGGAATATTTATAGATCATACTTGGAATTTGTTTACAGGATGTTTGTGAGTGTATTATCTGCTTCACCTACCTTTGTCTCTGTGGCGCGTGCAAATGGGTTATTTTCTCGACCCAAAGAAGAAGATAACAAAATTATTTACATTAAAATATTGCCTCGTGTAACTCGCGTCTTTTCTTTAAATAAAAAAATTCCAGACGTGTCAGTCGGAGTAAATTTAGGACGCGTCTTTGGTTTGATTCCAATTTCACACATATTGAAACTACATATCTCTGTGCTCTATATCTTTCACCTCACGTGATACGACCAAGAGCCGCCATGGTACTGTCACCACACATTGATTTATTGCCGTAAATCGTAATTAAAATTATGATGTTAAATTTACAATCGTCTGTATAATGTTTCCTACAGTCGCATGTTATCAGCGTAGATCACGTCAACATTAAGAGTAACTAGTATAATAGCAGACACAACGTTTCAAACTCTCACAATCCGTAGTCGTCATCAAGCGAATTAAAGAAATGCGTATTTTGTAAAAAACTAACATCGAGAAATCTTCGATATTATTAAAATTAAAAATTAGCGAGCTCTTGGGCCGTGGTCGATTGTTTACAGCTTAGTCCATTTTCTAAACGTTTTGGTCACCCAAACGAAAACTTCTTCAGTAGAAGCGCGTTCAACAAAGGACGGCACGGGCGAACCCACCTCAAGCAGAGGTATACCTCTCAATCATTGCTTATACTTCTGCTTGATTCTTTAAAACATCTAAGCGATGGGTGATTTCTTCTTCTTCTTCTTCTTCTTCTTCTTCTTCTTCTTCTTCTTCTTCTTCTTCTTCTCCTCCTCCTTCTCCAGACTGTGGACTTACGATCCGTTGCGCACTGCTTGGTCCAACCATCCTTTCTTTGGTCTTCCAATATTCCGCCGTCCTTTCACATTATAAACAGAAAATGTATGTTGGTATCCTGTTCCTATGCAACCTTTCAACATGGTCTGTCCAATCTTGTCTGTATTGATTTGTCCTTTCGTTTAGGTTGTATATTGCAAGGATGTTCCTTATGTTATCATTTCCTTAGCCGGTCCCTCCGTGGTACTCCTAGTACTGATCATAAAAATCTCATTTCACTAGCCTGTATCCGGCTTTGAGTCTTTGCGTTCAGTGTCCAAGTCTCGCTGCCATGGAGGCCGCATGGCACTGCCATCACCATATAAAATTTTGAAAGAGTATCTCTTCTGACCTTGCATTCAGTGTTCTTATCGTTCCACACATGTGACTAAGTTTCTCTATTTTTTCCATATCTCTCTCACCAACATAAGGCAAGTGACATCCGGAGAACGCGATGGGCGATTTCTTCTTATGGGTAAACCCTCTAGTCAGACCGCTTCCATCGTAATCCTCTAGTCAGACCGCTTCCATCGTAACCCTCTAGTCAGACCGCTTCCATCGTAAACCTCTAGTCAGACCGCTTCCATCGTAACCCTCTAGCCAGACCGCTTCCATCGTAATCCTCTAGTCAGACCGCTTCCATCGTAATCCTCTAGTCAGACCGCTTCCATCGTAATCCTCTAGTCAGACCGCTTCCATCGTAACCGTCTAGTCAGACCGCTTCCATCGTAATCCTCTAGTCAGACCGCTTCCATCGTAATCCTCTAGTCAGACCGCTTCCATCGTAACCCTCTAGTCAGACCGCTTCCATCGTAACCCTCTAGTCAGACCGCTTCCATCGTAATCCTCTAGTCAGACCGCTTCCATCGTAACCCTCTAGTCAGACCGTTTCCATCGTAACCCTCTAGTCGGACCGCTTCCATCGTAATCCTCTAGTCAGACCTCTTCCACCGTAAGCGTCTAGTCAGACAGCTTCCATCGTAACCCTCTAGTCAGACCGCTTCCATCGTAATCCTCTAGTCAGACCGCTTCCATCGTGATCCTCTAGTCAGACCGCTTCCATCGTGTCGCTTGACGTTTCGATGCCTGGACGAAACGTTCCAGACGTTTTGATCTGGAACCGTCCTCAGAAGATGTGAGTGGAAGTTGAAAGACGCTGTTGTTAGGTCTTTCATCAGGGTGCTTGAGGTGCGTTCGTCCTTGCCATCCTTTGTTGAACGCGTTTCTACCGAAGAAGGCCTCCGGTGGGTGGCCGCAATGTTCAAAACCAAGCCGTAAGCAATCTACCACGGCCCAGCAGCGCTGTAGTTATTAATTTTAATAATTTGACTTCGGCCGTGACAATACCTTCGATATATTAACACAAATTACAAACATAGGCCTAATGTTAATGAAGGTATTGAGTTAAATTATAATTGTAACAGACTTACCTATCTTCCAAGAGACACTTACCGTATTTTCTCGTGTGTAATGCATACTTTTCCCCCAGATTTTCTTCCCAAAAATGGGGGTGCGTATTATACATGAATAATATAACTTACATAATTGATTGTAAATCTGCACATGTATGGTCAGATTCAGTGGCGGCGCTAACGAAACGGGGGCCCCCCCGCGAAACTAATTAGGGGGCCCTATAAAAATGGTTAAATTTTGTATACGTAATAGGGGAAAACACTCAAATGAGTTTCTATTTACGTGTGTTTCACAACAATGGTTTGTGAATACTTTCTCGTCTATCACAAAGCGTTTGCAATTTGCAAAGGATGTTTTACACGTGTACAAACTCTTAAAATTCATTGTTGCTAAATAGACAAAGTTCTATACAAACTATAAAAAAACCAAAATAAAAAGAATGATTTATTTTTACGTCAAAGATCTAAACTCAGACTATGAAACAGTACCGCACACAGAGTGTTAAAAATTTATTATTTAAAAACGAATATCAAAGTAACATTCTAGCTTTTTTCAAACATTTAAATTAGTTTGTAACTGAATTTGTAAAATTCTTGAATATACTCTATACAAGTTCTCCTTAAGTCTAATCCAATTCAATAACACTCGAACTCAAGTAATGTACAATATTTACAGATGAGGATCAACCAAAGTTCACTGTTTTCCTAAGCCTAGTCTTCTTTTTTTAATAGCTAAGAACTTTTCAACCACTTCGTTGATATTAGTTTTCTGCGTCTCTTCATGCTCAATGCTTAACAGTGCCAAGTCACTCAACCGAGTTTGGGCTATGGCACTTCTTAAGTATGACTTAATTAATTTAAGTTTTGAAAAGCTTCTTTCCGCTGTAGCTGTTGTGACAGGTATGGTTAAATAAAGCTGCAAAGCTGTAGTTAAGTCTGGGAGGCAACTCATAAGGCAGCTGTTTTCTTCAACCAGTAAATTCATCATTTCTCGAATTCTTTTCTTGTGTACAATTTCTTTGGTCATCAGAGCTTTGAAGGATATTACTTGGTCAGGCAGTGATGTGGAAAGGTCACCAGGATACACATTTACCAGAGCCTTATTTTTCTCCACTATTGTCTCTTGTGAGAAGTTTACTAAATTCTGAGGCGTCAGGAATGAAAACCTATCATCAATGCAACGCAATCCTTCGAATCTCATTTGTAGCTGAGCTATTACAATATCTAGTGTTGCATTGAAAACTTTTACTTCAAATGATTTCACTGGGTCGTCAATGGTCAACTGATAATTCAACAAAGAAGCGTTTTACAACTCGTTTACGCTTATTTTTCATGTTACAAGTTATGTCCCATGACTGGGCCAACTGGGGCCCCCCATGAGGGTCGGGGCCCCCCGCGCCGCGGGGTCTGCGGGGGCCTTATCGCCGCCACTGGTCAGATTGTGCACGGCAGAGGTGGCAACATTGCTTAAAATTGGCAGGCTTGAGTCTAGTAATAATAAAATTAAATTTACCGGTAATTTGGTTCGCAGTTTTGCACCCCTTCTCCATCAGTTATTTATTTACGTTGTAGACTTATAACAGTACTCTGTTGTAGCATTCTGTTACTGTACTTGTTTGTCGTCGTTAGTCTGTTGTTTTTGCAGTCGCTGTATTGCGTATGTTGTCCAGAAACATACGTATAGTTATAATGAGTGAAAGAAGATCTCTATCTTCCTATGGGGCTCAGCTTAAATTATCCGTGGCAATCGCCCCTCATCTCGTATGTTTGATGTAGCGGAATCTAATTTTCGGGAATGGGAAAGAAAAAGGAAAATAAATGTTACTACTTGTGATCGGCGTTTATTCTTTGGTAAAAATGTTAAGTTTCCAGAAGCAGGAATAATCACCTAGTCAAGGTTTCATAAAAGTGGCGCTTTCGCCGTTACTACTGAAATGGTGCAGGCTCAACGTTTACCTTGGAGTACGAAAATAAAATTATCGAGTTTCATGATTTACTGTATAAACGAAGCATACAAACAATTTCGATTCGTCTCGAATTGGGAATGCAGACCAGTGTTTTGTCTTTTGAGATATGCCAATTGCCACGAGTATTGATGAAATAGGTGCGAAATCTGTGGCCATCAGATCAACAGGACATGACAAACAAAGGTGCATCAGAAGAATCAGAACAGAAGAGTAATTCGATATTGCTTTCTTCAGAAACAGATGAAGATGTTAATAGGCCTAAATACAAATGCTATGCGCTAGTGGAAAAACACAAAAAACTAAACAAAAACTGACTTGTGTAAGTTTTAAGTTGTTTTAAATTTTATATGATTTTAATATTTCTGTTTTGTGTTTACAAATAAACAGGCATGGTAAGTACATTTGTTCTATTATTTTGTATGGAACACTTTTTCTGCGCAGTCTAATATTCAAACAATGTATATTTTTCTGCGTCCTAATAAATTTGTTCAACAATTTCTCACCACAAATATGGATGCCCCTTATACACGAATTATATTTTTTCTGCGAAATGTTACGATAAAATGGGGGTGCATTATACACCCGAAAATACGGCACTTGTCTGCTGTAATTATATTTTATCTTAACTCATTAATTACATTTTACATTTTATGTCAATTCCCTACGACGTTTCTGTGATTTTTTGCAAACAACAACAACAACAACAAGATCGCACATTCCTTTGGAATATTATTATTTTCAATAAAAATAATTATAGTTATTCATTGTTACATAATAGTATATAATTATTATAGTTTTGACATTATATAATAATAAAATTAATTTTCTTCAACAAAACAATGTTTGAACCATTCCAAGAAATAATAGGTCACTTACTCCACTGACCGTACTGTAATGGACTCTACTTAACAATAGTTGCCCCTTTTAAGTGATCAGAAAATAATCTTTATTTTAGTGAAGAGGACAATCGCCAATACGCGAACGACCATCGACCGCCCCCAAACCGAATATAAATGTCCGAATTATATTCTTATTAAAAGAGTCAAAGAGTAAGTCAAATGATCGGCATTAATTTAATAAGTTCGTAACTTGTTAGAGCCTTATTAAAAAAAAATCTACTTATCAGAATTTCAGTGAATACAAAATAACGTGTAAGCTGGTTGTTGGTTTTACCGACTAAATCTCTTTGTTGTTTTCTTCGCGGAGAACAGGAAGTCACAGTTTCGATTCTGCCGCCGCTGTGTGTGAATTTCACGGGCCAAAAGGCAAAATAATAGAGCGCGCCGAGTGAAACTACGGGTTACTGCTATGGGTTAGGCAGCGGCGAGGTGAAACTGCATCAGCGGTCGCAGATCTGGTGCAGGTTCCACTTGCTTGACTCCTTATCGCTTACGTCATCGTTTGTTTCCTACAGTGTATTTCTGTAAACACGTTTTGCTCTGCAAACGGACGGTTCTGTTAGCAACTACATGTCTGAAAGGAACTAGGCCTACTTTAAAATAAAATCATGATTTAAAACCTCAATATCACATTCAGTAGAAATCATGAAAATTGTGTGACGTACAAATAACTGAAATTAATTAAAAGTATCGAAGTGCCCTGACGTTATCGGTAGTGTTGTCTCGTAACTCCACGTTCGATTCCCACCACTGGATTTTTCTGCTGTATTCGTCCTGAGACGATCCCTAGCCTGGCGTGAAGACAAGCCTTCTCAGTGGTGTATCTAGAATGTGGTTGGGGGGGGGGGGGTCAAGCCGGCTTCATATAAAAGAAAAAACAAGTGAAGCCTGATCAACATTACTATCTTTAAAGTGGTTGAAAAACGTGTGATAATATCCTGAAATCAATCCCATTAAAGTAAACGATAATAACACAACAAAAGTACGCGTTATTGAAACATCGTTTACAAGATATTTATTTACTTGAGTGATTTTCCTATATATTTCATATTTCAAACGTATACGCAAATGCTCTGCTTTAAACATGTTTGCGTATTTAAAACAGAGTTAGGCCTACTACTTTATTAGTGTGCAGAGCTGAAAAAAAAAATATTCTAAAAATGAAGAGATTAACAAAATTCGTCACCTTTTTGACCCTCTGTGAGGGGGGAGTTCCCGTTCGTCCCCCCCCCCGTAATTCCATACCCCTGATCCTTCTTCAGCCAGTGGCTAATGTCAGTATGGGATTAGATACACCGGTGGCGGCCAATTAATAAGAAGGTAGCAGCAATAGAGGGGACATTTATTGTGTTTGTGGTTGAGAAGTGTTTTGTTTTGTGTGTATGACTATTACACACTCCATCCCCTTGTGTGTGAATGTTGGGGGGGGGGTGTTAATAATGCCACTGTGGTTGATGAGATCAAAAAGCTCGGTCGAATAAAGGTAATGTGTGCGGAAACACTGAGTAACAATATGACTTTGTGCGAGATGTAATAAATTATGCAATTGAATTTTGTGTGGTGTCGGCTGTCTTGAGAGTTATATAAGTAGAGTAAAGTTTGGCGTTTGGAATTCCTAGTCGACCACGTTTATAGAGTCTGCATTTGCATTAAAGTAAACGTTAATAACAATAAAAACACGTGAAGCGTGTTTACAGGATATTTATAGACATTTTGCGTTTAAAAATGATAACTATAGTTTTAATATAAAAAAGGAAAGGTAAAAAAAGAAAATTCTATACATAAAAAAAGAGACATTGTTTGAAATGTTTAAGAGCTATTCATCTTGATTCGTTGGCTATTTCATTAAGAACTTCTTCCGAGGTCACTGAAATGATTCTCCTATATTTTATATTTCAAACGTATACTTACGCAAATGCCGTGTGATAAACCTGTTTGTATATTTAAAAAAATAGCGTAAACAGCTGAAAAAATAATAAAACTAGCTAAAAATTAAGAGACTAACAAAATTGTTCGTCAACATTTTTCGACCTTCTGGGTAAACAAAACTATAAGCTATAGAATAAAGACAAACAATTAAAATTGTTTGATGACACCTATAGAATGCGTCAAAGTATGAGATAATGGATAACTGAAAGAAGCATGCAGCAAGTTCACTAAAGAACACCAGCAAAGGCAAACACGACACGTGTAGGGAAACATGACAAGATTAAAGAAGACAGCATTGGTAACAAGAAGACGAAGACCGGTAGGAATCGCCGAAACTGTGCAGGCCAGAAGTAAATGGTAAGAAATATGCTAAATAAATCCTGTTAAGTCCTCAATTCCATACACCAGAAAGGATAGGCAGGTCATAAAGGTTAAGTAAGTATTACAAAATAACAATCATGTCATAATACACAAAATGTAGGACGTACAGATGTACATTGTCACGCGTTTTCATAAATGGTATAACAAAATATTTTCTAATTCGTCGTTTAAAATATCCAGCAGGTTTCTTTGTGTTCAACAAAGAAGTATACCACACCAAAGAGGTAGTACGTACGTAGGCAGCAGTAGGCAAAGGCAAAGAGGTAACAAGTTTGTGAGTGCAACGTTCGGTATGCCATGCCGTATAGCCAGAAGGCGGGCAGGGCGAGCAAGTCACTAGCTCGAGCCGTGCTGATCCTCACAATTAATAGTGTGCAACATAGAGTTGTCATGCCGGTCCCGGTCCCAGGTTTGTGCTCCATTTCAACAACAACGACAC
The DNA here is from genome assembly GCA_034769895.1 of Magicicada septendecula. Lineage (NCBI taxonomy): Eukaryota > Metazoa > Arthropoda > Insecta > Hemiptera > Cicadidae > Magicicada > Magicicada septendecula. The sequence continues at coordinate 58,633,641 of CM068370.1, read as the reverse complement.
TGCATATTCAAAGCCGCCAATTTCTTTGCGTGCCACTTGCTTCGCAGGTTTTTTTTTCAAATGGATCCATTATAATGTTGTAATTACTATTTTGCTTCTTGTAACATTTTCGCACAGCTGCGATTCGCTCCGTTAATATTCGAAAAAAAAAAGAAAAAAAAGTGGCCGTGAATTTTTCTTTCTTTTTGGTACAAACAAGAAAGCCGTAATGGGGAATCAGAACCATGACGTTCGTTGGTTATATTTAATTAATATTAAACAAAATCTTAAAACATTGTAATGAGTACCATAATGATAAATTATGAGCACGTTTTATGAGTTCCCTCGTCCTTTCTTCTGTTTAGGAATTCAATTAAAACCATAAAATCTTTTTTAATGGTACTTTTTCAGTCACATTTTTCTTAGATAATCGCGCACTTATTTTTGTAATTAAATTTTTATATAATCAAAGTAATTAGCGGCGGCGGCTGTCTGAATCGTAAAATGGCGTCCTCTCTTGTGTAAAATGTGCCATACGATTCCTCTTTCATTCCAATCAAAGGCTTTTTCGAAGTGTTTAAATCCTACATGTGTTTCGCAATTAGTTACCCGTAGGTGTTCTGTGTTTCACTTAATGACAAGTGCATTGTTAACATCTCCGTTTAAGTGTTAAGTACATTCGTGTGTATGCACGATCGAACCGTCGATAATTTCGTAACGAACGAACCGGAAGGAACGACGCGTCGGAGCGGAAGGGGAAGATGAGCGGTAACCAAGACGGACGATCATAAAGGCCGTCGTCACAGCAGTGAGAAGGTCGTCCGTCACTTAACTAGTGTAAAAGGACTGAATGCCAGCCAACCAGCGCAGACTACGATTATCACTTTCACTGGCAAAGCTCTCACCGCTTCCGAAGATACGCACTACAATGTCGTCCAGTTATTAGCTTATTCAATACCTACTACTTTCGTTTAGCACCTGTTTCCGCACAGTTTCCGTTTTTCCTCCGTCAGATCTGAATAAATACAGATACACGGCGCTGATATAGATCCATATCATAACAGAATAGTGATAACTCAAGTTCCTTCTTCTTCGTCCATGGACCTATTAACGGGGGAGAGACGAACGGCACCGGACCCCCCCCCCAACTAATTAAAATGTTGACGAATTCTCTTAATCTCTTAATTTTTACAAACAGAATTAACACTAGGTACGTTTCACAGATTTTATTTAACTCTGACAGCTGTTTCGACTTCTTAAGCCATTGTCAAAGAGATGAGTGAACACTAAACACAGGATGTAGGGTGGACATCTGTTTAGGGCGTGTATTGGAACATGTGTGAAGTGTGAAGATGGAGAGGGGGTTGCAGTAGCTAAGGGAAGGTCAAGTGTCTGTAAAAACTAAATATAATCTGAATGCAAAATATAAAATTAACTAAACTAAATAACTGCTTTTAATAAAGGGGATACACAGAATTCAGTTTCTTCATTTGTTAAATTTTTGTTATTTTTTATTGCTTTTTTAATTTCTAGAATTTCTAACAAATCCATTTTCTTACCTTTCTGTATGTTGTGGAGTAGTGTTATTATGTTTTTTGTATCTATGAAGTGATTGTGTTGCAAAACCTGTATTGGCTGTATTGGTTAAGTGTTTATAAATTCTTAAAAACCTTTGTATTAATATGTTTCACCAAGTGCCCAACGAGTCATCAATTAATATCGTGAGAATTAACACTGTTGCACACCACTATAGAAAAATTATTCCAATTAGCGCTTTCAAGCTTCTGATCTGATGATGAGCTGGGAAGCTTGAATGCGGTAATCGCAATAATTTTTCTATAGTGGTGTGCAACAGTGTTAATTCTGTTTGTGATTATAACCACTAACAGAAATTTATTAATTAAATATCCTTAATTTTTAGGATGTTTTATTTTATGTTTCTCAGCTGTACACGCTAATATAGTGTAGTAGCTCTTTTTGTGAATATAGAAACACGTTTATTACACAGAAATAATGTAGGTCATTGCTATAAGAATTTCCTAAAAAGAACGCACGAAAACAAAAATGCACGAAGGTAAAACAATTGTAGATACTGTAGTTTGTGAGTTTTAATAACTTTGTTACTGACTCACACTCATTTCAAAACTGTGTGGACAACAACAGTACCAAACAAACAATACGAGATTCTCGGAAAAACGTTCAAGTTCCTAGATTTTCGGAACATTACAACCTCTTCCACTAAATGAGTCAGAGTCGATAATGATGAATATCTTATCTTTCCCAACTAATCCTGAAAGCGGACACGCATTCACATACGCGCAGACGTGTGCGCGCGGTTCGTACGAGCTGGCCATCTGTTACCAGTGGCGTAACTAGAAGCTGTTCTTGGAAGGGGGGGATGAAACTAGTTTCTGGGGGGTGAGAATAGCTTGAAGGTTGGACTCCCCGTTTTCCGCAGCACAAACAAGATATTGTAACGAGAACCCTATCGAATCGAACAGACTAGAAGATTCTCCCCCCACCCCACCCTCTACTGTGGCAGATGTAGCCTCAGCCAAGGCCGCCCACGAGTACGTTCCAACGTGTTGAAGAACACTTGAGATACGCATTATGCCGGTGTGCAGTAAGGAGGGAAAGCTATACTGGATCCCTGCGCGACCTATAAAAGCATGAGCGTGAACTGAACTGACTTAGTTCAGTCAGTTGTGTTGAGCTATTTTCCTTAATGCGGATCGCGTGACGATTTACATAAGTGGGGCGAAGTGTTATTGTGTTATAATTAGTGTGGGTTTCTAATAGTTGACATTATTAGTGCTGTGTACAAATTTAACTCGAATTATTGTAAGAGACTAATCTAGTTGTAAAACATGTTAATTACAAATTATTGTGATAATTAAAGCTGGTAATTAGTGATTTCTTTGGTGTCTGTATTTTGCCTTCCGCTATACCATACGACGGTAAGAGTGAGACCATCGGAATAATATTCAAGATTCTTCCCAGGCAATTATTTACACAATTATTAATTAGCCATATTTTAACACACCTACCTGGCTTAGAAATAGGCCTACGTTAAGCTATTATGGAATTTGAATATCTCTGGGGGAGGGGATTGATCCTCTTATTCCCCGTAGTCATGCCACTCTATGTTACCAATATTCAAATGCAGCAGCAAAAGTAAATGTAAATCTTTTTCCACCGCCCATGATTAGGCTAGAAGCCTCTTCCAGCGTTCATCACGGCCGTCAGTACCTACCAATGACTCTCCTACCTCGGCGTCTATAACTAAAACTTACCTCGGTAAAATTTCTCTCTCTCTCTCTCTCTCTCTCTCTCTCTCTCTCTCTCTCTCTCTCTCTCTCTCTCTCTCTCTCTCTCTCTCTCTCTCTCTATCTATCTATCTATCTATCTATCTATCGATCTACCTCTACCCCCCCCCCTCTCTCTCACTGTTTCTCTCTCGTCATCCTCATCGTATGTTCTTTCCTCTTATTCTCGGTTTCCTCTATCAAGCATGTTAGCAATACATTTCTGATTCTGACGTCGCTGGAGCGCCGCATCACCTTTTTCTACTACTCGCAACTAACAGTTGAAAACAAACTGATGTTGTACAGTACAAATAGGTTCTGAAGCCTGTGTGGACTTACGGAATTCAGCTGTGGGGCTGTACAAAGAAAATAAACTTTTTAGGAGAGATACAAACCTTTCAGAACAAAGTATTCAGAAGCATAGTGAGTGCCCTTTGGTATATAAGAAACGACAACCTAAATAGAGGCCTCAATGTCGAATATATCAGCGAAATAATAACAAAATATGCAGACAAACAGATCAGAGAATTCAGATCCGCGATAACCCAATAATGCGACACGTGGTGGAAGAAGCTCCACACGTCCTGAGGCGACTCAAAAGACAGAAGCCACATGATCTGGTATTGCAATAGAAAACAATTAATATTTATAGATCTATAAAACGCTACGTGAGAGAGAGACAGAATAATCTTGAGATTAACCGTTGGGCTTCACCCTGTCACCCGTGAAGGAAACATGAAGGAGAAGCTGCTGGATGAGCTTGCTCAGTTGTAGCATTAAGGGAGGTGATTTTAGTGGGTTAGAGTCACACACTACTAGGAACTACAGGGTTCCTAGTGTCTATAGAGATTTTCACCTACCCTCTTAAAAAATAACCTTCTTCTACTGGAGTTGCACACCTCACAATGGTTTCGGACTCTTCAACGATTTTCTCCATTCAGCCCTTCCCTTGCATAGACTTCTCCGTCTTCTTATCACCATATCCCACAGATCGACTTCTTCAACATCCTGGATCCATCTCTTCCTTGGCCTTCCTCTTGATCTCCTACCTACTTGGTCTACATTCTAGAATTTTTCTGGAAATTGTTCCATTCTAACTGTGTGTTCCAGCCAGGATATCCTTATAAACTCTTTATAAACCTTACTGTATGAACAGTTGGAGCACCGCGACATACCTCGAGAAATACGTGTATGTCACGGAAGCGCCTTTGTTTCGGAACTATAACACAACACGTGCCCGAATCTCGTCAGGGAAGCGCCTTTGTTCCGGAACTATAACACAACACGTGCCAGAATCTCGTCACGGAAGCGCCTTTGTTCCGGAACTATAACACAACACGAGCCAGAATCTCGTCACGGAAGCGCCTACGCTTCGGAACTATAACACAACACGTGCCCGAATCTCGTCACGGAAGCGCCTTTGTTCCGGAACTATAACACAACACGTGCCAGAACCTCGTCACGGAAGCGCCTATGTTTCGGAACTATAACACAGCACGTACCAGAATCTCGTCACGGAAGCGCCTTTGTTCCGGAACTATAACACAACACGTGCCAGAATCTCGTAACGGAAGCGCCTATGTTTCGGATCTATAACCCAACACGTGCCCGAATCTCGTCACGGAAGCGCCTATGTTTCGGAACTATAACACAACACGTGCCCGAATTCCCATGTGCAAGTTCGATCTGGGAGTGTATCCATGTTTTCTCCTAAATTTCTTACTAATCGCCCTGTGAGAAGTTGGAATTCATTAACGTTATTGAAAAAAATACAGTCACTTTGGTTGAGAGACCTTAGCAATTAATATGTCCCGCAGGTATGTTACTGCCATACCGCACGATAAGGCGATGGTGGGGCTGTCACCTTATGGTTCAACATCTAACCTGATGTTCTGTCTGGGTTGTCTGCCATATCTCCCCCCTGCACCTATCGTCGCTAACTTGTCCTCTAATGTTATCCCATTTCTTTGCTACGCCTGTCATCTACTTGGTTTAACGGCATCCATTTGGTTTTACTTATACAACTTGGAGCTACATTAACCTGATTATAGACTGTTGTACTAAGCTAAATGACTTCAGAACGTGACTTGATAACGATACAAGAACTGCGTAGAAAGAACTGTCCTATGAACTACTAGGTAAGCAGTAATACGGATATGTAACAGAAATTAATATTAATGTCATTTTTTTATAAAACTTTAAATACAAAATGGACGTGAGCAGAACATTTGCACAGAGATGTTAAAACTGCCTGTTTAATCGGCCTAAAAAGAGACCAGTTTTCCGTTTTTCAGATATCCATAATGATATTTAATGAATGTCTTCCGCTTGACGATTCGATCCTTAGAAACTGGGATCGCCCTCAGATGCAGTGAGCGGTGGTTGAACGAGCTGACAACATGTCTTTAAGTTTAGGTCGTTCCAACACGGTCGTTCAACCGCCACTCACAGCTTCTGAGGACGATCCCAGATTCCCATTCTAGGGATCGAAACGTCAAACTAAATATATTACGACGGAAGCAGTCCGAGTAGAGGATTTACCCGATAGAAATCGCCCATCGCTTGGGAGTTTTAAAGACCGAAGAAGCGTTGAGGTTACCAGCTCTTTCCTGTCTGGTTGGGACTGGAAGAACCAACCGTCTTTAGGTTAATCCTTGTCGTAGATGACGATGATGATAAGAAAGTACAAAAGTAAATGACGAAGGAGGGAGATACGTCCAAATGTTTACCTATTTTTCGTCCGTCAGTTACATTAAACGTCGTGGAGTAACCAGAAACATTTGGAACCGACAAACAGGAAAACGGTAACAAAAACGAACAAAACAAATAGGCAGGCTTACGTACGGTAAACAACAATGAACTGGGCATAAACGTCGGAGAGTAACAGAAATAATTAAAAGCGGCATGCAACTCGTTGTTGCGGACCCGCGAACGTCTGATTGAAATCGCAGAGAGAATAAACAAAATTGCGATTTGCAGACCCGTGACTCACCATACGGCGTGAAGATCAAAAAGCCGTACACCAAACAAAACACGCAATCAATTACTGCCGGACGACATGCGTATAAATTCTGGTGTCTATAACGTACATAATACAAAACCAGAAAACATAATGGCAGATACTAAATACGCGTTTAATTATTCTATCTCTCTCTCTCTCTCGTCTCTAACGGTATAAAACGGGATTTAACGAGCGAATATTTACGATTCACATAATGTAACTCAACTGAAAGACGTAAGCGGGAATCAAAGCCAAGGATCCGTACGTCCGTCCGAATAAACAAAGAGAACACATGTATACTACTAAACAGTGCTATCTAAATAACGTAAACGCTTAAAGCACATTAAGGCAATCTGCCGTCGCGCGTTTGATTCCCCCCGTTTGATCTGATGGTATAAGTAGCTTTTTGATTGCCATGAAACAGTGAGAGAGAGAGAGAGAGTGAGAGAGAGAGAGAGAGAGAGAGAGAGAGAGAGAGAGAGAGAGAGAGAGAGAGAGAGAGAGATGAATAATTTTAATAGTTGGCATGCGTGAGCAAGAAAACTAATTACAGTCGTCTGTTGTACGTTTATAAATAACAACAACAACCAATAAAATTGCACCATGTACTGGACGCACTGCAGCTGGACTGTTTAGAGGACTGCAATCGATTTTACACAATACGTTGTCGATTAGTCAGAAATTACAGAGTACAGTGTGTAACAGTGTGTACCAATTATGTGATGCAGTTGGTGCAAATAGCTTCGTCGTCAGCACTATAAACATTACTACCTTTTCAGTAGCGGTGAGCGGTTCGTGATGACGAACGAACCAGTTCATATCAGCCCCGTTTCTTTTTCAACGACTAATCAGAGCGATATAGAAGCCCATCTGTAAAAATTATACATGTCCACAATATGTGATCTCAGACAAAATTAAATCTCCTTAAGCCTACAGAGATATTTTTACCTCGTCCAGGATTCGAATCATCTTCCCTCGTGCACAGAACATATAATATTTCATGTACGATGACTATTGTTGAGTCTATTTAATTTTTTTGTCGTACATAGAAACATTTGATTCTTTATACGATAAACACTTTAAGGTTATATGAGATTTCTCAGGCACGTGGCAGGGTATACTCTCCATGATCATAGAAGAAACACAGATATACGGCAGGAACTGAATATTATGAGTATACTCGACAGTATCGCCCAGTATCGGCTGAATTGGTGGGAACATCTTTGCCGAATGGATGACTACCGCATCCCCAAACAACTATGGAACTATAAGCCGAGGACACGGAGAGGTGTGGGACCTCCGAGGAAGCGCTGGAGTGACCAGCTCTAATATTTGCCTATTTGAGACCGGAACAAACCATTCTTGGTTTAAACCTTGACGATGAAGAAGAAGAAGACTTTAAGGATACAGGAAAACATAATATATGGTACTAAATATAAGCTGAAATGCTTTCCTGTAGAATAGAACGGCACAAATAATACTGCCTCGGGCAGAAGGATAACAGTCGGAACTCCGGTTGGACTTTGGTGTATTAATGTGTTCTTAATTGCGCGTCACTTCCCCGTACTATCTCTGTGCATCGATCAGATTGCACATTTACTAAGATGAAATTACCTGTTTAGAGTCCACGTTGTCACTATTAGTATTCATCAACTTCAACTTATCATGTTCACCCGTCGTGTTATCGTCATTCTGCTATCGGTGTAGCCACTTTATAGTAGTGTGCAGAAAGATGTCGACAACGTAACTTACACCAATACGGGGTAAAAAATTAATTACGACTGATAACAGTTGCTTAGATGCCGACTAATATCCTATCGACCGAAGCAGTATTACCGACCCTGGACGAAAGAAATCGATAAGGGTTTAGAAAAACGCGGAATCAGGGAAGAAGATGTAGGAAACGGGGAAGTGTTAATTGGAAAATTGCGATCCATTTTTTAATTGATTTTGCCTTAACGAAGTCTTGTATAACTTCTTCTAATTCGAACAATTCAATTATCTCGCTATCAATATTCAACCTTGACTAAAGAAAATAATCTTTCATTTTCTATAGGTGACATATCTTTAATGTGTTTTAATACAGAAAATGATCTTCCAGATTAGCAGTTAGCTATTGGAATTGTCAAAAGCAGACGATAATCAATGTATATATTCGGAAATACATCAGTCATTTTACAATCAATAATGCAGTTTAATACTTTGAGCGGACAAACTGTTGTATCATGGAATCTAACATCTTCATTCAAATAATTTGAAAAAAGAACCTCTTCCTTTTCAATGTTACTCGTGGCACAAAGTGCTTCAATTCTACTAGAAGATCGTTATTCAAACTGTTCGAGTAAAAATTCTATATGAACATTCGCTTGATTTTCCAATTTGACACTCTCCATTGTTAATAACGGCATACGAAAACCAAACAATTGCGTACTATAATCATAAACTTTGCTTCGCTTAGTCAATTCAACTGGACGGTGCCCCCTTTGACAGTTGATACCCTGGTGCCCGGTGCTGCAGCATATCCTAGCGTTATGGATAATCCGACACTGCCTGGGGCAAGATCCTGGAGGGCGATCTGAGAGGGGTAGTGCTGACCACACTGCCTCCCTTGTATGGCTCCCGTAGACTGCTTGGATGCTACAAAAAGGATAACTTATTATTTAAATTTCATAAGAAAAAGAAGAAGAGGAAGAAGGACGAGGCGAATTATAAGAAGGAGCGAGACCATACGTAATACCATATCAGTTCATGTGTTATCACATCGTATAACTTCTCCTCCTGCTCCTCCTCTTCAAGGATTAGGTTACATAAACCTGGCACTCATCTCATCCACGGACAACCCACGTGTTTTCTACCAATGGCTTTATAATTCAGTGCCGCTTTCATTTTTTTTTTTTTTTTTTTTTTTTTTTTACGCCCCACGCCTTACTAGCAGTATACTTATCTTGGGATTAATAAACCTTTCCTCACGTCACGTCACGTCACGCGTAACGAAACACAAAGAGTGTTGTGGTCGAAACTGAACCGCTTTATTAAGAAATGAAGGAAACCGTGAAGGACTAGAAATAAAGGCTAAGAGCTAAGGGAGAAAGGTTACGATTAAGGGCTAAGGCATAAGGTTAAGAGAGAAAGAAGATGTAAGATGAGAAGAATGTAGAAAAGAAACGGAAGAAATGAAAGAAGGCTGAAAGTGACGAAACACTGAGAGTGAAATACTAAAAAGAAGACGGTGAAGAGCGAGTGAAATAAAATGGAGAAAGATGGTAAACAGGAAGAGATGAAACGATAACAAGCCAAGCATATCCGCATTGATTTGTGCGGAATGAAATCAAAAGGACCTATAAAATTTATGTCTGGCTGTTTGTTGGCTCTTATTATTGCATTGTAGGCTACAACCAGTTCCAGGGGTTTTTATCCTCAAGTCATTAAATCAGCGACTGCTTGTTTTCATAAGCGCAGAGTGTAAAGTGTTGGACAGGTCGTATAGAGGTCACAAGTCAGAAGACGAGGCACAAACCAACGAGCATAATGGTCGTTCAATGCGATGACCTGTGTGACAAGTGTTTGACCGTCACGACGGCTGGACAAACTTCAGACATCTATTCCTGCAGAGAAGAAGAGATAAATAAATTGTAAGGTGACCAAAATAAATGAATCAAATAGCTATCTGAAGAGTTTTCTTCGACTGTTACCGACGTTACAATTTTTAAATACACAACGTGTCAACCATTAGGAATCTGTGTTAGTCACTTAATTTGTAGTTACATCTGGGGGTGACGAGATTAGCTTAAAGGTTTGAACATACATTTGTCTCAGAACAAATGAGAAATTAGCGATTCGATCAATTCTGTCTTTATATTTCTCTCGGCCTTGTGCAGAGTGCAGTAGATCTTCAGAAGTTAGGCCTGACCAATGTCGAGGGTTACGAGCCCAAGAAAGGTTTTTCCGACCAATTCATCTTTTACCTACTAATTTTTGCGTATACATTTGTTAAATCGAATCTGCAAAGAATCTGTATTACAAATATCCTCACTTAAGACTAAGGTGATGGCTTTTCGTGGAATGATCTCGTACGGGAAAAGTTTGTTATAGATGGTACTGTCCTGGAACAAGTTAGCAATTTTGAATACCTTGGTACAGTGTATCTTATAACACAAGGAATGACGTTGTGAATAAGTTACATAAGTTCAACCTTATGTGCGGGATCATTAGGCGAACTCTCAAGTCAGCAAATAAAGAAACACGTCTAAAATTCTACAAGATGATGGCCCTTTCCTACACTTCTTTGTGAGTCTGAGAATTGGAGTTTAACGAAAGGCCAGGCCAGTCGTACCCAAGCGGCTGAATTGAGATTTCTCAGGCACACGGCAAGGTATACTCTCCATGATCTACAGATATACGGCAGAAACTGAATATTACGAGTATACTCGACAGGATCGCCCAGTATCGTCTGAATTGGTGGGAACATCTTTGCCGAATGGACGACTGCCGCATCCCCAAACAACTAAGAAACTATAAGCCGATGCGACGGAGAGGTGTGGGACGTCCGAGGAAGCGCTGGAGTGACCAGCTCCTAGACTTTGCCTGTTTGAAAACGGAACAAACCATCCTTGGTTTAATTCTTGCAGATGATGATAATGATGGCCTTCTCCTTTTCGATTATGGATTGATGATTGTAGGGCAGATGCAATAGCTTACATCTCTTCTTCTCTTTGAATAGCCTATGTTTCAAATATAAAAATTCCCTTCCTTAGATAGTCGCAAGTAATTGAGACTTATATCCCATTCTGGTAAGGACGGGATGTCATTTCTAGTGTAGCTTGCACAAAAAATTCTCATTAGTCATCTATAAAGCCATATTTCAAAAGCGTTATTTACCGTTTATATACTGTGTTGTGTTGTCCGTGATTCACATGCGTATGGGAGAACGGACAACACATAGCATCTAACAGAGTTCTCTTTGAGTCAGAGGCCCAGTTAGTGACAAGTAACTGTATTTTGAGAAACTCAGACCGAGTCATTACGACTATTGCTTTGATCTCCATATCGGGAGCCAAGTATTGCTTTATCCAGCAGTCAAGGTGTTTGAAGTGCTTTACTCTTCCTACACGCTCATGATCCAGCCAAAGTTGAAAGTACTGTTACGCCCTTACAGAACGTTCTACATTCTTCTCGGTTATCCCAACAGAGCCCAGCTGTAATGTTGTGTGCGTACGTGACACTTAACATGCGTCAAAAAACGAGGCTATTCCAGACCATAACGGTAGGCGCACTAGTGGCCGCAATCAATTACGCTCTAGTGTTTTCGAGTAGTGTTGGCGCATATTGTGGATTACTCTGGAATCTCAGCGGGGTATAAATATAAGCATTCAGCGACGCTTAGCGGTCAGTTTAAGAGGTGATTTATTCCAGTGAGGTTCGACGTATTGTGGCGAAGTGTTATGTGTTTTATAATTGTGCGGGGCTGTATTAGTTGACATTATTATTGCATGTGGACAAATTTTGCTCGGATTATTGTACAAGTTGATTGTAAACTGTATTTGTGATTAACTAAACCTGGTTTTTAGTGACTTCATTGATGTCTTGTATTTTGTTTTTCCACTGTTTACCATACGACTGTCAGGGAGACAGTATTAGAATATGTCGTCATCATCCTTCATATCCGTGGATAAGTAAGTGTTCTTTGCATACGTTACCAAAGATTCGCAAGGCAAGTTGAGTGAGAAGCTGCCATCACAAACCTTCTCAACAGAGCTCCTGTCTCTACTAACCCCAGGTAGAGGGCAACCTCTTCCGCTGTTGTTCAAATACAGACCGATGAGGACATCATCCTTATAATCCCCTAGTGACAAAAAGATCAACAGCCGCCTAATATGGGTCAGACACTGCTGCCTTTAGGAACGGTTTACCATTCCAAGGATACGAGAATGCCCTGCAGCTCTACCCGCCCATGCGCCCTCAAAAGATCCCGTTGGCACTTGGTAGAGCGGGACAGCTTATAGCGGCTGACACCAGAGCCTCGTTAGCCACCATAAGGTGACCATCGCCCACCACGAGGAGGTGCGGTTGGAAGTTTTCCTTCATCAAGGCTTGGGATCTAATGGGCATTTCCCAGAGATGAAATTTTTGCGTTCCACAGCTGGGTACACAAAATTAGATACGAAAAGAAACAATCATAAAAGAGAGGAACCGAAAGTCGAAGAAGTAAATGGAATCATCAATAAGTATTGAGAAAGCTGGAAACAACACATTAACATAATGGGAAGTGACAAATTTCCCAAGGTAGCCTTATTGTATCAGCCGAAAGGTGTGTTCCTAGTAAATCGAGTTTTATGTTTGACAAATTGAAATGAAATATTTCCATAGAAACTACTTTGTTGCCGATAACGTAGTACACATACAACGTATAAAATATCGGTATGGAGAACCATACAGGACTTCCATGTTCTAAGATTTATATTTAAAATCATTTTCGAAATGAAGTATTTCCATAGAAACTACTTCTTTCTACTTATTGTTTCAGCCTTAACCACAGTACTATGGTCACTAACGTATACCACCTTGTAACGACCAAGAATTAAAATTTTTTTTAGTATGACCGAAAAGACGTTACATACAGCAAGACACCCCTACACGGGCCACGAGCAATAAATAAGGAACAATGTAACGAGGTGTCAAGTGAACGTTTGCTTCGGACAATACAAATACTCTTCACATAGCTTTACAATGGGGACTAAGGTTGGCCGTGACAGACTCGACTCAACCGAGATTTACAGCCTGCAAAATGTAAGATAAAAGAAACTGTGTCAAGTACCAATTTAGAGATAAACTGTGACGGACACACTGCCGGGTTAATTTGAAGTGTACCAGTAGTAAGAAAAAGGCGTAAGTACACAATGGTATAACCCTGTATGAGAACTGACATCGATACCTAAAAGAATAGAATCGAAATTGTGCACAGCGGGGGAACGTCTTACTGGCGACAACTGATATTTACGACAGGGAGAAGGAGTGCCGTTTTGGAAACGACGACACGCTGCGCCAGGACAGCGATCGGAAAAGGGGTCGAGGACAGCGAAACAATAACGAAATACGACACATTGTTTGCGTGAGAACTGCATTAGGGCCCGGAGTACGCTTAGACAAAGACATGATGGACAACCAAGAAATTGCTCCTGTTCCAGGAAAAGAGTACGGAGGCTTTCGACGCGAACTCGTGGGGAGACAGGATACCCAATCACAACCCAGCATCTACCCAGAGAACAGATGGAGAGGACCGTCGTCATCATGGCAACGGGAACGTCGAATGAGAAGTGAAGAACGATAGTCTGGCATAAGGGTAGGAGATCTTCTGTCCTATCATGTTCGACCTGAGGCGTGTCTTCCAGAAGAGTGCATTGTGGTAAACGATGCTTGATAAAAACTGTTTGCAGGGCACGCGGGAGGACAGTCTTTCATAAATTTTCAATCATATACTTTGAGCAGTCTTCACGTACTTTTAAACAGTCTACTTATAATTTTCGACAGTCTTTTTTTATAACTTTCAACAGTCGGTCGTCATACACTTTTAAGAATCTTCATACATTTTATAACAGTCTTAATACAAAGTTCGATTAACATACGGACAGCAGTGGGACTTTGAAACTCTGCTACGCGGCATATAATTAAGTGACTTAGACATTTCGATATTGGCGTGTATCCGGTAATAGTGTACCTACAGTGACTAAAACATGCGACATACGCCAGTGCTTAATAATTATAGAGTTCTTTATTATACTCAAATTCAGAACTGAACTAACCAATCGCAGTTTCATCAATAACCGACGCGTAGAACTATTGTTAATGTAATACCGGACAACGAAATCGTAACGTTGTACAGTGCGGCGAAGCGATATAATATAATTTGGAACAATTACACCACGGCATCAAAGACACTATACATTAATGTACACACAAGAAGTTCAACAATAGACAGACAGACATATACACCATAGATAATGATGAACTTATCCTCACGACACATGATTTCATAAACTCGAACAGTAACAGCCGAATCAACAGAATACACACACAGCGCGAGTGAATCTGTTCCGCGTGTGTTGAGTGTTAGTGATATCACAGCTACACAGCTTCCACATATGGACCACCAGAGAGAAGGAGTTACGCCGATGGAAATATCGGATAAATCGCTTTACAAGTAATCTTTATGCTATTCTTATCATAAGAACTCTACTGTCCTGTCTCTTTTCAAGAAACACCCCTTGAGTATTTAAATTAAATATGACAAAATAATTAACGCTATTCATCTGAGGCAAGCAATGAACGCATTAGTATAAGATTTATTGTTTGACTATTTGTGTTTTCTATATATCGATTGTATTATATGTGTATGTGTATGTTTTCCAGCAAACAACGTATTAGATTCGCATTGTATTTGATATATATACATGTGTTCTTTTATGTTCTTTTTATGAATGTATTTACAGGGAATCATCCATATTTTATATATTGAAGTCTCTTTATTTAATGATATGATGTTAAATAAATAAGTGTTATTTTATCCAGAATATATGCGTTCATTATTGTCAAGTTACCTCAGAACAAGAAAGTAATGGCACTTGAATGATTTATAGTAGTTTTATTAATGTATACAACAATTAGAGTCTCCATGCAATAATTATGCTAACATAAAGGAACTAACGTGTCACTTAGCTTCAATCAGTTGATATGAGTAACCTAATTGAGTGATTACACGATCTCATTATGCAAATTAGTATATTTACATAATTAATTAATCACAGTTAGCATAATAATTAACCCCATTAAAGTTGTAACCTCACGTTATCGCACTCGATTTTCACTGATGATGGCAGTCGATGGCACTGCCGAAACGTCTGGTTTTGCAGAAAAACATTGGACTACGGCCAAACAGCCCAGGAAAAAATTTTAACAACAAACTACTTCTTTGTTGCCGATAACGTAGTACACAAAAAATTATCCCCTCCCCCTTCAACTATCATTTTCTTTTATAGAAAATTACCCCCCCCCCCCCGTTCAACTAGCCTCTTCATTTATAGATATTTTATCTACGTTTTTACAGTGGATTATTATGATCTTCTTATCAGGGTACTTTATTTATCAGAATGAAGTGCTTTACTCTTGTTAAAACACAAAACGTTGGAAGTAAACTATCCATTCCGCGTAACCGATCTTCACCTCAACAGGCCTTGAGTCCTCTACAACTCAGGTACATATGTAAAAAATAATTTGATTCTGTTTAAATTTATGGCAGTTATCGTTTGCCATCAAAAAATTACTCTTATTAAAACATAAAATGTTGCTGGTAAACTACACCTTTCCTTTAACCGATATTCAAAAAAATCAACAAGCCTTGAGTCCTTTGCAATTCAGGAACGTATGCAAAAAATTATTTGATTCTGTTTAAATGTGGGGCAGTTATCGTTCGTCATAGCAAAAGTCGGTATGGAGAACCATACATGACTTCCATGTTCCAAGATTTATATTTACAATCATTTACGAAATGAAATGTTTCCATAGAAACTACTTCTTTCCACTTATTGCTTTAGCCTTAACCACAGTACTATGGTCACTAACGTATACCACCACACGTTATCGCACTTGATTTTCACTGATGATGGCAGTCGACGGCACTGCCGAAACGTCTGGTTTTGCAGAAAACATTGGACTACGGCCAAACACCCCGGGAAGGAATTTTAACAACAAACTACTACTTTGTTGCAGATAACGTAGTACACATATAAAAATTATCCCCTCCCCCATCAACTATAATTTTCATTTATAGAAAATTACCCCTAGCCCCTTCATTTATAGATAATTTATCTACGTTTCCACAGTGGATTATTAAGATCTTCTTATCAGGATACTTTATTTATCAAAATTAAGTACTTTACTCTTGTTACAACAAAAAATGTTTCTGGTAAACTGCCCTTTCCCCGTAACCGATCTTCACCAAAATCAATAGGCCTTGATTCTTCTACAATTCAGGTACATATGTAAAAAATTATTTGATTCTGTTTGAATTTACGGCAGTTATCGTTCGTCATGAAAAAATTTCTCATGTTACAACATAAAATGTTACAGGTAAACTACCCCTTTCCCTTAACCGATCTTCACCAAAATCAACAGACCTTGAATTTTATATAAATTAGGAAGGTCTACAAAACAGTATTTGATTCTGTTTGAATTTTCAGCAGTTATCGTTCGTCATAGAAAAAATTACCATTGTTAAAACATAAAACGTTACTGGTAAACTACCCCTTTCCTTTAACCGATCTTCACCAAAAATAATAAGTCTTGAGAAACTCTACAATTTAGGGCTGTATGCGAAACATTATTTTATTTCGTTTGAATTTGCGGCTGTTATCGTTTGCCATAGAAAAAAAATTACCTTTGATAAAAAACAAACGTTGCAGGTAACCTACCCCTTTCCCTTAACCGATCTTCACCAAAAACAATAGGTCTTGAGTACTCTACAATTCAGGACTGTATGCAAACAATTCTTTGATCTGTTTGAGTTTGCGGCTGTTATCGTTTGCCATAGGAAACATATCTATAGACGCATAGACAGACAGACACACAGATAGACACACTCACACTTTTCGAAAAATGACTTTTTTTCATGTTTTGAGGGTAGTACAATTAGAATCTGCAATAATCTCGAACACAATTTTTTTTTGCCATCACCATACATCCATTTCCTTATGGAACATGGAAGTAAAAATTATCCCGTCCCCCTTCAACTATCATTTTCATTTATAGAAAATTATCCCCTCCCCTTCAACTACCCTTTTCATTTATAAATATTTTATCTACCTTTCTACAGTGGATTATTATGATCTTGTTTCCAGGACACTTTATTTATCAAAATTAAGTACTCCACTCTTGTTAAAGCGTAAAACGTTGCAGGTAAACTATCCCTTCCCCTTAACCGATTTTCACCAAAATCAATAGACCTTGAATCCTCTACAACTTAGACACATATGCAAAAAATTATTTGATTCTGTTTGAATTTGCGGCAGTTATCGTTTGCCATAGAAAACATTCTACACATAGACACACAGACACTTTTAAGAAAATTACTTTTCTCCATGTTCTGATGGTAGTACAATTAGGATCAGCCGTTATCTCGAACACGATTTTTTTCGCCATGACCATACTTCCATTTCCTTATGGAACATGGGAGTAAAAATTACCCCGTCCCCCTTCAACTATCATTTTCATTTATAGAAAATTACCCCCTCCCCCTTCAACTACCCTTTTCATTTATAAATATTTTATCTACCTTTCTACAGTGGATTATTATGATCTTGTTTCCAGGACACTTTATTTATCAAAATTAAGTACTTCACTCTTGTTAAAACGTAAAACGTTGCAGGTAAACTATCCCTTCCCCTTAACCGATTTCCACCAAAATCAATAGACCTTGAATCCTCTACAACTTAGACACATATGCAAAAAAATTATTTGATTCTGTTTGAATTTGCGGCAGTTATGGTTTGCCATAGAAAACATTCTACACATAGACACACAGACACTTTTAAGAAAATTACTTTTCTCCATGTTCTGAGGGTAGTACAATTAGGATCAGCCGTTATCTCGAACACGATTTTTTTCGCCATGACCATACTTCCATTTCCTTATGGAACATGGAAGTAAAAATTATCCCGTCCCCCTTCAACTATCATTTTCATTTATAGAAAATTACCCCCTCCCCCTTCAACTACCCTTTTCATTTATAAATATTTCATCTACCTTTCTACAGTGGATTATTATTACCTTGTTTTCAGGACACTTTATTTATCAAAATTAAGTACCTTACTCTTGTTAAAACGTAAAACCTTGCAGGTAAACTACCCCTTCCCCTTAACCGATTTCCACGAAAATCAATAGACCTTGAATCCTCTACAACTTAGATACATATGCAAAAAATTATTTGATTCTGTTTGAATTTGCGGCAGTTATCGTTTGCCATAGAAAACATTCTACACATAGACACACAGACACTTTTAAGAAAATTACTTTTCTCCATGTTCTGAGGGTAGTACAATTAGGATCAGCCGTTATCTCGAACACGATTTTTTTCGCCATGACCATACTTCCATTTCCTTATGGAACATGGGAGTAAAAATTACCCCGTCCCCCTTCAACTATCATTTTCATTTATAGAAAATTACCCCCTCCCCCTTCAACTACCGTTTTCATTTATAAATATTTCATCTACCTTTCTACAGTGGATTATTATTACCTTGTTTTCAGGACACTTTATTTATCAAAATTAAGTACCTTACTCTTGTTAAAACGTAAAACGTTGCAGGTAAACTACCCCTTCCCCTTAACCGATTGTCCCCAAAATCAATAGGCGTCTACAACTCGGACACATGTACAAAAAAGTATTTGATTCTGTTCGAATTTCAGAATCAGCCCTTATATCGAATACGATTTTTTTCGGGATCACCTTACGAAACATGGAAGTAAAAAGTATCTAATATAAAGATTTATGTACTCACAAGTAAGCCTATACTTCGTTCAGTATAGTGAGCGAGTTCCGCAGCTCATGGAGCACGGAGCAGTAAACAACGTATGATTTTTAATGAAGTTAAAAGTGTCTTCGAAAAAACGAAGACTTCACCGGTCAGCAGTAAGATAACGACGTAAATCAAAAGTTGTGTGTTACTGCGTGTGAGTGTGAGAGCTGTGAATGCCCGACATTCCATGGGTACGATACCTGCTCCAGTTCAATGCCCAGCGGTACCGCTATCGCCGCGTGATGTGGATTATTCGTCGGTTTGGTTAGTTTGGCGCGGACACGACACCACGGCAGCGGGACAGACACTACCACACTAGGAAGCGCGGGAGTAAAGACACGCCGGGTCGCGTTCTGTAATTGGCCGCACACACACACACACACGCGCGCGCGCGCGCGCGTACGTACGTACGGCGGAGAAGAAGAAGAAGAAGAAGCAGCAGCAGAATAAAGAAAGAAGATGAGCCGGTCGGTGTGATCTTCGTTCGTCCGTCCGCCGTTCGTCCTTGTTTCACAACATTCTTCTTCTTCTTCTTCTTCTTCTTCTTCTTCTTCTTCTTCTTCTTCTTCTTCTTCTTCTTCTTCTTCTCCTCTTCTCGTTTCTGCTGCTGCGTTCTTCGTTCGTTTTATTTATCAACTAATCGACCGAGAGGCGCTCACTCGCTCGGGTCACCCCCACCTGACGCCGTGCCGCGCATTCGATCCCGTGTGGTACAGTTATTTATGCCGGCGAATGTTTTCTTCAGCAAGTACACACACACACACACACACACACACACACACACACACACACACACACACAAATAAGAAATAAAAGCCAAAGAAGACAAACAAAAAGCTTTCCTTAATATTTTCGCGCTTAATACCACCCAACCTGTCGACGGATTATTACGTCTGGAATTTCGCGTGTGAGTACCTTTACTCGCAATTATAAAACACGCTAAAGAATGAAAGAAAGAAAAACTAACGAAATTCAAATAAAAGCGGACGACACGTTTCTTTATCGTCGGTCGTATTAGTCGATTGCTTATTTATTGGCCCACTTTGCATTTTTGTTTATTGTTACTTTGGACATGGACAACAAAAAGACGATTGTTCAATTTTCACGGCTGTGCGCAGAGTTTTATGCCGTAAGCAAAGCCTTAGAAAATTACGAAAGTAGTTCAAAAATTGGGGCTTAGAGATAAACACACAAAACAAAATACTTGTGGATTGGTGCCGATATATCTAATGTGATCTTGGATAACGAAGAAATACAGGCGTGTGGGGAATACGCGTATGTAGGAGTTATTTTTTATGTGACTGGTAATGACGATAGAGGGATTACAAGAAGGATACTGTTATGCCGGTCTCACTGATCGTCGTACGGTACAGTAGAAAACAAAATACAAGACACCAATGAAATCACTAATAATAAGCTATAATTAGTCACAATTAATAATTTGTAATCAACAAGATAGTCTCTTACAACAATTCAAGTAAAAATTGTCCACACGCAATAATAATGTCAACTATAATGAATCCCGCACTAATTATAACACAAAAACACTTCGCTACAAACACTTGATCCGCGCTAAAGAAATCTCTCAACACCATTGAACTGTCAAGCCGTCTGCTATGGGTTTTTATAGGTAGTGCAGACCTTCTAGAAACCTTCCATCCTCAATGTTCACGCCATTTAATGCGTATTCGAGTGTTCTGTAGAGTACTCTGGAACGTACTTGAACGCAGCCTTGACTGAGGCAACACCTGTCACACTAGGCGAGGACGCTCTCGGCTAGTCTAGTGTAACGCAAAATTTGAGCAATTGCTAATTTTACTCAATCAACTATGCTGAACGCAAAGAAATGGGTGTGTTTTAGAAAGCGGAGAGGTATTGAGACGCCAGAACCGTAAGGTGGCATTACTTGAAAGAAATTAACTTGTAAAAAAGCTGTAGAGTAGAGCGGTAGGTTAATAACGCCGGCCTTGGGGCTGACGACTATAATGAATGAAATGTTAGGCTAAGTCACGTTTTGGGACATACTTGTCATAAAATGTATTATTCGCTAGGTTATTAAGGGTGTGTGCCAATGTTGTAAACGTTAAGTGCATGTAACAATAGATACCGTTAGACGAGAGAGAGCGTTGTGTGAGAGAGATAACTATAGACGCTAGTTTTTTAAGCACGTGGAACACGGAAAAACGTTGGGCGAATCAGAAAAAGCGTCATATGTTGCGCGGGAGGTTTTCGGTAAGCAGATTGGGCGAATTTGTATTTAGCGGTAGTTTAAACCTATAGGATCGTTTTGCTATCGAACATAGGTAAGGGAAATTCAAAGCAAGTATATATTATGAACTTAGAGAGAAATAAGTTAGTCTTCTTTATATCGGCGAAATTACACGAAGAGACTCGCGTACGCTGTTTTGCGTTAACTATATATTTTAATAAGTAATTTAAAGAATAAGTAAATTCGCAGAAGTAACTGAAGTACGGGAACGCGATAATTACTAACACTAAAGTTATAAAGTTTCATAAACCGTAATAAGTAAATGAGTGGATGATCGGAGTAATAACAAACAACAAGAAGTAATAATACATATAAAGTTCCATTAATTCAATACTAGGTGGTTCCTTTCGTTTCAATACTTTATGCGGTTGGCGGCCTCAGTGGAATTGGTGAAGTACCGACATTGGTAAAAAGAGAAAATAAAATATAATATTTATGATACATTGGTTAAATGTAACTTATTGTATGGAGTAGAAACGTGACGCGTTAAAGAACAAAACAGAGAGAAATTGGAGGCGGTGGAGATGAATGTAGGCTACTTCGGAGACCCCTAAGAATTTCTAGATGAGACAGAATTACAAATGAAGAAATTAGATGGGGATAGAAGGAACTTCGTTTCAGGATACGGTTTGAAAGGAACCAGTCGATTGGGTACGCCCACGTCCAGAGGACGGGGGATGAGAAACATCCAGAGAAGGTGATGCAGTGGTATCATCCCTACCTTCAGAAGCGGAGAAGGCCGAGAAAATCCTGGAAAGAAAGCACATTAAGAGCAATGGGTGCAGGAGATGTCCGTGTCCGGAATGGAACGTGGAATTATCTTATCGAGTGGCTGTTAGACGTCGGACAACGTCGAAGGACGTTTTAAATCTGATTTGTGATTCAAAATGGCACGGCAATCTGTCGGATGCTGATTCTATAGCTAAAAATAAGAAAAAAGTTCATATAAACATAGGTTCGAAAATGGTTCGTTAACGAGTTACGGCTCGCGAACCAGTTCGCCCTGATTTCTGGTAAAATGACGCCATACTGAAATTCTTTGGGTATAAAGTGAATGGTGAATTTGGTGGTTTCTTATGGGTTTTGATCTGAAAATTTTAATAAAAGAGGTCCCAGAGCTCTATCTCAATTGGTTTCTAAGAAAAAAAGTGTTAAACACAAAACATTGCAGCCGAAAAACACTTTTTTAGATTTGGGATAAAATAACTTCGTTAATTTGCCAATAAACAAATGAACATTTCTAAGTAACTTTGTAGAGAACTTAATTATGAGAAAATTGATGTGTATAATGCCTATTAAAAATAAGTACAAATGTGAGAAATTTGACTTTAATTAAAAACAAAACCGACCAAAATGCGCCAGAAAAGTTTTATCCAAAATCCAAAAAAGTGTGTTTTTCGACTCCAATGTTTTGTGTTAAACACAATTTCTCTTAGAAACTAATTGAGATAGAGCTCTGGGATCTCTTTTATTCATTTTTTTAGATCACAAACCATAAGAAACTACCAAATTTACCCTTCACTTTATACCCAACGAATTTCAGAATGGCGTCATTTTACCGTGGGAGCAGAAATCAGAGCGAACTCGTCCGCCAGCCGTAACTCGCTAACGGACCGTTTTCGGACCTAAGTTTATATAGACTTTTTCTAATTGTTACTTAAAGAATCAGCATTCGAGAGATTGCCGTGCCATTTTGAATCACCCTGTATAATATTTTTCTACATTTTTAGCAGGTTTTTATTCACCCTCCACTCGGATGCTGATTTTAGAATACGCCTCAATGTGTACGTCCACAATAATAATTAATATCTTCTGTGATTGTACACACTTTATGTTGTTGTCTTACGCACGTGTGCAGAATGATTAGGCATTATCAGAGACTATAAAAATCTATGGTTTCTGCCGATTACTTTTATAGTACTTAATACATTTTACGGCTTGCTAATGGAGAACTATTCAGCGGAACTTGCGCAAAACGAAGTAAACACAATGCGGGTGAAATTAGTTTTTATAGTGACAGTTATAATGTTCGAGTATTGTTACTGCGAGAATCGGAGACAACGGAGCGAACGTAAATAAACATTTTTACTTTTTTTTAATGCTTTGCAAAGATGGTAGAAGTGATGAAGATTTGTCCTACCTAAACCTAGGAAATCGTACATTTGAACATGTACAACAGTTTCTTACTTAGGATCACACATCGCCTGGGCTAACTCTCGTAGCAATGACATAATGTACCGTATTGGACCGCATTGTAAGTCCTGTATTGTATAGGTCCTATTACTCCTATGAAAAGTTGGCGAAACCCATTTAAAAGCAAACAACTAAAGCATATTTAGAAGCCTTATTCGATCAATATGGATACGAGGCCTAGACATTAACTAATGCAGATAAACAACAGCAAAGAATATTTGCCGTAAAATTTTGCGAAAACCCTTTGGTCCTGAGGAAAATGAAGATGGGCCCTAGTTGAGATACATACAAGTTGTGAACTGGATCAATGAATACACGGTGCTGACATATTCCGGTTCATCGTGGCATCACGGCTTCCAGATTATTAGAATGGCTCTAAGACGAACGGAAGATAGCAGAACTGCTAAAAGAATCGCAGACTGGAAAACAAAAGGGAGAAGAATTAGAGAAGAATCTAGTAAAAGATGGTTAGATGATGTAGAGCATGATTTGAGAAGTATGAATATGAGAGGGTGGAAAACGTTGTGTATTGAGAGGACGCGAACGGAAGAAAATCATAGAGAAGGCTATAACCGACCCTGAGTTGTGATGCCAGAGGGAAGAAGATCTTTGGATCTGAGAAAAGTGAAGATGGTTGCCCAGTACGAACGACTTATATGAACGAGATGCTGAGATAGGGCGGTTCATTAAGAGTAAGAGATTAGAATGGCTGTGTCGCGTAATAGGATGGTTTGAGAAGTATTAATGTGAGAGGCTGGAGAAGGAAGTGTGTTGAGAGGACGGAATGGAAGAATATCAGTGAGCAGGCTAAGATCGACACTGGGTCGATATGCCAGAAGGAAGAAGATGATGATGAAGATATCTGTGGAAAAAAAAACAGGTAAATGTTAACCGGGCAGCTGAATTGTGTGCTTTGGCATGAGAAAATAACCAATAACACAAAGAAGATGACTTACATAGAAAGCATAGTCATTTATAGCACTGAAACATGGGGATGTATCAAAGAAACTCCTGATTTTCCAAGCTGTGAACATGGATTTCTGGAAAACTCTTGTGGACTGTTCAGACTCCAGCACGTTAGAAATAAACTAAACATATTATTACCACGGTCTCCTTGATCGTCGTATGGTACAGTGGAAAGCAAAATACAAGACACCAATGAAATCACTAACAACCAGCTTTAATTGTCACAATTAATAATTTGTAATCAACAAGATAGCCTCTTACAATTCAAGTAAAAATTGTCCACACGCAGTAATATTGTCAACTACAAAGAATTCCGCACTAATTAGAACACAACACTTCACGCAATACTCCGACAAACACTAGATCCGTGCTAAGGAAAATCGCTCAACACAACTGAACTGACAAGCCGGCTGTTTTGGCTTTTATGGGTAGAGCACGCCTTCCAGAAAAATCTTCCATCCTCAACGTGCACGCCTCTTAATTCTGAACCTAATGCGTATCTCAAGTGGCATCTGGAAGAATCTAGAACAAACTTGAACGCGGCCTTGACTGAGGCAACACCTGCCACACTAGGCGGCGGACGGGTCGGGGACGCTCTCGGCTATTCTACACGGTTCGATACGATTGTCGTTACACTATGTTTTCGTGTAGATAAAAGAGTTTTAGACACGATAGATACGAAGAGCCTCATATGTTATGGCACGTTGGACGGATATCTTTTGATTGTTGTCGCTGAAATTTGTTAAAGTGGGTTCAAACTAGAAGCCGTAAACTGGTACACCGCGAAAATCACGTAAGGAGGACGTAGGCCAATATGATGAGATGCAGAAAGAGGCTCCTGGAGAAGACTTGGCGTACAGGATGTCAAAGGCGGCAGTAGCTTACAAGCACTCGCATGTGGATGGACGGATTTAAAATAAAGTATTGTTACGTAATACGGAACATTCTCGAACATTCGATAGTTCTACTAGCTTCTCAACTAGCCTAGCCGCTACGTGTTTCTGCCAAGGCCGCGCTGAAGCATCTTCTAGAATTTTCGAATGATTATTATTAAGGACGCATATTATGGAATCCTGCAGACTATAAATAGCCAACACCTGCCGCCTAGTTTTTAGTTTACTTCGGGCGATTACTCAGTGCGTTTCAAGTGGCTATGAGTGAAAAGTGAATATTGTCCGGAACTATATTGGTTGACATTATTATTGCGTGTGGACAAATTTAATTTGAATTATTGTACAATTATAATCTTGTTGATTAACTTGTTGATTATAAACTGTTAATTGTAATAATTAAAGCTTGTTTTTAGTGACTTCATTGCTGTCTTGTATTTTGTTTTCCACTGTACCATACGACGATCAATGAGATGGTCGTAACAGTATTTAACACGAGACAATCGGAAAGTAGCTTTCTTGAAAGTCTGGAGATGTGGTGCTGAAGGACGACCTCAAGGTCGGTGCTTGTCCTAGCGAGGACCGAAAAAGTGTTTAATGAGGCGGTCATTAATGAAGACAGTCGATGAAAGAAGGCTTCTGTTGAAACCCTTGCGGAAAGGAGAAGCAGTATGGTTGGTTAACTACTACGCCATTCAAACTGGTTCACCAGATGGAGGGAATGAGCTTGGGGCGTAGTGAGAGGGGAAGACTCGGACAGGAGTATATGGATGAGGTAAAAGGAGGACGAAAGTGTGTTGGGATTACGACACTGTCTTCGGAAGGGAAGAAATTTCAACCCCACGTACCTCCGGGTTGAGGAAAAGAGACTTAACATGAAGGTTGGTTTAACCAAAGATCAAGCGATTAGATCTTCAGACAAATTACTTTGGAATAAAGACGATCTCACAAGAAGAAGCGTCGAGATAGCGTGGTCTACAACACTGCCCATCCGGACCACTAACCCCCGGTGGCGCGGGGTCAACTGGGGGCGGGGGTGGTAGACCGCTGGAGGCCCGGGATAGATTTCTTTCTGAGGCTCCCTCCCATAAGACGTGTCTTTATAATCCAATTTATTTTTAAGTAACACATTGCAAAAACACTTCACTGTTATATATTTATTGTGTAATTACTGTATTGAAATATCTAGTTAGGAAACTTTATAAGAAGCTGTAGTAATGTTTGAAATAAACTCCACTTTCGTACTGTAAATACAAAGTTTAAAGAAATAATAAAAGTAGTAATATTTATAGACGCCATTAAATTTATTACAGTACTTAATAATATACAATAAACATGTGTATTGCAAAACAAATTTATCGTTGCTTGGAAACAAACAGTACTTGTAACTTTTTTTTAAGTTAGTAGTTTTAGTGCAAATAAGATGAACTTCCTAAAATGGCCGTTTTGGCCTCGGAAAATTCGAGTAACACCCGATTTCCACACTCCGAATTATCTACTGTTCGGTAAAAATTCTGATGAGACAAAGTAAATTGTTGGTGTCCTGAAATGTTAAATATTGATCACTGATGTAATCTCTTTTAGCGCAGGTCTACATGTTATTGCCCGGTATTTCACTCCGCCGTTTACATTTTCGTACCGAGGCACGGCCTTCTTGAGTCGCTGCCGTTGCCGTCCGTGCTGTTTGGGATTCGATTTGCGACTTCCGACTGCGTGGTGAGACATTGGCGCCAAGAACAACTCACGCTCCTATTTTAGTATATGAATATATTGCTAATAATTCATACCTTTATAAGTTTTAACTTTATAAGTTTTTTTAATACCTGTAAACACTTTATGAGGTTGGTCTGTAAAGGTAGGTTTCGAAATAATATGAAAAATCTTTGGAATCGATCGATTAAATCCTGGGCATCTCCTAGTGTTGCGTTTCAGGACGTGGCAATAGAACATTTTCAAATAAATTTAAAAAGTTACAGAAAAGTTTATTAATTTTCCATATCTGGAGGACCCCTACTAAGTGGGCCCCGGGGCGGTCCGCCCCTCCTAAAACTACTGGTCTACAAGAACTGATAAAATGAACGATTAAAAATGAAATTGGTAGTTCCACGTGAAAAATTAGTGAAATACTAAGCTGACGAAACTACTCAGGAAATAAACATCACGGGATCAGAATTTAAGAGACCGGGTCAGATCGCCTGTCTGCGACATATATTAGGCCTAGTTCAGTCACGTCAACTCAAATCGGATCAACTCAGTGACCCAAAACTAATGAGGAGCCGGGTATATTTCAAACGAGTGCCCCCTTACATACAGTATGTAAGTGAGCGCGTACGTTTAAAAAGAACACATACCTACGTACATAGGCCTAATTGTTTCAGTTTTATTTGTTAAAATATTAATGATTCATATAGGCCCATTTTTAACTATAAAATTTTTTTTATTAAAGTAAGTAATTAACAAGCTAAAATTATATATATTTTTAGCTTGTTAAAAACTAATAGCCTATCTATGTAAATACGTTACGAATTATAAAATATATTTAATATCAATATATATTTAAATATATTACATATTAAATGTTTTATATATTATATGTATATATACATATATATTTAAATTAAAATCTATTATAATTTATTGTAATATGAAAAATAATATAAATAGTACATTATATATTTATAAATTACATAATTTATTTTTTAAATAAATTATATTTTAATAAATTTTTACATAAATTTGGTCTCTTCTTCTTCTTCTTTTTTTCTCAATCTTCTTCTTCTTCTTCTTCTTCTTCTTCTTCTTCTTCTTCTTCTTCACTACAGCCCAACGTGAACCCTGGCTTCCAACACCAATGTTCTCCAATGTCTCCTACCCGTTGGCATTTCAGCGTAACCATCGTATCCATTTTTATGAAATCTTCCAGTACATAATCCAACCATCTTATCCTACCTAGGTAGACCCCTGTTTCTGCTTGTATACACCTGTCCCTCAGGATTTTCTTTGGCATACGCTGATCATCCGTCCGCTCTAGGTGACCTAGCCATTGTATTCGTTGAGCCTTTATGAATCTTACAGTGTCCTCTTGCTTCAATAGCTTATCTGTCTCCTGGTTGTTTCTTATTTTCAATTCATCATCGTCTTCCTTAACCGGGCAATCTTTAATGCAATCTTGTCTTTCAAACCTTCATTTTTTAATTCTACTATTAACAAATATTTTATATTTTTTAAGTCTTTTGATCTTGAAAATAATAGTAGAAGAAATATAGGAGCAAAATATACATAATGACATTAGTTTATCTTAAGTTGTCTACTTAAAAAAAAATACAGAATTTTTGGGTAAACGAAGATATACAAATTTCATGTGTACAATTGCTTGAATTTTTGATATTTTTACTAAAAAAAGTGCCAAGACTAATGTTTATAAAATTGTAAAATAGACAAACGCACACTTGCCAAAATCGACTTAATTTTTTGTTTATGAATTAATATTTCCAAAATTTGCATTAATTTTATATTTTCCCCAGATAACTCTAACCTTTTCTTATTGCAGTAGAAGGAAAGAATGGAATGTTGTTTCTGAGTGGAAGTGATTTTCATTACTATAACTGCGTATACATGTAACTCCTTCCTTTCTCCTTCAGCGGCGCAGCAACCCATTACTGAGTCAAGGGCTCCTTTAACAGCCTCCGCCAGTTGTCCCTGTCAAGTTCAGCTGCTCTCCAGTTCCGGGTCCCAAGGATATGGCACGCATTATAATTCGCACCGCCTTCCCAACGTAGTTTGGGTCTACCAACTCTCCTGGTGTTATAGATCTGTTCTGTGAGTGCCTTTCTGGGTATTTCATTCCCTCCCATTCTGATCACAAGTCCAGCCCACCTGAGTCTACCAAGTTTTATAATTTTCACAATATCTGGTTCATTCAGAAGGATGTTCAGTTCTTGGTTGGTCCTTTTCCTCTATTCACCTCTCACACATATTGGACCAAAAATGCTGCGGAGGATTTTGCATTCTTGAACCAGGAGGCTTGACTCAGACTTTCTAGAAATGGTCCAGGTCTCAGAACCATAGGTGAGAACTTTATTAGGTGTTTTATGTTTTATACAGAAGCAGCTTGATGTTCCTGGCAATTGTTCTGCTCTGGAACAGGGGTCTGAGACCAAAGAAGCACTTATTGTATATATGTAACTACTGTATAAAAAAAAGTATGAATCGAAGAGTGAGGCACCCTACTATAATGGAACTTGTCGTAGGGTCCAGTCTTGTGGAAGGGTAGACTACTTGAAAACGAGGCAATCAGGGACAGCCTTGGAATTTACAATTTAAACAATAAATCGAAGAACGTAGAGAAAGGGTTGGAAGACCGCATGTTAATACTGAAGGATGCCGTCCAAACAGTGGAGTAACTAGGGGTTGAAAGTTGGATCCCCCATTTTCATCAAGACAACTGAGACATTCTTGCCAGACAAACTCACGCTTCTTGCCACATAATTTTATAAGTAGGCGTACATTTTATAAGTTCATTGCGTCTCAAAGGGTTCTAGGAAACCAACGTGAAGTATAAGAGTTTTAAAAAATATGGAAATGCTCTGATTTCAAAATATTGTTACGCAATATGGAACATTCTCGTACAGTCGATAGTGTCGTTCCACTCGCTTCTCGAGTAGCCCTGCAGGTGCGTGTTCCTGCCAAGGTCGCGCTCAAGTATCCTCTAGAATTTTCGAGTGCTTGTCAAGGACGCATATTATGGAACCCTGCAGACAATAAATAGCCAACAGCTGCCGCTTAGTTTCAGTAATAAGCGGCGATTTATTAAAGTGTGTTTCGATGTATTGTGGCGAAGTGATTATTGTGTTATAATTAGTGTGGAACTCTAATAGTTGATATTATTATTGCGTGTGTACAAATTTAATTTGAATTATTGTACGAGCATCATCCTGTTGAATAACTTGTTGATTTCAAACTGTTAATTGTGATTAACTAAAGCTGATTATGAGCGATTTCATTGGCGTCCGTACTTTGTTTCCACTGTACCATACGACGATCAGTGAGACCGTCGTAACAATATTCTATCTTGATTAATTGTTATTCATATTAAAGGTCATATTCTCATGTTATTAGGAGTCACTTTAATTTTAAAATTTTATTCTTAATAAATCGTGTGAAAATGAGTCTTTCTGAAGATGTTTTGGAAAACCCCATTGTTATTACCCATTCACACCTTAATTTAAGGACGTTTCCCAAGAATGTTTTAATCAACTTATTAAAACTTGAAGTTTAATACGAGCTTTAAACTTATTAAAGCTCGTATTGAAGTACGTTAAGTAAGTATTTTTTTTTTTTAATGTAAAGTCAAGCAATAACACTTTTCTCACTTTACCAAGAAATTGTTGGTTTACCTGCGCAAAGAGGAAGGTTAAAACCTTAGACTAGAGGAGGCCATGGACACAGACCCTGTAAGGGAAAGTGTGAGAAAGCAATAACTATATTAATAAATAACTGATTAATAATTAATAATTTATTTTATCAACTATTTATAGCCTCTGACATCGTTGTGTAGCGCATGCGCAATTGTTTCTTTGAATGCTGCAAATACGTACCATTTGGTGAACGATTCTCATTATTAAGAAACCTCTAACCTTACATTATTAATTTACAAGTACTGTAATTCGTTTTATTTCAACAATTTTTTTTAGAAGCCTTATTTTAACACACGAAACTGGATTATAAATAGCCCTACGTTGAGTGATTACGGAATTTCACTGAAATGTTTAACAGCTCTGATGTGGGGATTTACCCCATCTGACCCCCCCCCCGTTCGGTAGTTACGCCGCTACTTCGAAACAACTTCCATTTTATAGATCCAGAGGGATAGGGTGTCCATTATCACCTTCTATTTTTAATTTATATATTTACGATGTCACACAAAACTGGCAGATGTGTCTTCCAGAACATTTTATGATTGGTCACTCTACAATTGACACTTTGTTGTTCGCTGACGTTCAGGCTATTCTGTCGGACTCTAAAAACAGATTGCGGATGGGTATACATTTGTTAAATCGAATCTGTAAAGACTTTGCATTGCAAATATCCACACCTAAGACCAAGGTGATGGCTTTTCGTGGAACTGACAAACATTTCGTACGGGCAAAAATTGATACAGATGATACTGTCTTGGAACAAGTTAGCAATTTTGAATACCTGCGCTACAGTGTGTCTTATAATGCATGCAACGACGTTGTGAATAAGTTGCATAAGTTCAACTTTATGTGCGTGACCATTTGGCGAACCCTTAAGTCAGCAAGCAAAGGAACACGCCTAAGATTCTACAAGGTGATGGGCTCTTCCCACACTCCTTTATGGGTCTGAGAATTGGCCTTTAACGAAAGGCCAGGCCAGGCCAGGCCAGTCGCATCCAAGCGGCTGAAATGAGATTTCTCAGGCACGTGGCAGGGTATACTCCCCATGATCGTAGAAGAAACACAGACATACTGCAGGAAGTGAATATTATGAGTGTACTCGACAGGATCGCCCGATATAGGCTGAATTGGTGGGAACATCTCTGCCGAATGGATGACTGCCGCATCCCCAAACAACTATGAAACTATAAGCCGAGGGGACGGAGAGGTGTGGGACGTCCGAGGAAGCGCTGGAGTGACCACCTCTAATCTTTGCCTATTTGAGACCGGAACAAACCATCCTTGGTTTAACCCTTGATGACGACGATTATGAGACCCAGAGGAACAAGAAACAATGGCAGCGTGAGAAGGAGATGGATTAATAAATGAGCCGCAAACGTTGTAACTGATAGAGTAGATAGAAATTTGTAGTGGCAAATATTAGAAGAACGGGGATACCCTCAACAACTTATAATATAATGGAACAAGAAAACCTGTCAAAAATAATTGTAGGATACCTCAACAAATATCTGTCAATCAAGGTGCTAGACAAGGTTACAGTATACCACCTACTCTTTTTAACATTTATATTGACGATCTGGCAAGGAAATGGAAACATCTAGTGAACACTGGTATTAAGTTGTCACGAGACATGTATTTGAATGTACTGTTGTTTGCTGATGACTTGCTTGTACTTAAAAATACAGAATATGATTTGCAAAAATCTGATTTTAAGCTTCAACAGATTTGCAAACATTACAATATGAAAATCTGCACTATAAAAAAAAAGGTATTTTATAGTGCATTTCGAAGTAAGGAGCCAATAAGAACAAAAATAATGATTGGTGACCGAATTCTAGAACAGGCGTGCCACTTTAATTATTAGAGAAATGATTTCGACTATGATATAGATGTTAAGTTAGGTAAGTTCCAGACGATATATGGTACAATCAACCGTAATTTTAGAAACAAAGGTGCGTCGACATACACAAATAAAGGTGTATAAGGTTATGGTAGTCCCTGTACTGCCCTATGGGTGTGAATTACGGACAACAACCAAGAAGCATGACAGTAAAATACAGGCCTCGGAAATGGCGTTCTTAAGAGGAGTTAAAAGGTGTTCACAAAGACCGTATAAAGAATAAGGCCATAAGAGAAGAGTTACACGTTTTTAACTTGAATGAAAAATTAAAAGATTACAAGCAACGGTGGAAAGAACACTTAGACAGAATGTCAGATTCCATACTGGCCAAACAAGTCTGTAAATACAAACCTGTAGGACAGAGATGTGTGAATAGACCCAAGAAGAGTTGGCTGGAGGATTTTTGAAGGCGGAACAGGCAGCACCTTGGCTATTTAAGATACCCAGTGCCGGATTTAAGATTTTTGAAGCCCTAGGTCAAGTTTTCTGAGCGCCCCCCCCCCCTCGCTGGGACTTTGAAGGAATACATGTACTGCAGAAGTAATCTGATGTCAGATTAACACTATCAAATTTAAAACCAGTAGGCTACTATAAAAAAGCGTGCTTTCATTTAGCAGACTTTTTCAAAATATTAAGAATCATGCAAACGAACTGAGCAAATTAATTTATTTTTTAAGTAGAGTAACTTAACTAAAATTATTCAGAAATTTAACATAAATGACAAGCAAGTACAAGCAGGACACATTAATTGTTTCCTTATATTTTTATAAAATTAAAAAAATAGGCCTAGATTTTTTTTTTATTATTTTACTAAAGATAGACTACAACAAGCTAATGATATTCAGTGTGTATGTAGCTTAATGGAATTAATGTCGGGGAAAGTATACACCAAAAGTGTTGCGGGAAACTTAAAAAATTTTAAAAAGAAAACTATAGAAAATTGTTTTTACATAATGTAGGCTACGTTTTTATATTTTAGGAAGAGATATAACACACATCTTTTTAGTTATAAGTGGTTTATATGTACAAACGTTTATTAAAAGCTTATAAAAGTAAATTCGGGGGCAATATAGCGAACGTTCAAAATTCGCATGCGCAGATTAGTTTTCAAGGATGCCATCGTCTTAAAA
The DNA here is from genome assembly GCA_034769895.1 of Magicicada septendecula. Lineage (NCBI taxonomy): Eukaryota > Metazoa > Arthropoda > Insecta > Hemiptera > Cicadidae > Magicicada > Magicicada septendecula. The sequence goes on along the minus strand of CM068370.1, from coordinate 58,600,025 downwards.
ATAAGCGCGCAATATTTAAATAAGAACTGTCTTCCATTTGTATTATTAACAAAAATTGATCATTTAATTTCAAAAAATCATACTTAAATAAATTACTCTTATTTTTATAAAAGTAGGCCTACTTCTGTTAAAAAAAAAATATCTGTAGCTTGCCGCCCCCTCTGAGCCCCCTAGTGGTAAATCCGCCACTGCCTATACCTCGTTGTGAAGATGATGATGATGATGATGATTACGTTGTAGTACTTGTTGAGAGGAAGAGGAAGAAGAAGTCAGTCCAAACGAAAAAGTCAAAACAAAACGAAGTCAAAATTCGTAATAAAAGTCAGTCTGCTGTGGAACAACCATAGAAATAATTGTCTTGAATTTTAATTAAAACGTTTTCATTAGATGTGAAACAACAAAATATGTGGCCGATCGAGTCAGTACGCGTGTGTTATTATTTCACGCATCTGTGAGCACAGCACAGTCGACCGCGAGGTCAACACGCTCCGGCGCCGGCAAGCGCGCAATCTGGATTCCGGAAATGCACAAGAAGATGCCGCATGTAAGCTACGCAAAACTATAACTGGGGGGGGGGGGCGTGAATCTGCGATGCCTCAATCTCCCGACGCGCTGTTCTTAACAAACGATTTTCGTGTTCCAGAAATAGCCAAACTGTCTTTTATATTGTTTAAACTGAATATACAACGATCGTACAACACTAAGTACAACACTAATATACAACACTCTTCCTCCCTGTATGGCACTACAACCTGAAGTCAAACCTTGGCCTCCTCTATCCTGACCCTCCACCTCTCTCTATCAGCAGCAAAGGACTTTCATCCTTTCCGAGGCTCATCAAGAGTTTTCTTAACATACTTTTCTTCCAGAAACAGTTTGTTAGCCTGTAGCCCGTCCCCCACCAACTTGGGCTGTTCTTACCCTAGACAAGCGCTCTCTTCCTCTTCACCTCGGTTGACAAGCGCTCTCTGCTCGGTCGCAGCAGGCTAACTAACTCAACATGTGTGCAACCGTTGACCTACTAGAGGTTCCTCCGCCTCCACACTAGATGCACACCCTGCTGCCGGTGTACACCATTGTGGCAGGTCAGGATCCAGGTTACCCCCGGCTTGCCCTGGCATGGCCGAATTCTCTCTTCTGCTTGACGATCCATTACGCCGAAGGGGTTGGTTACCACAACCTTGGAATGGGCTTCATTTTTGGAAAATTTTCAAATTTCGGGATGCCAGGGTCCAAAAAGTGGATCCAAATGTTGATAAAACCTCAAACATCCACGAGGGATATCATATTAAAGAGACTTTACTAAAACGCCTAAGTATAATGCTCATTTTTAAAAACCTCTAAATTTTTGGATATCATGGCCTGCAAAAGTGAACAAAATTTTGAAAAAATCACAAAAATCTAGCCAGATATCACAATAAAGGGCATTTTAATCTAAATCAAAATATAGCGTGTACTACGAAATTTTATTTAATTTTAGGGGCGCCACGGGCCAAAAACGGAACTACAAAATTTTTAGAAGATTGTAAAAGTCACTGTGGGAGATCAAGTTAAGAGAAATTTCATTCAAAATACAAACCCGGTATCTTGGTAATTCGACACAATTAATATCACTCAGCGCTCACACAATTGTGTAATTGAAATTCACCTAATAATGATGAATGTATCTCATTCAAAATAGTCAGCGAATTCTGCAGCTCAGGGAGCGTATTAGTTTACTTTTTTGTTGTAGAAAAAAAATGTTAATTTGTGTGTTTACAATAGGGGTGTATTTACGGGGGGGACCGGACCTCCCCCAGAGGGTTGAAAGATGACAAGAATTTTGTTAATGTCTTAAATTTTAAGCTGTTTTTTTTCACCGGCCATCTGAAGACCACATGCCAATTTCAATGCTTTATTCCTTGTTCTTTTCTTTTTCTCCAATATTCATTCAGCTTTTCACTATGTCTCTTCTTCCTGTCTTCAGTCCACTTTGAACCTGCGTTTTTCTCTCTTCTACCATTGACTCCTTCCATTTTTAACACTTTTACCCGAAAAACTTCTCTTTCAATTGCTACTTCTGCGTTTATATTACTTTTTTCTAAATCCTTTCTTACTTCTTTAATCCAACTTGATGTTGACTTCTTTCCCCACAGATATTTGAAGATGTGCTTTGTTAACCTATTGTCGTCCACTCTATATAAATATCCAAAAAATACTAGTCGTCTTTTTCTCACTGCTTCTGTTATATTTTCTATACTTCGATATATTTCATCATTACTTCTTAATTTTAAGCTGTTTTATTAATTTCTGGGCTGTATATGCTAATACAGAAGACCCTTTTTCAATATAGATCCACAAACAAGTTTGTCACACAGCATTTGCATGTACGTTTGAAATATGAAATATAGAAAAATCAATTAAGTATATTGTGAACAATGTTTCAATAGCGCTTATTTTTATTGTGTTATTAGGCCTACTTTAATCCATCCCTAGTCCGAGGCGATTTGTCGAAACTTTTAGCGCTTTATGTTTTTTACGAATGACAAGTCGCTGGCACGTCGGTTCAACCTTCAGACTTGCAGGGCCAGGATTTTCTGTAGGGGTTTTCTCCATTACCTGATATGCTCCAGATATTTGTAGGGCGCCAGAGACTCGCCCTTCACCCTCTCTCGTTTGCTATACAACACACACCCATTGTATCCCATGTACCCAGCAGCTGCGCGAGATAAGTGTATCTCTACGAGGACGTGAGAGTACGATTTGTTGGCAGAGCTGAATTCGATTTCTCGAACCCCCGATTCGTCTGTCAGGAATCAGTGGGCATTTCTCAGAGTTTTGTTACTGTACAGATATCACCAGCCTATACAGCCCCCAAGACCCTTCACCAACCTTTAGCTGCAAGTTAGAAACGAAGATATAAGAAGGAAAACAGGGTGCATACTTACAACAGCAGAAAGAATAGAATCCAGACATTTGCTATGGTATGGTCACATAATGAGGATGGAGGAGAAGCGATGGCCAAAGAAAGCATTGACTTACACACCACTAAACAGGAGAAGGAAAGGAAGACTGACAACACAATGGAGAACAGGAATTAGGAAAAGCATGAGAGATCGAGCTATTGAAGATGATGACTGGAAGGGTAGGGAGAAATGGCGATCGAAATGCGGGATGCGGCATAGACTGTAGGACCCCCGCTAATAATAATAACATTACTTTAATGGGACTGATTTCAGTGTGTTATCACACGTCTTTCAGCCACTTTAAAGATTGTAACCCCCCCCCCCAATTGTGGATTCACTGCTGGTTTAGGAAAATATAGACCCTGCGCGCGCGTGTGTGTGTGATAGATGATATAATCATTTTGATTATAAACCGCACGAAAACAATGACAAAGTAAAACCATTGTTTAGTGCCATTTTCATTCGTTGCGTTTTTCCTGACAATTGAATGATTCAATTATTCGCGTACCGTGGCTTATCTGCTGGCCGTCAAAATACAGGTAACAAATAGAGTTTTTACCTTAATAATAATCATTCAATTTACCGTTAGGCGAAACTGCTGGACTGCCGTAATAACAACGCTAATTGTTGTAAATATTTCGTTAAATCTTTTTTTTTTACAATTATTCATTTCCCGTTGTTTGTTTTCAAGGTAACAGGTTCTCTCTTCCAGTAACGGTGGCAGAACTGTTAAACAGTTTTGTACCGTGTTATAAATCACTCAATTTGCAGATACGCGCTGATGATAGAGAGAAAGGATTATTCTTTTCGTCGAGGTAAAAATGTTTATATGTAGTAATTAGAAAGAAATAATTGTTTTCGTTATTGTTTTAAAATGCACACTGTCCTTTCTCACCGAACGAAACAAGAAAGAAAGAAAGAAAGAAAAAACATGTGAACCGTTTTGTTCTATAAATAATAATAATATGAGGGAGAAGAGATAATTGTTTCTCACGACCGACTGGACACAGGTCATGATTTCGATTCAGTATAACACTTTTCAGAACACGATAATACGCGTAACCAGTCTTGCCGATGAACAAATAAAATCGATTCCAATAAAAAAGAATTGAACTTTTGTTAACAAGCAGTGAAATATGCATGCTAATAGCCTTGTACGGTTCCAAGGCTAAGACGCTTTCTTTTCGAAAGTGAATTTTTAATTTTACTCGCAAGAACGGGAAAAATAAGTCTGTATAGCTAACACATTGTCGAATGTTTCGTAAAAAATGTTCATACCTTTTTATGGAAATTGTTCCTATTATATATTCCTATTATAAATATTCCAATTTATAGCCTTTACTTTTTATTACTGTAGCTAAACATACGAGAGACTCAGAATTGTGAAAACATTGCAAAACCCTGTGCAGGGTACAAAATTAAAGGTAATTTTAACAAAAATCTGAATATAACGTTAATTTTTGGAAACTTAAAAATTTTGAGACACCAGGGCCCAAAAATTGAATCAAAGTTTGATAAAAACCAGAAAAAATCACGTGGGGTACCAAATTAAAAGAAATTTTAACCCAGATCAAAATATAGTGTTGACGTTTGGAAATTTACAAATTTATGGATGCCAGGGCCCAAAAAAGAGATCAAACGTTTTAAAAATTTATAAAAATCTAGACGGATGTCAGACGAACGGGAACTTCAAACCATATCCAAATTTAGCCTTCGTATGTAATTTTTTTTTTAGTTCAGAGACACTACGGATAAAAAATGGAATTCAAAATGTTAAGAAAAATGTAAAAGTCTACATGCGGTATCAAGTTGTAATGAATTTTAATGAAAATACAAACTCGTTATCTTTCATAACTCGACAGAATTAATATATTTCAATGCTCCTTGCAAATTTTGGATCGCTTTTAAAATTTTGCAAGTTATGCTTACCAGAAATACTACATGTAGTGTTATCACTTACTTATATTTGTGAAAAGTACTAGGTATAGGGCCACAGATATTTATGCAAACATTCATAACTTAAAACCTGGGACTAATTATTATAATATAATAACATGAGTCACTTAGACGTTATGGCTATAAATTTAACTAAAAGCAGTGCAATAGGTGGAGAATTTTATTCTTCGTACTTCGTTCTACTTTTGTCTCCTTTACCATTGATATTTATTAAAAAAATTTAGAGTAGTTTTATTTTTCATTATTTTTCTGATAAATGTAATAATTACCTAACACTGGAAGTTATCTCCTTCAGAAGAGTGAGCAAGTTCTGCGGCTCAGTGAGCTTATTAGTAATTTAAAGTTGACTACCTCAAATAATTTGCAACAACAGGATCAAATTATTTAGAACAGTAGGCGTACTCGTAACCGTTGATCCGCGAGACGCTTAAAATTAGTTCGTGGAGCTCACAAGGTTTACGTTTTAGAAAGAAACATGTTCATGTAGCGTAGCTTATAACGTGCAGCGTAAAAAAACTGTTCGTTTTCAGTGAATGTGATCGACGGATAAAAAATAAACAAAGAATTGGATTGGTCGGAAGTGACAAATTGCGAGTATCGGCCCCAAGACTTACTTACACAGCTAGAGAAACTAACCCAAAAATCATATTGATTAATCTTAAGAAAATGACAATTAGAGTTGTTTAATTCAGAGTTAATTATAGTAACTTGAATTTAGTTAAATTAAAAACAATTTAATTTAATTGTTTCTTCTTCTTCTTCTTCTTCTTCTTCTTCTTCTTCTTCTTCTTCTTCTTCTTCCTACCAAGGATTAGGCTAATACCTTGTTGCGACCTGATCTTTCCACCACTTTTTTAGACCCTGACCCTGCGGTCGATATCTATACATAATCTTTGGCATCCTGCCAGTGCTCTTTCTTTGTAAATGTCGTTCTAATTTACTTCTATACTCTTTAATTTGGTCATTAACTCTGGTAACTTGTAACTGTTCCCTTCCCTTATTTCTGTATTCCTCATTCTGTCTCTTCTTGTGCTACTTGCGCCCTCTGTAGGATTTTCATATCTGTCATTTGGATTCTTTTTTCATTTGCTCCTCGGTGAGTATCCATGTTTCACTGCTATACAATAAACTCGGGATAGCCATATTTTCTATCTTTTCTTACTTTGTCCTTCAGGGTTCTATATATTGTACCATTTATGTAGTTTAATCGTTATATCCTTTTGCCTACATCTATTTTATCCTTATATGATACATAGTTAGCCTACGTAGGAAATTGAAAACATTCATTCGCTCTATCTTAATATTGGTAAAAATTATTTTGCTGTAAATAGGTTCGTTACCTTTAAATGCCATTTTATTGTTTCTTTGCGACGATTTTTGTCGATATTTGAGCCTCTGACGAAGCTTATAATAAACGAAAACTGGTTCAGGCTATAAGGTAAAACTTTTACATTTTTACCAATAAATAACTTTGTGTTCCGAGTCGGTAGTGATATACTTATATTTAGTTAATCAACCGACACGGCATGGACAACAAAATCCAAGAATATTTGTAAACTTTAGTCGTTAAATAAATTAACAAAGAAAGTTGAACTTAGGGGCCTCAAGGGAGAGTTGAGTGTACAGTAGAACGAGGGCGTCTTTAGTTAAATGTTCGCTAAATCAGAAAAAATGTACATAGTGAATACACGAAACAATACACTAACTTAAACAATCTTCTATAAGTCTGAGTCTTCGGCAAATCCGAGCTCGTAATTCCCCAGGTTCCACTGTATATTTTATATTATTATTATTGCTCAAATTTATTGACGAAATTTTGCGAGAATGGATGAACGTCTGTCCTGCAGGTATACGAATCTCGGATAAGGCATCACTTAGCACATTACTACATCGCTTAGCTGATGACCAAATAATTATAGGGAAGAGTGAAAATGAGTTACAAAGGTCTATTTATACCTTGCATACAATCTGCCAGAAATACAACTTTAAGATCTCAAATACTAAGACAAAATGGCTTTCTTGGGCTTTAAGAGCAAACATTGTAATTGATAATAGTGTTTTGGAGCAGGTGTCACATTTTAATTATTTGGTATGTGATATCTCATATATGGGAAGGACAACGGAAGAAAGTTAAATAAATTTATTTATACCTGTGGAACAATAAGACGACTATTGAAGAATAAAACACAGAAGGAAACACAGCTGAAGGTCTATGAGGTCGTGGCTGTGCCGACTTTAATGTATGGATGTGAATCATGGACTCTTCTGCAAAAAGATATTTCAAAAATACAGGCCTCGGAAATTAAATTTTTAAGAACAGTTAACGGGTGTAGTTTGAGAGATCATCTACGAAACGACGACATAAGGAAAGACCTGAAGTTACTGTCGGTTCTGGAGAGAATAAAGGAATACAGTCAGAATCGGAAGCCCCATGTGGAACGCACGGTAGACACGCGTATCCCTAAACAAGCGTTTGAATATAGGCCAGTGGGGACGAGAGATGGTGGAAGACCCTGGCAAAAAGGGTCAGAGGCTCTGAGAAATCGGAACGGCTTGTAGCCCAAGCCTTGTAGTGAAGAAGAAGAAGAAGAAGAAGAAGAAGAAGAAGAAGAAGAAGAAGAAGAAGAAGAAGAAGAAGAAGAAGAAGGAGGAGGAGGAGGAGGAGGAGGAGGAGGAGGAGGAGGAGGAGGAGGAGGAGGAGGCGGTGAAGAAGAAGAAGAAGAAGAAGAAGAAGAAGAAGAAGAAGAAGAAGAAGAAGAAGAAGAAGAAGAAGAAGAAGAAGAAGAAGAAGAAGATAATTTATAATTATTTGTAGACAGAGCGCTGCGAAGACTCGGTCCTAAAGTTTTGAGAAAAGTGATCAAACGAGACAGCAATGAATGGAAATGTTTACTACCTCCTTTGTACTTCCGTGTAAAAAGCGGCTATCAGTCAGACGTGTTCGGTCCAATAATGGAAGCTTGAAGCAATCCATTTCAAACCGGTAGAATGAACAACGGCGCGCGATAATGAATGAGTGACAGCGCGCAGGCGCCTCGACGCATCTAACTTACACAAATGAATCAATTAGAAAAACAAAGAAGAAGAAATTTCTATCTACTCTCGAATTACTACAAACAAGGAAAGTCGCGCCTCGGCTGGAATCTTTGGTATTCCTGGGAATAAGATTTTCCTGTATTTGGTGTGTTTGCGCTATAAATCGAGTGATTTATATACAACCAGCGTATATATATTGCGTATACTGCTAAGAAATAAACAACATTCCTTTACTAATTAATAAATAGTAAAAACAATTCCTCTACTAATAAAGTAATAATCACTTTACTAACTAATACCTGTTTTAATGAAATTTTCTTCTTCTGCAAATTTAATTCTGTACAATAACGCTGAGACGTCGTAAATAGTGTGGGTAACGTTTCCGCGGCCCGTGCAACGTTACTTTTCCAAGATCGTTCATAAATTTTTTCTTTTTTTGTTTTAATAAGATTCTATTTCATAATCTTATTTCTTATTCTAATTGAACGAGCGAAGTGAATCTCACTTTTAACTCGACCGTTTGGCATTTGTCTGTTTGTTTATCTAACTATTTGTGGAACGTTTTATGACAACTATTAAATGCCTCAACAGACTTTCAAAAAACCGTAGCAGCCATCTCTGTGGAACAAATTGCAGCTTACCAGGTGATTAAACAGCTTCTACCGTGTCATACTTTTATGATAGATAGATACAAAGATAGATATATAGATAGATAGATAGACAGACAGACAGAGAGAGACGAAGAAAAGACACTTGGTTATGGATTTATACAAGAACATTAACCCGGTCTAAAAGACACCAGGGGTTTTTTCTCTGAACTCTTTTAGGTAAAACCGCAGCAGGTGCATCCACGACGCGGGGGTGGGTCCGACTCATGAGTCGGTGGCTAACTCCTCCTGATGACCAGCATTGCGGAATATATACAGTTTTACCCGTGTCCAGGGTTAGAGACGGCAGTGAGGGTGGGGAAGGGGTTCTTTGGTACGGCTGAGCTGGCGGAGGTGTCACTACTGCTTATGGGAGCTTTTTATAAGAAAGGGGCCACATGGTGGTCCTTCTAAGGTGCAGAGAAAGCAAACAGTCCATCTAGGAGAAAGTACTGTGATGTAAAACCCTGGGCCTCCGGGTTCCGGGGTTTTGCGACAGGCTAGTTACCTATCCAAGTAAAAACAAAACAAAAACATTCAAGCTTCAAAGAAACATTTGGAACAGGACTGCACGCGGGAATAACAAAGATTAGATGGTGAAGTCGGAACAGGCTGTATTGCCTAACCCTGGAAGGACAGAAGAAGAAGAAGAAGAAGAGAGGGAGAGATTTGGAGAGAGAGAGAGAGAGAGAGAGAGAGAGAGAGAGAGAGAGAGAGAGAGAGAGAGAGAGAGATTAAACGCCGACGATACGTGTTTGTAAGTGTACGTTCGGTAAGAGAGCGAAGTGGAAGCACGCCCATCGAAGGACGTGTCAGAACCATTCTTTAATTTCTACTAGTGGTAGTACCCCCCCCCCCTGGAGTTGTATATATTGTTACGACAGTCTCATTGATCGCCGTATGGTACAGTGGAAAACAAAATACAAGGCACCATTTCAGTCACTAATCACCAGCTTTAATTATCATAATTAAACAGTTTGTAATCAACAAGGTAGTCTCTTACAAGAAATCAAATAAAAATTGTCACACGCAATCATAATATCAACTAACAGAGTCTCGCGTAATTATAAAACACATAACACTTCGCCACAATACTTCGAACCTCACTGGAATGAATCGCCACTAAAACTGAACTAAGCGTCGCTGAGTGCTTGTATTAATACCCCACTGAAATTCCAGAATAATCCACACTACGCTTCAGCGCTACTATAAAACACCAGAACGTAATTGATTGCGGCATTGCACGCAGCGCGCGCGGACTGGTGAAATCTGGATCAGTCTCGGCTACGGACGGACGCGTGACAAGTGTCACGTAATTGTCCTTCATCTCAAAGTAGCAGCAATACGTACGCACACACACGTTACAGCCGGGCTCCGCCGGACACACGTACCATGTTCTGCAATGTCGTAGCAATATATTACGTCATTATCATCATCATCATCAAGGTTTAAACCAAGAATGGTTTGTTCCGATCTCAAATAGGTAAATATTACAGCTGGTCACTCCAGCGCTTCCTCGGACGTCCCACACCTCTCCGTTCCCTCGGCTTATAGTTCCATCCGTCCGGCTATTCCTTATTTGAGGCAATTTAGTAGTGAATATGTCCCCTGGATATGTTAATAGCATATCGCAGGGTAAGACGTATGGTAGGGCTGCCACCTTCAGGCTTAACGTCCAGACCGATTTTCTGTCTGGGTGTTCTCGCATAAACTGGCTAAACAGACCAGTTTTCCCTGTTGAGATATCGATAAGGATCTTTACTGTAGTGATTTCTCCTTGCCTCCCACATCCTACGTCGTTGACCAATGGAAGGTCATCCGTCTTTAGGGGCAATTTCTCACCCCAAGGGCAAAAGGGTGCCCTAGTCTCTACTTGACAATGACAACAAGAGGAGGGACAGCTTATACCGGCTGTCACTCGGTCTCCAGAGCCGCGTTAGCCACCTGTAGGTGTTGCCCATCCCCCACCACTTGGAGGTGCGGCTGGATATTTCCCTTCATCAAGGAATGAGACCATAAGGCATTACTCATCCTCTCCAGTAATTTGGGGGACAATATATTACGTCCATGTGGAATAAGCAACTACAACATTGGAAGTAAATATCGACACGTTCTTGTATAAATAAGTCTAAATGTATCTAAAATGTACCTTTCATTATACACTGTAGGCTTGTAGTTTTCGTAGGTACAAAAAGTAATCGAGGAGGCGCTGAGAGAGATTTCGGCTCTGTCTGTGTTTGTTTTTGCTTCGCTGCGCTGGTAAGGAGAGCCTCTATAAAAAGGTTAATATATTCCGCACTGTCGTGGTTACGGTCTGACGTCACACGCACACACGCGCGCGCGCGCACACACACACCACACACACACACACAAGAGATTAATGATGTGTACTGACGTAAGAGTACTTATGCGGTGTTCGCCGACGGTAGCGCTGACGCATTCTCGCTGATAACAGAATCTCAAAGCTGTTTACACTCGACGATTGTACGAAAAGTGAAAGAAATTTTTCTCTTTTTTCAATTATTCACTAACTTAATTGTGTATTTAGTTTTTCCTTTCTTTGACAAATGACGACAAACAGTGACGTCACTAAAGGCTTAGTGGTCCTTGGCATAATTTCAAGGTGCACCAGCACCTTCTTTGAATAAACAAACAAATTTATAATCTTCTTCTTCTCCTTTCCAAGGATTAGGTTATATAAATCTATCCCGGGACCCATCTCATCCTCGGACGACCCACGCCTCTTCTACCAATGGCTTCAGTGCCGCTTTCCGCAAACGATCCTCTGTCATTCTTTGCAGATGATCCCACCATTGTCTTCTGTAAATTGAAATAATTTCATTTCTGTCCTCTACTTCGAGTTCTGGTCTGATATCTTCATTCCTTATTTTATCTTGCAATGTATAATTTACGGTATTTCGAAGAAACTGCATTTCAGCACTCTGAATCTTGCCGCTTTCCTTTTTTGTCATGACACACGACGCCTCACTTGCGTATCAACGGGGGTATTGCGATTGTCTTATAAAATTTAAACAAATTAAGGTATGGTAACTCTGACAGAAGACTCTCTGGTCCTCCCGGTAGACGGTTGTGCAACTGGCCAGTAACCTGTTCGTGTGGTAACCCTGACAGAAGACTCTCTGGTCCTCCCGGTAGACGGTTGTGCAACTGGCCAGTAACCTGTTCGTGTGGTAACCCTGACAGAAGACTCTCTGGTCCTCCCGGTAGACGGTTGTGCAACTGGCCAGTAACTTGTTCGTGTGGTAACCCTGACAGAAGACTCTCTGGTCCTCCTGGTAGACGGTTGTGCAACTGGCCAGTAACCTGTTCGTGTGGTAACCCTGACAGAAGACTCTCTGGTCCTCCCGGTAGACGGTTGTGCAACTGGCCAGTAACCTGTTCGTGTGGTAACCCTGACAGAAGACTCTCTGGTCCTCCCGGTAGACGGTTGTGCAACTGGCCAGTAACCTGTTCGTGTGGTAACCCTGACAGAAGACTCTCTGGTCCTCCTGGTAGACGGTTGTGCAACTGGCCAGTAACCTGTTCGTGTGGTAACCCTGACAGAAGACTCTCTGGTCCTCCCGGTAGACGGTTGTGCAACTGGCCAGTAACCTGTTCGTGTGGTAACGCTGACAGAAGACTCTCTGGTCCTCCCGGTAGACGGTTGTGCAACTGGCCAGTAACCTGTTCGTGAAATCTCGTACTTGTAGTATCCAAAGCAGCCTCGGAGTAAGGACTGGAAACTGCTGTTGTAGTAGGACCCTGGCAAATAACAACTGTATACTGTATACATAAAATACAAGGATATAGAATAAGACATTTTAATTGGAATAGCGGAGCGAGTTCTCAGTGTTCACTCGACCGTTTGGCATTTGTCTGTCTGTCTATCTATTTATCTGTCTATCCGTCTGTCTGTTTGCTGTATGCTTCACGCTAACTTTTGAACTCATCAACGGATTTTCGTAAATTTGGCATGTTCTCCAAAAGGCATGACTAGAACAGGGATCAGGGCAGACTAGAACAGGGATTACACAATTACACAGTGTTATATGGGACAAAAATATTAGGAAAAGCACCAATGATATATCACACCATACTCCAAAGCATTATGATGTATGCAGCGGAAGTACGGGTTATTAACAAAAAGAATGAAAGAAAGATTGAAAGTTCTTGCAACGGAGATGGAATATAGGAGGAGGTGCTGCGGAATAACGAGAGCAGACCGAATAACAAACGAGGAGATCAGAAGAAGAATGGAAGCGGAAAGAATTGACTACATCGAAGAAAAAAGATTGGTGCGGTACGGTCATGTCCGGAGAGCCGAAAATAGGTGGCTCAACAAAGTGACGGAATGGAGTCCATTAGGAAGGAGAAAAATAGAAAAAGGAGAAGACCGAGAAGATCTTGGAGGGACGAAGTGGATGAATCTATGCAACGTATAGGACTTGAGGAACGACAATGGGAACATCGGGAGAACTGGAAAGCCAGGTTGAAGGAAGGGAGACGGCACTAGCTGTAGCAACCGTATTATATATATATATATATATATATATATATATATATATATATGGCATGTTCTCCATACTGTTACGATGGTCTAACCTGATCGTCGTATGGTAAAGAATATACAAGATACCAATGAAATCACTAATAACCAGTTTTAATTATCACAATTAACAGTTTGTAATCAACAAGATTATACTCGTACAATAATACAAGTTAATCTGTCCGCACAAATAATAATGTCAACTAATAGAGTCCCACAGAATTATAAAACACATAACACTTGGTCACAATACTTCGAACCTCTGGAATAAATCGCCACTTAAACTGAAACTGAGCGGCAGCTGTCGTTGTTTAAGTAGATAGCACAAGTGTTCCAGAATAATCCATAATACGCGTCAACACTACTAGAAAACGCTAGAGCGTAATTGCTTGCGGCCTTGAACACAGTGAACGCGCACACTGGTGAAGTCTGGAACAGCCTCGGTGGTTGACGCGTGGTAGGTGTCACGTAATTGTCCTTTCATCTCAAAGTAGCAGCAATATGTACGCGCGCGCACACACACACATTACAGCTGGGCTCTGCTGGGATAGCCGAAAAACATGTAAATGTTTCGTAATGGCGTAACATATTTTTACTCCAAAGATCCTGTCCTTTTAATGTTGTCATCGAGAAATTCCTTCAGTAAGGTGACAGAAGGATTGCACTACTTACAAATAAACTTGATGTTTTGTGTGCGACAAAACTTTGAGAGTAAAGTTCAGTCCTTCGCAGGAATATTACCTCCGTGGCGGCAGGGGACGCGGGGAACCCAACCCGATCAAGGTGAATACGCCGCGAGAAAGAATTTTCGCGACTAGCCGCTGATATTGTTGTTTCTCGGTAGCGGAAGAAATTAAACGTTAAAAAAAAATTAACTGTATTACTGTGTTATGGGTAGTAGAAACAGGGGAAGACCCCGAAGTAGATTCAAAGAGCAGATAGAGGAGGACCTCAGAAAACTGAACATAAGAAACTGGAAAGCCAGGGCTATGCAATAGGGAAGAATGGAATCGACTCTTGAAGACCCACCAAGGGTTTTAGAACCACGGCTGATGATGATGATAACTGTCTTAAATGAACCATATAATAAAATGAACTGTGTTACCTCGAGGATGGTGTTGACCACCAGGTGGAACACTGAAGACCGCTATACCACTTTTTGCCTCTGCGTGAAACCAGGAATGATGGAAGACAACCAAGAACTTTTGGAGGAGCCTTGAAGAGACCAGACCCTGACTCGATGACTGGATGACATAGTTTGGAAGTTCCGCCGAGGATGGGGTGTGTGTATTCACAAAACTGGACACTGTCGGTTAGCGAGGTTGCACAACTCTTGAAATTTTTGTGTTTCACTACTGTAACTTGAAATTCGGTTAGCGAGGTTGCACAACTCTTGAAATTTTTGTGTTTCACTACTGTAACTTGAAATTCACTCTTGTGTATTGTCACACTACGCGAGAGTTACACACCGGTAAGATGCAAATTTACAATAACCGGGCACGTGGTCCCGATACGGAACCACATATATGGTCATACAGTATAATGAGTTTTACTGTATGAAGCCGCGACCGGGGTCGCTTGGATGTCCACTTTGCTTGGAACGTAACCATTGGGCGCGAATATAGTAGAAAAAAAACTGGAAAAATGGCGCGAGTAGCGAGTACTACTGGGGTTATCTGGCAAACATCAGCCACCTTCTTTCGCCACTGAAGATGGACTCCGTTTGTGAGACCTAAACATCTGTTTTAAATACCATAAGAGCACCGCCTAACAGTTCGCCCTGCAATCGAGTACCTAGTGCTTACAAGGAAAGTACGAGGATTGTTCAATAGAAACACGTTTGATCTGCGCAACCGTGACTTCGTTGTCATGGCAACGGAATCCATTTGTTTATATTGTCTGTTTAAGTACTAGTGACGCGTCTGTCAAAAATATTTGCAGTCTGCTCTTTTCTAAGCGTTGTGACTGGGTTGAAAAATGACATCTATAATAGAAAATCCGTCTAAAGATAATCTGCGTGCCGTTATTCAGTTTTTGGTCGCTGAGGGGCGTCAGACAATGGAAATTTATACGAGAATGAAAGCTGTATATGGTGACTATAGTTATTCTCATACGGCAGTGGTGGTTGAATGGTGCAATAAATTTCGACAAGGAAGAGAATCCACTAAAGATTTGGCCTGTCACGGACCTGCATGTGTTGCAGCATCAGATGAACATGTGAGACAGCTGGAAACTGCTTTACGAGCAAATAGGCGTATCAAAGCTAGAGAACTTTCTTAAATGTTGAGCATCAGCGTGGGAACTGTTTATTCCATCATTCATAGTCTTGGCTATCACAAAGTTGCTGCTCAGTGGATTCTACGACTCCTTACTGATGAGCAGAAAAATTTGGGTTCCGCCTTATCATTAGAACGTTTGATGCGCTATCAACAACAAGGTAATGGGTAATGCCTTTCTACACCAAATTGTTGCCGGTGATGAGTCTTGGTGTTATCACTACGAACCAGAATTCAAACGTCAGAGTATGTAGTGGAAGCATGCACAAGCTCTGAAGGCGAAAAAATGTCGGTCCCAACGTTCGGCAGGAAAAATAATGGCGACCGTAATTTTTGATTATCAGAGTGTGCTGCTCTTAGATTTTAAAGAACCTTGTGTCAACATTAACGCTGAGCGATATGCAGACAGCTTAAAACGCTTATGGGTCAGCATCAAGAATAAACTTCCCGGGAAGCTCACAAATGGTGTCATTCTTCTGCACCATAATAATGCTCGACCCCATGTAGCCCATGTAGACTTCTTTTAAAATCGTTGAATAAAAAATGCTTTACGCCCTCTAAACGTGTTTCATTTGAACAATCCTCGTACGTAAGTTAAACGGAAGGGAAGGAAATAAACAGGATTACAACGAGGAGGCACGATGGCAAATCATATAATCATCTCTAAGGAATGCAACTACTGAGGCACGACCAGTTTAGCTGCCCCATGACTGGTATTGCTCTTGGTCTTCTATTCGTAGCGACGGTACCATGTTTAGAGACCTCCGCGGACTCTTAAGTGCAGCCGAGGGTAGTAGACACCACCAACCTTTGATGAGGTCGAAACGTCTGTCAACATAAACTCTAGACCATGGCCTAACAGCCCCGATAATAAAGTTTCCAAATATTTCTGATAGATGTTTTCGAGGATAAAGATTAACTGAAATTATCGCCCGGTTATTTGTTATAAAATTTTTTTTTGTAAAATATGCAAATTAAATTACACTAGCAACCTCTGATGTTTGTAATCAGCTTGGATCATCTTACCTTTAACAGTCGAAGGTGACAGAGTTACAAAACTGAAAGAAATGGTCGAGCAGAATTCGTGTCAAATTTTGAGTCGGGCGCCTTTAAACGCGTAGTAAATTAAACTCTCAATCGTTTGACCGCAGACGTTCCAGATGGAAGAAAATTGATGGTAGGATGATACGACGATTTCTAGAGTTTGTCCCCTTCGCGATATTCGTTTCACACAAGGTCGTACTGTCCCTGATCGCGTAGATAAAGGCAGTAACAAGACGAATTTATTACTCTGAAAACTGAATATTTTTCATGATTAAGAAAACTTGGTTTAATTTAATTGAGTGTCCACAATCAAATGCCATACAAAATTTATAAACCTTCTGACAAACCTCAGACTGCTGATGGGTAGATAGCTATATTCAGAAGGCATTAAGTCACTCTGCTCAGTGTCCTCCGTTTCGACCAGATGTAGGTCAAAGTACACCTTAACCGTGCACAAGGTGAGACTTCAGCTGACCATCTTATGAATACTTCGAAAATATATTTAGTACATGATAAAATCGCGTAGCCGTGAGGACGCTCAACTTCTGGCTTACTTGCATACACTGTTAATTATGTAATATATTATTTAATATACAGAAAACCACCTCAAACTAATTTAATAATTCCAAATAAGTCTAATCATCCTCTCCAACATAAAATGGCAGCATTCAATTCATTAATATACCGTATGTATAGAATCCCATTAAATGAACAAGATAGAAACAATGAAAGAAATATTATCAAATAAATAGCAATAGATAATGGATACAATATAAAAACTATCAATAAATTATAAAATAAAATGAAACATAAACTCAAACACCATACAAACCTTCATGTAAAAACCCTCCCACTAATGATCATACAAAATATGTCAACTTTACTTATCACGGAAACATAACTCGTAAACTAAGCACATTATTTAAAGATACAAACTTAAAAATACCTTATAACATAGATAACATTGTATTTAATAAAATAAAACCTAAAACTAAATTCAACATTCGTAATAAAAATGGAGTTTACAAAATAGAATGTCCACATTGCAACAAACGTTACGTGGGTCAGACGAAGAAAAAACTATCCGAGAGATATATTCAGCATCGCAATGCGTTTCTAAAACCTAATATTTACAAATCTAATTTACAACACACTGTTTAAACATTAAACATAAATTTCCAGACATTCAAAATGTCAAATTAATTGAAAACATACAAAAAGGTAACAAAATTAATATCTGGGAAATCTTAATACTTACAAACACAATAATAATAATCTACTAATTAAAGAACAAATACAAATACAAACAAAACAAGACGATTTATTTAAAATCATACATTTATTAGAATTAAAAAAATAAACATTAAATAAATATATAATATACAGCTACTACATAAACATCCAAACAATCGATAATAGAATCGAATTTAATTCGATTATCCGTTAGCTGTATTCTAAGCGAAACATTCAATTACAATTCAAACAAACCTCTGAAGATGCAGAATAATTTCTATGAAACGTACGTCAGGTGAAAATAAACCTACTTGCAGTGTAATTATTTGAAGATATTACATGGTAAACGTGCAGGAAACATAATGAGTTACTTACAAAGGAATAATGGACAATTAATTATGAAGTTGTCTCATAGGCGTATAAAGGCGTGGCAAGCGCAATGAAAAATCAGTATGGAGAACCATACATGACTTCCATGTTCTAATTAATTATAAAATTATTTTTAATACGTGCGCTCAGGACGAAACCAAATATATAGATTCTTTGGTAAAAACGCTCAGAAAGATAATCAAAATACGAACTGTACCTAGTTGTTAATATTTAAAAATAAAGAATTAAATTATTTGTTTATTTAAACGACGCGACAGAAAGCGAATACCGCCCGGCGTTTGTTATCTGTGAATTTGTGAAAACGAAAAATTATTTTGTTTACGTATCCGTGGTGACAGCATGAAACGATATCAATTGTTAATATTTCATTGAAATTTTTAAGTTTTCGGTCGAATAAATTTATAACATCAATACAAAAAATTACCCCCTCCCACTTCAACTACCCTTTTCATTTATAGATATTCCATATACCTTTCTACAGTGGATTATTATGACCTTCTTTTCAGGATAATTTATTTTTCAAAATTAAGTACTCTTGTACTTAAAACTTCTTTACTCTTGTTAAAACGTAAAAGTTGGACGTAAATCACCCCTTCCCCTTAACCTATCTTCACCAAAATCAGTAGGCCTTGAGTCCTCTACAACTAGAGCAAATATGCAAAAAGTTATTCGATTCTGTTGAATTTGCGGCAGTTACCGTTCGCCATAGAATAAATTCTACACATAGACTCTCTCTCTCTCTCTCTCTCTCTCTCTCTCTCTCTCTCTCTCTCTCTCTCTCTCTCTCTCTCTATCACACACGCACGCGCGCGCGCGCGCGCACACACACACACACACTTTTCGGAAAATGACTTTTCTTCATGTTTTGAGGGTAGTACAATCAGAATCTGCCCTTATCTCGAACACGATTTTTTCGCGATCACCATCCTTCCATTTCCTTACGGAACATGGAAGTAAAATAAAATTGAAGGCTCTATTTAGGGCAGAACTCCACGCGGTAAGCCACGTTTAGAGTACACGACGTAAGTATAGTGGACCTCATAGATATCAGTGACTGATGATCTTATGGCGATGATGATGATGTTGTTTCATTATGGTGTTGAAAGTGTACCACCTTTAGGGTGTCCAGTATGGTCCTTATTGTTGTGGTTAGAGGCGAACCTGGGGGGATATGTCACCCGAAATCTGAAAAACTTTAAAGAAAGTTGGACCAAAAAATTTTAAACTGGTTGCGTGTTTTTTGAAATGTAATTAATTGCCCTCCAAGATTGTCAATTCTAAAAAATTACTATTTAGGTCAATGACAAGTTTAAATAATCTACAATAATATGCCTTATTCTCAATAATAAATATGACAGATGTTGAAAGAAATGGTGAAAATTAAAAGAAGGCGACTTGAAAGCAGGGGCGGATCCAAAAGTTAATGTCGGGAGGGGCAACCGGTGGGCGGGGGTCCCCCCCCCGAAATTTTTTTGTAAACATAAGTCATAAAAGCACAATTTATTGTCTATTTATACATATTAAATCATGTGTAAACGTAAACTTGATAAACTTTTATGACATATATTACTTTTCTTTATTATCTAATACAAGTGTTACACAAAAAGTGTAATAGGCCTATATGTTTGCTCTTCATAATGTTACTCTTCAGTAAATTCGCACTCATTTTGTAGATCACGGTAATAGCTTAATTGGTTATTACCTTCAAACCTGTTTTTATAAAAAAATAAAGTATGACATACTTAATAGCTATAGAATGAATCATAATAAGTTCTATTTAATAAAAGAAGAAATCAGAATGATCACAGTTGCACACCACTATGTAAAAATTATCCCAATTAGCGCTTTCAAGCTTCACAGCCCATCGTCAGATTGGAATAGACACAAAATAAGTGGAAACAACCCCTTCACCCCTCTCCACCACCATGCTCACACACAACAAGCTATAATATGAATGACCCTTCCCCACCCCCTAAACCCTGTCACACCATCTGTAGAGTTACATATTTTTTCTAGCAAATTCCTTGTGTTTCAGTGTTGTGTGTGTGTGTGTGTGTGTGTGTGTGTGTGTGTGTGTGTGTGTGTGTGTGTGTGTGTGTGTGTGTGTGTGTGTGTGTGTGTGTGTGTGTGTGTGTGTGTGTGTGTGTGTGTGTGTGTGTGTGTGTGTGTGTGTGTGTGTGTGCATCCTTTTAAACTACCCACTTCCTCTCCACACACGTGGGTCAGTCAACGTTATTTTAAAACATCCAAATAGTACTATGCAAAATAATTCTTAATATTATCTATCTGTCCTCTATCATTTACTTCTTAATCATGTTATAAAATATTTCTTCATTATCAAATTTAATTTTAATATTAATTAAATTGTCTAACCCTTTTTCTCTCTCTTTCAATATTTCTAACTCCTCTCTAAGCTTCCTTTCAACTGTGTTATTCACTACTTTTACAATTTCGTATTCTTCCAAAGGATTAACAAACTTATGGTTGTCTTCTATGAAATGTCTTGCATATAACGAATTGGTTGTTCTATTACCTTCTCCACGTTTGTGGTCAGACAACCTGCATACGAATTTCCGTCCTGTCTCTCCTAGGTACACCTTGTTGCAGTCTTTACATTTTAATTTATAAATTCCGCTTTTCTGTAATACTGGAATTTTTTCTATATTCTTATTCCTTATCTTATCAAATACCGTTTCATAGAAGACAACCATAAGTTTGTTAATCCTTTGGAAGAATACGAAATTGTAAAAGTAGTGAATAACACAGTTGAAAGGAAGCTTAGAGAGGAGTTAGAAATATTGAAAGAGAGAGAAAAAGGGTTAGACAATTTAATTAATATTAAAATTAAATTTGATAATGAAGAAATATTTTATAACATGATTAAGAAGTAAATGATAGAGGACAGATAGATAATATTAAGAATTATTTTGCATAGTACTATTTGGATGTTTTAAAATAAGGGTGTTGACTGACCCACGTGTGTGGAGAGGAAGTGGGTAGTTTAAAAGGATGCACACACACACACACACACACACACACACACACACACACACACACACACACACACACACACACACACACACACACACACACACAACACTGAAACACAAGGAATTTGCTAGAAAAAATATGTAACTCTACAGATGGTGTGACAGGGTTTAGGGGGTGGGGAAGGGTCATTCATATTATAGCTTGTTGTGTGTGAGCATGGTGGGGGAGAGGGGTGAAGGGGTTGTTTCCACTTATTTTGTGTCTATTCCAATCTGACGATGGGCTGTGAAGCTTGAAAGCGCTAATTGGGATAATTTTTACATAGTGGTGTGCAACTGTGATCATTCTGATTGTGATTTCAACCACTAACACAAATTTCTTCATTAAAAGAAGAAATGTCGTTTTTTTATAACAGTATTATATTAAAATTTTACAGACAAGAAATTACTATTAAATGGACGGTGAACATATTTGAAAAAATAATAAAAATCAAATACAGTCGCTTAATGTGATCACAGTTACTGGTACCGATATATTCCAATGCCGTTTAATGCGTTTAATATTCTTACCACTTGTTAGAATCAGCCACTTAATAGAATCAAAGTCATACGCGGCTACTGTATATGTGTAGAAAATGCATTTTAAAATATTTTAACATTATAAGATATCACGCATAAAATAAAGTTACAGCAGTGTCTTTATTTGTGTAAACAGGTACTTGGTTAGTTGGTTACCAACCTACTAAAACTTTACTATTTGTAAATAGGGCCATTGTTTACCAAGTAAGATTCTCGGGGGGGGGGGGACAATTTCACCTGTTGCCCCCTCTCTGGATCCGCCCCTGCTTGCATTAGAGTAGGACACGATTTTACGCTGGTTACAAGCAACTTGAAACATACGATTCATGTGACGACGTGACTTGCACTATGCTTGAGCCATGTCAGCTGATTTATTGAATTCCGCAACGAAGGAATTGTTTGCTTTTAACCGCTAGTTGGCCTACGGAAAGGACAGGCCTGGCGCGTACGACGATTTTTGTAGTCACGTGACGTTGGGAGTCGAACAGTTCCAGTCTTATCCTATGTACTCGCGTAATTAACGCGCCTTATTTGACCAAATTTCCTTAAATATTTCGCTTTTTTAAATGAAACATGCAATAAATATATAATGAAGCATACATAATCCACATATTTTTTTAAATACCAAGAAGGATAAATAGAACAGTTATTTAACAAAGTAGGCTATCTAGTTATATTTATTTCTTTAGTTTTTTTTTTACCTTCCTTTCTTTTTCTGTTTTTACTTTTGAAAAAGGCTGACAATCACTATATTTTTTAACAAAACTATTTAACATTATTTTACATGCTGTAAAACGCATATCTACAACCCTGTTATATAGATTTATATCCACAGCACTTAAATACATAAACCTCACCTTCTTAATTTTAACGTTCTCTTTAAAGTACTGTATTTATATTCCACAGAAAACTATTATTAGGCTTCGGAGACAAACTGGAAGCCTATGTGATGTATGTTTTTAATTGATTTTAATGAACTTAATAAATTACAGCTATTGTTTTGCCATTATCTTTAATTTGTTGGTACGATATCCACTATAACACGAGAAAAACATTGCTCTCAGAAAACGATATGTGGTTGGAAAAAATCCCCCCCAAATTAAAATCCTATGTTCGTTCATGGTTGTGGTTCCCCGCGGATACCACAATCCACGCTATTTAACCAGTATGTGGTTCATCCACCTCTAGGACGGAGGCCGGCAACTTATGGCCCGTAGAAGCAACTGATCCGGCCTGCCGACTGACTTGGTGAGAAATATGAAGCACGAAGATGTGAATAACAATAAAAGAGTTTATGATATCCGCGGTACATTGGGCCGTGTTGATATCCGCGGTACATTGGGCCGTGTTGACATCCGCGGTACAGTGGGCCGTGTTGACATCCGCGGTACAGTGGGCCGTGTTGACATCCGCGGTACAGTGGGCCGCGTTGATATCCGCGGTACAGTGGGCCGTGTTGATATCCGCGGTACAGGGGCCGTGTTGATATCCGCGGTACAGTGGGCCGTGTTGATATCCGCGGTACAGTGGGCCGGGTTGATATCCGCGGTACAGTGGGCCGCGTTGATATCCGCGGTACAGTGGGCCGTGTTGATATCCGCGGTACAGTGGGCCGTGTTCGACTGCTTTGAATGTCGTGTTCCAGACGTTCCGGCAACCCACAGGAGGCTTTCTTCAGTTTTTTCTGATTAACACATATTTCTGATACAGTAACATTTCTAAATAAAATTAGTAAAAAAAAGCAAGGTGAAAACAATATGGTGTGTGATTCCCAGTGGCGTAGCGTGGATGCATAACACCTGTTGCCGGTTGTGATAGACCTAAAACAAACTAAAAATTAATTCTAAAAATTTTGCTGTACCAAGTGTTCTTTTTAGAGCAGTATCTATCATTCGCTGGGAGAAGAACAGGGTCCCGGTTCAACGCGATCTGACTCCCATTATACTTACACAGAATAAATCAGAACACAAATAATAATCGAAATAAAAATAATAAAGACAAACAGAGAAACACATGACTAAACGAACGAAACACAAATAGATACGTAGTATCTGCTGCACGTCAGTTCCGAAAACGAACGTAGCTGCTAACTGAGCGTTTTGCCGGTTTATACAGCGGCAACACATTGGGTGGACGAATTTGTCCCCCTCTCCACAGTTTGTACAGTGACAACTGCTACGAAGTCAATGACCGTACTCAGTAAAACATTGCCGATGTCTTAACCGGCAACACAAGACGATGCAAGTGCCCAGCAGTTCGAAAGCAATTCTAGGCTTTTCTTCAAGTCTCCTTACTACAATTTTCGGATTTCAAATTATTCAATAAAAAGTATTTATTCTGCGATATAATTAATATTATTTTCTCTTATTTCTAGTACTGTTGCCGCCGGCAACAGCGGTTACACGGACGCCACTTGGTGATTCCTAGAGCCACACGAAAGGGGTTCGATTTATATTATTTTTGTTTGACGAACACAAGTAAAAATGTTGTGATCACTTTTTAAGATTTTCAACTCTCTATACGAAAAAGCAATTATAATAAATTTTTACAATAATAAAGCACTTTATAATAAATTTAGTTTTATTTTTTTTATTTTTTTGGAGAACACGGACATGTACTGAAAATTAAGGACCTCTCTTTTGTGAGACTGCATCTATTGTTAACCCAAAGTAAATGTTCTTAGTTTGGTAATTGTAGTGGTAGGCCTAAAGAGAACGTTTATTAAAATAGATATGCAATGGACATGTGGGGATAAAGGAGTCCATGGAAACTGGGGCGGATTAGAAACGCGTGGTGCCCTATGCTGCCATCAGAATGGTGCCCCACCCCCGATTCAAAATTCAATCATTTATCCATTATTTACAGTGATAAATGTCATACAAAATTTCGAAAATTAATAATTATTTTATTAAATTATCATACAACAAATATTTAGCTAAATAGTGATCACAATGAGCATAGTAGTACTTAAAGCTTAGAAAATACTAATGGATCAATTTTTATTATATTTTGCCTTAACCAAGTCTTGTATAATTTCTTCTAAATCGAGCGATTCGAGTATCTCGCTTTCAATATTAACCCTTCCAAACGAAGATAATTTCTCATTTCCCACAGTTGAAGTCAACATATCTTTAACGCGTTTTAATACGGAAAATGATCTTTCGGATTCACAATTAGTTATTGGAATCCTCAAAACCAGACGATAAGCAATTAATTAATTCGGAAATAGATCAATCATTTTACAACCAATAATCCAGTTAAAATACTTTGACGGGACAAACTGTACTAGCATGGAATCTATCATATATTCATTCGAACGATTTGGTAAAAAACCTCTTTCTTGCAATTTTAATCGTGGTATAATTCTATTAAAAGATCGTTATTCAAATCGGTGGAGTAAACTTCTGTAAGAGCTTTCGCTTGATTTTCCAACTCGACACTCTCCATGGTTAATAAATGCGTAAGGAAACCAAACAATTGCTTAATGTGATCATAAGCTTTGCTTCGCTTAGTCAATTCAGCTGGATGGTGCCCCCTCTGACAGCTGAGGCTCTGGTGCCCGGTGCTCCAGCATACCCTAGCGTTATGGATAATCCGACACTGCATGGAAACCCCCAATAGGAGCTGGTGACGTGGAATTAGCAAGGGTATGGAAAGGAAAAGGAGATAAGGTACCCGATGCCTGATGGAAACTGCTGCAGATTATCCCGGAGGACGGTGACGACAGTTTGAATCGATATGTATAGAGAGAGAGAGAGAGAGAGAGAGAGAGAGAGAGAGAGAGAGAGAGAGAGAGAGAGAGAGAGAAGCGGATAACGATCATCAGTAGTTACGTAACCAGATTTAAGCGTGTTACGTAACACGGATGCCTGTGCCGACGTGTATTCGGAAAAAATGTAAAAAACATTCGTTACGTTCTTTCCAACAAACGATACGTCGCGTCGTTCTAATCAACTAAAACTGGACGTTTACTTTTATCTTTTTCTTTATGACCCAAGTTTTAGTTTTATATTAGTGATAAACTGTACTTTCACTTGTGAACACTTACGTTTCTTAATGTCCTCGTACGTTTCGGTGTGGTGTACACCTTCCTCAGCGAGGTTTAAACACATGTTAGAAGCCATCTTTCGCTGTCACATAAGATTATTGGAACGTTCGTTACTTGTGAAATTTAAGTTGGGACTATCAGGGACTAGGCGAATCACCAAAAGGCCTAGGTGGGTCTTGATTCTGTAATTAAACCTCGCTGAGGAAG
This sequence comes from Magicicada septendecula, assembly GCA_034769895.1. Taxonomy (NCBI): domain Eukaryota; kingdom Metazoa; phylum Arthropoda; class Insecta; order Hemiptera; family Cicadidae; genus Magicicada; species Magicicada septendecula. The sequence continues at coordinate 58,574,128 of CM068370.1, read as the reverse complement.
GTGTACACCACACCGAAACGTACGAGGACATTAAGAAACGTAAGTGTTTACAAGTGAAAGTACAGTTTATCACTAATATTAAGTGCGTGAATGAAGAGGATGAACCATCAAAATAACTGTTAGTTTTATATTTCCTTTGGGACCCACCTAGGCCTTTTGGTGATTCGCCTAGTCCCTGATAGTCCCAACTTAAATTTCACAAGTAACGAACGTTCCAATAATCTTATGTGACAGCGAAAGATGGCTTCTAACATGTTACAGTACGTGCAAAATAACGAAAGGAGGTGATATTTTTAAGTTCAGTAAATGTTTGGACAACGGCAGGTCATGTTACCAGCAGGTCGTGATTAGAGCAGAGTTTGGCATATTTGGGCAATAAACGAAAAAAGTGAATAAGAACGGACAGAGATGGTTGGTCCGTCTAGACTAAATGGAAATTAATGGAATAGCGACCAGCAGGCTTATAAATAGGGACCAACAGGGAATCGAAGCTTTGGAAGCCACGGAAGAGGTGCCAGATAAGATCATAAAGCTGGACTGGCCAAAAGGCATACTGTTATAATATGGAAGAAGACGAAGAAATGCCTTATGGTCTTAGTCCTCGATGAAAGGAAATATCCAGCCGCTCCTCCAAGTAGTGGGAGACAACAAAGAGCTACAGGTGGCTAACGCGGCTCTGGAGACCGAGTGACAGCTGGTATAAACTGTCCCTCCTCTGCTTGTCAGAAAGTTGAGTTTAGGGCGCACTCTTTCGTTTCAGGGTAAGAAATTGCTCCTGATGGTGGATGACCCTTGGTCCATGTCGTAAGATGCTGGAGGGAAGAAAAAGAAACCACCACATTAAAGATCTTTATGGCTATCTCAAACGGGGAAAACTGGTCTATTTATTGCGGTAAGATAGCCAGTTAATGGAAGACAGACCAAACAGAAAATCGGGCTGTACTTTAAATCAAAACCAAAAAGACCAAAACCATGGCCTTTAAAGGTAAATATCCAGTGAGGACTAAGATAGTTATAAACGACAGCACTTAAGAACAAGTGAGCCGTTTCAAATATCTCGGCTGTGCAGTAAGCTATGAATCTGAGTATGATATAAGAGAGAAGACAAATAAATTTAGGAATATTTGTGCTACGATTCATAGAAATCCTAGAAATAAAACAAGACACAGCACACGGATTAAATTTTTTAAGACAATTGCAATACCCACGTTGATTTATGCGAGTGAGGCGTGGGACATGACAAAAAAGGAAAGTGGCAAGATTCAAAGTTCTGAAATGCAGTTTCATCGAAACACTTTAAATTATACATTATGAGATAGAATAAGGAATGAAGATATCAGAGCAGAACTCGAAGTAAAGGACATAAATGAAATTATTTCAATTTACAGAAGACAATGGTGGGATCATCTGCAAAGGATGACAGAGGATCGATTGGCGAAATTGCACTGAACTATAAAGCCATTGGTGAAAGAGACGTGGGTCGTCCGAGGATGAGATGGGTCCCGGAACAGGTTTATATATCCTAATCCTTGAAGAGGAGAAGAAGAAGAGGACTTTAAGCCAGAAGGTGGCAGCTATACCATCGTCTTACCATGCGATATGCTAATAACATACCCGAGGACACTTATTTACTAAACTGTCCCAAGGTGTACTCGATAGGATTGCCCAATAGCAGCTAAAATGTTTGGACATCTACTGCATCCCCAACTAAGTACTGAATTATAAGCCGAAAAGACGAAGAGGCGTGGGGCGTCGGAGTGATCACTTCTAGTCTACCTGTTTGTTGGGACCAGAAGAAACGATTTTTGCTTTAATCCTTGAATAAGGTGATGCAGTGACTAACGCCCCCCCCCCCCGCCATCAAGAGGGTTGAAAAAAGTTGACGAATTTTGTTACTCTCTTAATTTGCAGGCTCTTTTATTACTTTTCCAGCTGTGTTTTTCAGCTTGTAACTCATTTTTAAATATACAACCAGGTTTATTACACAGCATTTGAGTTGGCTGTACTTTTGAAATATGAAATATAGGAAAATCAATTAAGTCTGTATCTTCTAAACAATGTTTCAGTAACGCGTATTTCATTGTTTTATTACCGTTTACATTAACGGGATTGACTTCAGGATGTTATCACACGTTAATCAACCACTTTCAAGATAGTAATGTTGGTTATCTTAACTGGGTGTTTTCTTTTGTACGAAGCCGACTCGACTCTTCCGGACCCCGGACCCCCCCCTCCAGGCCAAATTCTAGATCGCCCCTGAGGTGGTGATGAAGAAAAAGAACAAATCTTTTTTCATTTTCTGGTGTAGTAAGTTGTAAGTGGCAATCTAACGAAGATTATGTAGGATTTTCAGAACCAACTCCATGCTAATCATTGTATCGAAAGCACTTTTTACAATGCGACGAATCTGCTGTATGACCAAGAAGGCGAAAAGACAGAGAGTTGTAGGACGTCCGAAGAAGCGTTGGACTAGTCTACCTGCTTGGGACCGGTCTAGTCTACCTGCTTGGGACCGGTCTAGTCTACCTGCTTGGGACCGGTCTAGTCTACCTGCTTGGGACCGGTCTAGTCTACCTGCTTGGGGCCAGACTAGTCTACCTGCTTGGCACCGGACTAGTCTACCTGCTTGGGACCGGTCTAGTCTACCTGCTTGGGACCGGTCTAGTCTACCTGCTTGGGACCGGTCTAGTCTACCTGCTTGGGACCGGTCTAGTCTACCTGCTTGGGGCCGGACTAGTCTACCTGCTTGGCACCGGTCTAGTCTACCTGCTTGGGACCGGTCTAGTCTACCTGCTTGGGGCCGGACTAGTCTACCTGCTTGGCACCGGACTAGTCTACCTGCTTGGGACCGGTCTAGTCTACCTGCTTGGGACCGGTCTAGTCTACCCGCTTGGGACCGGTCTAGTCTACCCGCTTGGGACCGGTCTAGTCTACCCGCTTGGGACCGGTCTAGTCTACCCGCTTGGGACCGGTCTAGTATACCCGCTTGGGACCGGTCTAGTATACCCGCTTGGGACCGGTCTAGTCTACCCGCTTGGGGCCGGTCTAGTCTACCCGCTTGGGACCGGTCTAGTCTACCTGCTTGGGACCGGACTAGTCTACCTGCTTGGCACCGGACTAGTCTACCCGCTTGTGACCGGTCTAGTCTACCTGCTTGGGACCGGTCTAGTCTACCTGCTTGGGGCCGGACTAGTCTACCTGCTTGGGACCGGTCTAGTCTACCTGCTTGGGACCGGTCTAGTCTACCTGCTTGGGACCGGTCTAGTCTACCTGCTTGGGACCGGACTAGTCTACCTGCTTGGCACCGGACTAGTCTACCTGCTTGGCACCGGTCTAGTCTACCCGCTTGGGACTGGTCTAGTCTACCCGCTTGGGACCGGACTAGTCTACCTGCTTGGGACCGGTCTAGTCTACCTGCTTGGGACCGGTCTAGTCTACCTGCTTGGGACCGGACTAGTCTACCTGCTTGGCACCGGACTAGTCTACCTGCTTGGGACCGGTCTAGTCTACCTGCTTGGGACCGGTCTAGTCTACCTGCTTGGGACCGGTCTAGTCTACCTGCTTGGCACCGGACTAGTCTACCTGCTTGGGACCGAAAGAAACAGTTTTTGGTTTAATCCTGGTAGAAGGTGAGGAACAGCACTAACAATACCAACACTGAAATAAGAAGAAGAATATATCGCGCAAATAAAACATATTATGGATTTAAAAAGCACCTGGCATCTAGTTTCATCTCAAGATGCACGAAATGCAAGATTTACAAAACCCTTTTCAGCCCAGTTCTGATATATGCTTCAGAAACCTGGACGATGACAAAAAATAGCGAGAGACTTCTATGTTGCTGTGAAAGACGGATTCTAAGAACAATATTTAGAGGAGTACAAGAAAATGGAATGTGGCGCAGGCGCTATAATTATGAACTATACCGTCTTTACAAAAAGGCGGACATTGTCAGGATAATCAAAATTTACAGGCTAAGGTGGGTTGGAGAGATACTGGAGGAAGGACAGCCTACGAAACCTATCTTCTACCAGAAACCAATGGGTAGTAGAACAAGGGGAAGACCACGAAGTAGATTCAAAGATCGGATAGAGCAAGGCCCCACAAAATTGAACATAAGAAACTGGAAAACAAGAGCACGCAATAGGGAAGAATGGAGTCGACTCTAGAAGCACGCCAAGACCCATTAGGTGGGTTGTAGAGCGACTGCTGACGATGTTGATGAGAAGGTGATGAAGGAGAAGAAGAAGAAGAAGAAGAAGAAGAAATCGTCGTTCTTCTTCTGATCTAGTTAGGTGTATACAGCAACCCAGTATAGGATTTGTTGGATTTGCATAACTAACTTCGTGCTAATCATTATATCGAAAGTATTTTTACAGAGTTTCGACGAATCCGCTGTATGACCAGAAGTGCGTCCTTGTTTGCGTGAGTGTGCATGTGCACACAGTTACCTTCGTCCACGGAGTTGTGCAAACAAAGTGCCCGTCGCCTCACAATATGTGAAACACATTGTAAATTCTTACTTTTTTTCTTTCTGTTTATCATCTGTGTAAACAGCTGATTACATTAATGGAAGAAATGACGGGGATAATGTGACGACTACGGAAAGCGGCTGGCCTTCGGGCGCGCGCGGCGTTCCTCAAGGTTCTACGTCGTCGTAATTGTTATGCAATTATCGCAAACGTTCTCTAAGTACGCAATCTTGTAGCGTATCCGATTTCCGGAAGCGTTCACACGCACACATGATCCTCGTGGGAACTTCTCCGACGTTTCGTATGCTTGGTGTGTTTATCGAGAAATAAAATGTACTTCTTCTTCTGCGACTTCTCCTTTAAGATTAATCTTTCTGCCGGTCTGTGCTGTCGCCATTCTGTTGTACCCTACTCGTCCATTCTTCTTTCTTCTGTCGGTTCCCCTGTCTCCGCCAGTTGATTTTAACGACAACATTGGAGAATTCTCGGTTTTGACATTCGATCTTTCCCTCCGGTTTAAACTACATAGAATAATCTTTTTCTAAGGCTTTCGCGGCCGGTGTCAGTTGTATTAAAAGTGTTTACCGAGCTGTTTGGCCGTGGTCTACGGTTTACAGACAAACCAAACGTTTCGACAGCACCACTGGCTGGCATCATCAGCCTCAGCCTTTACCACAGTACTGTGGGCCTGACGTTAACAACCCGCGTTCAGGTAGTCTCGAATTCTTTGAATTCCACTGATGATGGCAGTGGTGCTGTCGAAACGTTTGGTTTGTCTGTAAACCGTAGACCACGGCCAAACAGGCCGGTAAACACTTTTAATACAAATAATATATTTCATTTCGTATTATTATTTAATATAATAATATATTTACATACACAAATATTCTTTACATTGCAATAATATATGTTTTCTTCTTCTTCCTCTCCTCCCTCCCCCTCCTTCCCCCTCTTCCTCCTTCCCCGCCTCCTTTTCCTTCTTCTTCTTCACGTCACGTCATTGGCAAGAGCTCCCTGTTCTGCTTTCATAATCCTCCTACCATATCTCCTTAGGTCTGCTAACAAATATATGTTCTATAAACTTTTCTTTTCCACGTTTCTTCATCCACTCTTGAATCTGACATTATTTTCTAAATTATATGTATTCCTGCCTAACGTAATGATTTTAACCTATGATCTAAGTTTAAAAGACGTAATTTATCTCATCGGTCTTCACTTGATCATTGAGTGATCGAGTTCATAACTCGTCGTAAAAATGCCATTCAGGAGATTTTTTTTTAGTTGTTTAGTTGCCACCCCCATAATTCGTTTTCCACGGGGCAGACAAGGAGGCAAGGGGATCGCCGTAACCCGTAAGCTTGTAAAACTTTGATTTTCCGAAAAACCTTCAGAAACAGTAGACCCAGAAGAAGTAAGTGTCCAATGTCTCATAGAGATAGTGTAATGGTAGAAAAAACGAAACAAATCATAATCAAGAGAGACGTGGAGTGAACATGAGGAGAGAGTGAGAGTGATAGCAGGTAGACGTGACTTAAATTAAGCAATAATAATCTATTTATTATGAAAAATTAAAGAGATATTAAAATTACTACTTCTTCTTTATCTTCTTTTTTCATCATCGCCTTCTTCTTCTGCTTCTACTCTTACTCCTCCTCCTCCTCCTCTTCATACTTTTTAAAGAACGACCCAATCAGAACGAAGACTGTCAAAAACAACAAAGATATTAGAATTTTAATGTAACTTTCGGACTTCTCCCTCACAGGAAAAATCAACATAAAGTTATGGCTAGAAGCAAAAATTATGGGATGGATCAAGACTTTATGCTCTGTTTCAGTTTAGTCATTTAAGATGCCTCATCGTAGTATAGGCGAAACGTTTGCAGTTAAAAGTAATAAAAGACGTGTGTGTTGAGCCGAAAACAGTGTTATTATTATTAACGGAAACCACAAAAATTGACCTTAAGACTGAAAGAAATTTTAACTCAAATCAGAAAGCAACATTCACTTTCAAAATCGTTTAACTTTAAGGTCACTACGGTTCAGAAATTTTAATTAACTTTTCGAAAAAAATATTGAATAAATATATATGGGGCACTTGTAAGACGACTGTAGCCTTTATCAACACCGTAAGAATTTTTTACATAAAGTAATCAGATTAATTAACTTTGATACGCAGCATGATATTTACAACCTCTTCATTTGTATAAGTTATACAAATATGATAAACGACGTATTGCTACGACATTTTAATTGATCTGATTTGTCTAAAAATATATGTATTTTGTTCAAAATATTCGCCGACTTCTGCAGTTCAGGCAGTTCAGTGGTAATTATCTTGATTACTTAACGTAGCCTACTCAACGCGCGTAACTTTAAATAATGTCATTCAGAGCTTACTGGTGTAACTTTGCGCCCTCATTAAAGTACTGTCTTATGCCAAGGTGATAGCAATTATTGTTTCTCCGACCCAAAACAATCCCACCGCCCCCCCTATCGAATTTTCGTCTCCCACGGTTCGTTATCAGCAGCAATTTAAGCATATGCTTTACATGCATAATTTTGGGGTGGGCGGTCACTACCGGCGCTCGCATCACGCACATCCGCGCGCGTACTTACAAACGACGTACCGATAACGCACGCTACCGCCTAACTCACGCACCTCGTCTTACAAATTACAGTAATTGGTTTAGTGTTCTGTGCCAATCTGATCGATGTTGCAAACTTGTCTGTATGTTCATTAAGCACTCTTTCTTCTTAGTCCGGAGATTGTTTCTTCGTGTAGCGTACCCAGAAGAAAGTAAAGGGTATCCAGAGGTGAAGTTGTGTAAATGTGTGTGTGCGTGCGCGGCCGTGCATACTTCTGTCATGGAAATCCAGGTTTTACAATTTCTTCTCTACCGAAAACGATCTCTTAATCACTATATTAAGTATAGTTATTATTGTGTCCTCCAGTCTTTCGAATGGCTTGTACCCTCCCAGCAAATACCTGTGATGCATGTGTTACGGAGTCTCTCACAGGTGTATGGGACCTACTTAACGCCGGATCCGAACGGCATAGTTGGGGAGGGTTTATACTAGGCAGGATACCTCTCGCTGGTTTGCCATCGCCTTGCGAGGGGTAACAGTCGTATCTAAATCATCTGGCCCCGGCGGGAATCGAACCCGCGCCGACAGCGTAGCAGCGCCACACTCTAGCCACTACGTCACGACCGCTTAAGTATAGTAAGTATCACTATATCTCTTTCTTCTTCCTTTTATTTCATCCATATACTCCTGTCTTGAGATTCCCTTCCCACTACACCACTCGATCAGCGTGGTGAACCAGTTTTAATGCCGCAGTAGGTGACCAACCATACTGCTTCTCCTTTCCGCACTGTTTTTAAACGGACACCTTCATCCATCCACTCTCTTCTTTACCTCATGCATAGGCACTCTTTCTGCTCGTGGCATTCTTAAGTCCCTCCTACTCGAAAGCTTCAAGGTAGCTCCTTACCAATGTTTCTCAGGGCACAGATTCCTGAGCCACATGTGCACACGCTCCGAATGAAACTTCAAGGTAGCTCCTTTCCAATGTTTCTCAGGGCACAGATTCCTGAGCCACATGTGCATACGCTCCGAATGAAGCTTTAAGGTAGCTCCTTTCCAATGTTTCTCAGGGCACAGATTCCTGAGCTACATGTCCATACGCTCCGAATGAAACTTTTTCGAATTTCTTTTTAGTTTCCAGGGACACGTTTCTGGACGCCAGAAGACATATTTTCTTGAAGAATGCTTGTTTTACTTTGTGCGATTCCACTTTTTACATTACTGTTGCGCCTTCCGTCTGAAGTGATGCAGCTCCCAACATATAAAAAAGATGTCAACTTAGACTAGCTTCCCATCGCACAGGAACATCTTAGCGTTTTTTTTTTGCATTGCTCCATTTACATTTCTGCAATATTTCGTTTTTTTGTCTTTTCCTTGTTTATTATTATGTCGCATTTATCTTTTACGATCCTGTTCACTTGCTACTTTCCCTATAGACCCCTCATATAATATGTATCACCCTCATCTACTACAAATATGACTTAGTCATCGTCATAATTATTCATTTAATGAACACAAATCAAGACATAATAATAGACAGAAAATTATTTGTGGAGTCAGTACTCAACATCGAGGGTTTCCATAAAGAGGATATCCCTTAGAACAACTGGTCAGAACAAAGGACGGAAGCTGCCAGACAAAGAATGCTCCAATACTGGCAGAACAGGAAGTCCAATCGTTAAGTTACTTTAAAAAATCCTAAAATTAGGGGTGATCCTAAGATGGCGCTAATCAGAGAAAATATTTATATATAAGAGACAGTCACTTTTGATCTAAAGCCCTGTATGCGATTTCTGTACACCCAATAAAATCGGTTTGTTCAATGAACCTGATTACAGTCTGATAGAGTGAAGTTTGTTTCCATTAATACTAAAGTATTTTTACGGTCGATTCTCGATTTTATTACATAGAGATCATTTTTTACATAATTATGGCAACATGAAACAAAAAACCAAAAAACAACGCGCTGCCGAACCCACGACCCGAGGCTGTTGTCATTACAGTGAGCGGCATTGATTAAATATGTAAAACAGGTGGCCGTATCGATACTCCAGCAATAGGACGATATCGATACGTTTGTTGTCGTCGTTTCATACCAGTGTGACTCGCGCTTCTGTCACCTGTAGTCTAATAATCGATAAACGGATCGACTGAGGCCGTGATTTGCACAGCCGATGACACGTCAAACAGCAGCAGTGTGGTCTGATTTCCGTTGGGTAACTTCAAACCCGAACCTAAACACAATCGATCCTGCCATATAAATAGCGTATATGCTGTCTATAGTGTAGCGTGGATTTCCCTCTGTAGGAAAATTATACGTGTTCCTATTGTACAGTTTTTACTGATACTTCCAACCTATAAATGGATATATATGTATACACAAGTGTGATAAGGTGTAGTAGAAACTAATCGCGAAACCATTTCCGCGTAAGAAAACTTAGTGTGACCGACTGGGGGGGGCGCGCGCGCACACACACACACACACACACACACACACACACACACAGAGCAGTATATCCTGGTTGATGTGACATTCATGTTTTACTTTTTTTTTATCATTTTGTTACTACGGTCCAGTGATCGTCGTATGGTACAGTGGAAAACAAAATACAAGACACCAATTAAGTCACTAATCACTAGCTTTAATTATCACAATTAAACAGTTTGTAATCAACAAGATAGTCTTCTCCAGTAAATCAAATAAACAATTGTTCACACGCAATAAAAATGTCAACTAATATATAACACAATTGTATTACAATTGTCCCGCACAATTATAAAACAGATAACACTTCGCCACAATACTTCGACCCGCACTGTATAAGTCGCCGACAATAACTGAACTAAGCGTCGCTGAAGTCTTGTATTTATACCCCGTTGAGGCACCAGAATATTCCATACTACGCGTCAAGAACGCTACTAGAAAACACCAGAACGTAATTGATTGCGGCCTTGGACACAGCGCGCGCGGACTGGTGAAATCTGGATCAGTCTCGGACGCGTGACAAGTGTGACGTAATTGTCCTTCATCTCAGTAACAGCAATACGTACGCACACGCACATTACAGCTGGAAGAGCCGAGAAACACCGAGTAGAATGTTCTGTAGACATTTTTCTCAACATCCGAATTGAAGGTTCTACAGATGTATAGTTTTGATCATCATCATCATCATCTTCACGGATTAAACCAAGGATGGTTTGTTCCGGTCTCAAATAGGCAAAATCTAGAGCTGGTCACTCCAGCGCTTCCTCGGACGTTCCACACCTCTCCGTCCCTTCGGCTTATAGTTCCATAGTTGTTTGGGGATGCGGCAGTCATCCATTCGGCAAAGATGTTCCACCAATTCAGCCGATACTGGTCGATCCAGTCGAGTATACTCATAAAAATCAGTTCCCGCCGTATATCTCTGTTTCTTCTACGATCATGGAGAGTATATCCTGCCACGTGACTGAGACATCTCATTTCAACCGCTTGGATGCGACTGGTCTGGCCTTTCGTTAGAGTTCAATTCTCAGACCCATAAAGAGGTGTGGGGAGAGCCAACACCTTGTAGAATTTTAGCCTTGTTCCTTTACTTGCTGACTTAAGGGTTCGCCTAATGGTCCCGCACATAACTTATTCACAACGTCGTTGCTTGCATTATAAGACACACTGTAGCCCAGGTATTCAAAATTGCTAAATTATTCCAGGACAGTACCAGTATAGTTTCGATGTTCAATAGGATGTTTTAAAATATTTCACAATCCCACTGCTTTAACACACCTGCTTTTCTTCTAGTTTCATTTCAAGGCCTTCTTTTTCTAGACTTTTACTGAATTGTCTTCTCATTTCCTGACGCATTGTTTGTTTTTCTGTAAGCGCTCCTAAACCAAGATCTTTTTCTTCACGTACCAGGACCAGGTCTATCTTTCTCCGTCCATCACGGAAAAATAGACTGTAATGATCACGGCTCTGTTCAGATAACAGTTTTGCTATTTCTTAACAGTATGTTACAGTAAAATATGTTTTATTACAAAGTGAGATTTATCAATCAAGACATTACTGTGGATCAAACCTAACCTTATTATGAATTGGCAGTCCTCCTGTTGATTCGTCTATTTCGTCATCCAAAATTGTCTGAACAGGAACTTTAACTTCATCTTTATCTATAGGTGGTTCTGAAAATGGTGTACCTGGAATTTCTGCAGTGGATCACTGAGTGTACGCAAACTAGTCTTTGGGCTTGCAGAAAAAATACTTTTAGTATTACATGTACGAAATTAATTCATCATGGTCAGTTGTTAAACAAAAATCAGTCTTTTCCCGATTGAGATATTGTAAACTAATATTGAGAAAAATATCCGGGAATCGGTAACGAAGGATCATTAAGGTTCATTTTTCCGAATATCAACTTTTGTAAAATTTTCGTGACCTGGAAGAAATTGTTTATTAAATGGCCGATAAATCAAGACAAACAGTGAATCTTTTTTTATATACAAAAAATTGCTTGGTTTACCTTTTTACCTTTTTTTAATTAAAACTGTACTTTCCACTTTTTTAATGTAAAATGTTAATAAACATCTTGTGAACAATGTTTTAACAGCACGTATGGGGCTGATTTCAGGACATTATCATACGTTTTTCAGTCACTTTGAAGTTTGCAATATTGATTAGGTTTTTTTTTTTTTTTTTTTTTTTGAAGCTGACAGGACCCCGCCCATCCAAAGCCAAATTCTAGATACGCTACTGTCTCGAAAACCACTTTGCTCCTCAGTTCAAATAACATGTGTTCTTTGTTTCAAAATTTGACCGTACAACCTTCCAACAGAGATAGTCACTCTTATTCCACGTTAGTTTTCGCAATACTTCTACTTTGTTTTTTGTATACGGAACTATTATATTGTAACGATAATCGTATCGAACCGCGTAGAATAGCCGAGAGCGTTCCCGACCCCCCGACCCGTCCCCCGCCTGGTGTGGCAGGTGTCGCCTCAGCCAAGGCCGCGATTGAAGTTTGTCCTAGATTCTTCAAGAGGCCACTTGAGATGCCCATTAGCGTTAGCATTAAGTGGCGTGCACATTGAGGATGGAAGATTTCTCTAGAAGGCGTGCGCTGCCTATAAAAAGCCATAGCAGTCGGCTTATGAGTTCAGTGGTGTTGAGCGATTTCTTTAGCGCGGATCGAGTGTTTGTAGCGAAGTGTTGTTATGTTATAATTAGTGCGGAATTCTTTGTACTTGACATTATTACTGCGTATGGACAATTTTTACTTGCACTGTTGTAAGAGACTATCCTGTTGATTACAAATTATTAATTGTGACAATTAAAGCTAGTTATTAGGGGTTTCATTGGTGTCTTGTATTTTGTTTACCACTGTACCATACGACGATCGGTGAGACCGGCGTGACAATATGCTTCAAGTTTATAGAGTTTATTTTTTATTTTACCTTGCAGTGAAGGTGCTGACGAAGATTGTAGAGTAAAACTTATTTTCCAAGAGTGGTTGAGAGCGGTCCTGCAGGTCGACACTCTGTAGTGCAATATGCGGCGTGTGTGTGCGTAACTGCGCGTGTGTCGGCGCTGCCAAACTGCGACACGTTACACCGCCACGTCCGTCCGTCCCAATGAAGCCAGAGTATCGATCCACTACAGTCTACAGTCTGCGCTCCATCACGCATCACTATATCACTAACTACACCACTGTTGTTGTTCACTTCTCCCCCCCCTTCACACTCACTCGCACTCACTCTCTCTCTCTCTCTCTCTCTCTCTCTCTCTCTCTCTCTCTCTCTTACACTTTCACGGACGCATAATTTTTCAAACTTTGAGAACCAGGAACAATAACACAGAATTAATTATAACTTATTTGATCCCGATTAGTAAACCCTATGTTCATCAATGTCACAATAGTTTGAACCTGGCCATCGCATTTCGCTTGTTCCCAAGATTGTGACATTCATTCTTCTCATTTCTTAGATAGCTTTATGTATTTTCCCGGCTTGGGCCATTGTTTTCACATTCCAAGTGCATACTTTCACGCCAGTGTTTATACTAAATTTTATTTTTACTTCACAACTGTTTAAAACTGTCCCCCCCCCCCCCGGAGATCCGATTGGGGAACTTGAAACTTCGGATGAATTTGCCTTGAACATATTACTAGAGATATCTAAACGATCTTTAATGTAGTGGTTTCTCGTTGCCTTCTACATCCCAATGGCCTTGACTAGTAACTAGTTCATCCGCCTTCATGAACAATGAGGTGCCCTACCGCTTTCCAATTCATCCACCATGAACTTTTATAAACACAAATATGAGACTTCTACGCTCCTACGTATTCTCGGTCCTCTTCTACGGCGTAGAATCTTGGACTTTGACTGAAGCCACAACTAAGAAATTGGAATCTTTCGAAATGTGGCTTTACCGTAGAATACTGAGCATTTCATGGACAGCGCATACAACTAACGTTGAAGTTCTTAGAAAGAAGAAGAAAGATAGGGAAGTTATTAACACAGTGAAGATAAGAAAGCTTTAGTATCTGGGACGTCTCATGAGAAATGAACAGAGATTTTACTTATTGCAGTCCATACTACAGAGAAAAGCACTTGGAAAGAGTCTACCTGCCTGCCTGGCTGTCTGCCTCTGTCTCAATGTCTCCTTCCCTGTCCGTCTACCTGCCTGCCTGTCTCTCCCCCCTCTCTCTCTCTCTCTCTCTTCTTCTTCTTCTTCTTCTTCTTCTTCTTCTTCAAGAAAATTTAAAAATTTTTATTTCTAGTTTTTAACTTTAACCTGTAACTTTCTTAACATTGCCTTCGTTTAGAACACGACTTTTACAAGTGAACATACAACTTGACATCTTTCAGACGCTCTTTCAGATTTTACAGATCTTCAGATATCATGACATTCCTTCCTTAAGGAATCCATACGGGTAATTTTTCTACCCATACTGCCACTGTCAGTCGTCAAACTACGAGGACAGGATCAGGGGGGATCAACCCTTCCTCCAGAGCTTTGCGAAATTCCATGATCACTTAACGTAGGCCTATTCCTAAGTGTTATACCAAAAGTTATTAATGATTATAGTAAGTGACTTTAATATTTGTAAATTAATAAAATAATGTTAAAGTTTTCTTAATATTGACTATCGCCCAATATCTATGCCAATGGCATGATTCCTTTAATCCATCAGTATGGTTTGATTTTTTAGAAATACCCGATGTGTGTGTACGCGCGCTTTATAGTCCTATATTTTACATTAGATAACAAATTTACAGTTTACATTTTCTATAAAGCAGTAGTCCGTGCCCGATGTACGAGGGTCAGTTGAAAAGTTCGCGGAGCGACATCTATACCTCAGTGGTAGAACTAAAATCTTTCCTGTAATGGAAGACGTATATTCGCGTCAACACCTATTAATTTTCAGATATATCTGTCAATTTATTCATTTTTCACCAGCTGTTTGAAATTTTCCTGTCACGCGTGTTTTTAAAATGCACAAAATCAATCGTCGTGTTGTGATGAATTCTCTGTAAAAACGTTAAGCGCCAATGGAAAATCAAACGAATTTCTAAATGTGCTAGAAGATGCTGCGCCTTTAGAAACAAAGGTAAAAGGTAAGTGGTGCACATTCGAGTTTAAACGTGGTCGTCAAGCACTGAAGACGATCCCAGCAGTGGACGTCCAAAAAGTGCAACAAAAATGGCATTATTGAAAAAATTTCAAAGGGTGTTGGAAGACCGCAGATTGAGAGTGGATGGCGTTGCTGAAATCTTGCGCATCTCATATGAGAGTGTGCATCATACATTAACTCAAGTGATGAACAAAGGACAATAATTGAAGTGACATACTCTCGTTACAATAATTCTATTGAGTGTTTTCATTAAGACATAACATTATATAAAAAAAAAACATTCTTTATATACTGACTATTCTTTATTAAAACATTATAAAAGCTTTACTAACTATATTTCTGAATTTGGTACGTTACTACTTTAAATTAGGCATAAGTAATTAGTTACATTTAATTAATGTAAGTAAACTAACATTCCCAAATTTAATATCCCACTTCTGACACCAAATTTGTTGTAACGCCCGGGGCTGGGGGCTCACAAAGTGAAAGCCCCAGTCGTGCGGACAGGATAGCTGTGGGAATGGCTCGTTATTAAATAAGGCATTTACTTACATTAATAATATTTCTTTAATTCATTAGAGTAACTACGTTCGTTAACAAGTTTTATCTTGATGAACAAATGACAATAATTGAAGTGACATACTCTCGTTACAATAATTCTACTGAGTGTTTTCATTAAGACATAACATTATATTAAAAACATCCATTCTTTATATACTGACTATTCTTTATTAAAACATTATAAAAGCTTTACTAACTATATTTCTGAATTTGGTACGTTACCACTTTAAATTGGGCATAAATGATTAAGATGTCAATTATACATATTCCTTAACAAATTTAGAACACTACTGAGCACTTCTGAGTATAAATAATTCATTATCCAAAATCGATTAATGCTTTAAGTTTGAACTAAGTAAAACAAAACAAAGTTGTAATTACGCTTTTGATGTGGCTCCATCGTAGACAGAAGATGCACATCTACGATGTACGGAGAGTGGGCAAGGACGCCAAAAAGTGAACAAGTGAAAAAAGAGAGTGTGTACTTCCCAGTGCTCTCGTCAGTTTTATACCCTGAGTACCCTGCGTCAAAAAGGCTCTGTGAGTTAACGCCCAAAATTCAGCCAATCAGAACTGGACTCTGCACGTGTCTCGAAACTTATCAGGTCACACGAGAGGACAATTTGACATTGATTTTTGTGAACCAAAGCGGAATTTTTCGCGAACACTGACAAGTAAACAATTCTTAGCTTCCCTGGTTGATAACTCACTACACGTGCCACGATAAAAATGGTCAGCACACTTCCTCACAATCGCTCAGTTTGTTCCTTAAAATAATTCTTAAGATAAAATAAAATAATACATTGAGTAGTTTGAGTATGAGTAGAATCCTCATTTACATGTATATATAAAATCATAACCTGGAATGTGCTGGCCACAACACCCCTCCCTACTTTACAAAAGGAAAGTACTGGACGTATTTTGCTTTTCAAAATTTATCCAAAGTATAAACAACTTGCAGTTTTACTTAAGCCCAATGTTCGAACACCTACTCTGTTTACATCATGAAATCTACATCTAAACAAACCACATCTACATCTGATCTGTTTATCTACATGTAAACAAACCAATAAAACAAAAAGATAAGACTGTGCCGTCTACGGTCAGTCATTGCTATCGCTAAGCAGCTGTACACGCTCAGCTGTGTGTAGATAACACATTGTGTCGATGTACACATATATATATATCACGCGATATTTACAATACTACATAATTGTCTCTTTTTCTATTTAAACATAGTTTTATCTGTTACATTCAAAACAAAAAGTGCTGAATATAACGAGACTCAAAATTTTGTTTTCCTTAGGTAAGTTTACAACTATTATAATAATTATTATTATTTTTTGTTTACATTTTTCCTTGCGTACTTCTCAATTCTTTATGTAGGTTCAATACATTGCCTTATTAAACAAACAAACACAACAAACTCTTTAATTTATAATTGAGAATGTGCAACTCTAACACCTGGTTTTACGTAAACTGCTGTAACATTTATTCCGTCTGGCGAAGTTACCTCTGGAACTTCCTCTGCTGCTTCTTGTGTTGCCTCAGCACTCGATGTCGTTGCTGGTATGAGAGTAGAAGTTAGACATTTGGAGACTGACTTGGTTTCGGTAGACGGATATAGTAGCAATGCTGCTCCAATAATTATGACGGTAAAGCCACCGGCATAGCGAATAGATTGTTCGTTTCGTGATTGTTCCTTTTCTCGCTGTGTTCGTTTCGTGATTGTTGCTTTTCTCGCTGTATCTCTTGGATATCGTTAATAAGTCGGTTCAGTGAAACGCCATCGAAGTCGTTGTGTATCCCATGCAGTACTTCGTCGATATTCAATTCTGTAACATCTGAAATCTTCATGTGAGTGACATTAGTTGTTAAAATTTTAGCTTCGAATGGACTAATCAAAGAGGATATTGGTGGTTCAATCATGATAGGCTTAGTAAGGTTATATATACTTCGTCCATAGGTATGTGGTAATAAGGTAAAATATTTGGAATATATATGACAATGGTGTGGATTAATAAGAACTCCTCTCTCCTTAAGAATCTCGGTCTTAGTGTCTTGATCGCATCTCCAGGTAACTCGTATCGGTTCTGGTGCACTGTGTATCCACACATCCTTGTTCGGCATCTGATGTAGAATTGGACGGCTGAATTCTGTATAACCTTCTTCTCACATTGAACACGAGCACTGATGGTCTCTCCAACAAATAATGCATAGATACAACTGTCGTTATGGTACGAATACAAAGGTATATTGGCTGGACACACACTATACTTGGAACCTCTGCACGCAATTACATCTTTGTGTGTAAGTTCAGCATACTCTTGTCGCGTTTTAGTTAATGCTAAGTACTCAGTATTGCTCTTTACATATATAAACTTATTGATAGAAGGTTCTCTATACGGCAAGGACTTTACAGAGTACAAATCTAGTAATCTGTTTTCTGTTTTTAAAGGAATTTCTATAATCAGTTGAATATATTTCGTTTGAGATATAGCATGAACATCTGCTAATTCATAATAAATATACATCTCTTCTAATTTAGTACTGGCTACTAACGATAAATCATGTGTTAATTCTTGAGAAACTGATGACAAAATTTTAGACAATTTATCAGGTGGTATCAAAAGAGAACTTAATCTACCATTAGACGTTACATCAAGTCCTTTCATTAATTTACTTAATTCATATTCTGCTGAATTCAAGTACAATTCAACTTCTCTTATTAATGATGAGATTTTCATATGATACTGTAGAGTTTTATAACTCCTTCTATTTCTGACCATAAACTGATATTAACATTAGAAATTTGTAGTAATACATTTTTAACATTTTCTCCTAAAACTGTTATAACTTTAGCATTTTCTTTGAAATCTTTTATAACTGACTTAAAATAGGTTAACATTTCTTTATTGTTATGCAAAATATCACTCTGTATTTTTTCCAGTTCACTGATCTTCGAACTAAACGTCTCAAGATCATCATTATCCATAGTACCAAATAATATTTTCATAGCTGAACCAGTAGCATTTATTGCTCCACGCTTCTTACGTGTTTCAGGTAACATAGATTTTAGACTATTATTTCTATTTTTAACATGTTTGCGACAGTACGCAAGCGACTGACTTCGAGCTAATGAGTCCTTGGCTCGCTAAAGGAATAATCGCTATTTTATGAAAAACAATAGTAATTACATACGTGGTAATCTAGGTCGAAGTTTGTAAGATGAAGATGGAGATTCAGACAAGGATATTGGTCGATTAGGATGCCATTCAGGATCGTTAGGTGTAGGTGGTGAAGGTGGAGATAGTGCTTAACTATCTTCAAATTCAATAGGCGTAATATCTAAAATAGGTTCATCTTCTTCTTCAATCGTTACTATAGGCATATGTCTCCCCACTTGTTCATCGGTTAAAACATTCGTATCGCAAGCTTCAATGTCATCAAACCTTGACCCTGTACTGGATTCGTTATCACTATGTTCAAATGTAACAGCTGTTTTTCTTGCTTTGATGACTCCGTGGTTTCTTATCTCAACCTATACCACGACAGGAGATAGGTATGTCTGCTTAACGCATCACAATTTGCCACTAGCCAAATCTAGCGTAGTAAAATATTTAGAATTTCCCAAACAATCTAACGTCTCAACAATATTTGGTAACGGATAAGCATTCCCTTTTGTTATACTATTTAACGCTCTATAATCAACACAAAACCTGTACTTAGGTATACCGTCTGGACTGTTTTTCGGAACTGTCACAACTGGACTACTCCACGGTGAATTTGAAGGTTTTATTACATCTTTCTCTAACATCTCGGTTATATGACTCTGTATCACACTCTTCATAGACTCAGGAAGTCTGTAAGGTTTCTTTTTAATCGGTAAACTATCACCAGTATGTATTTTATGCTTTATATCTACAAGACACCCTCTATGCTCCAGATCCTCACGTAACAAATCTCTATACTTTAATAACACTGGTTTCAAAACTTCACTGTCACTCTCAGACAAGTGCTTTAATTTCCCTAATATTAATTCATCAGTATTCTCATTACTACTAAAATTATCATCACTATTATGTTTCTCATGTTCTAGAATATCAACAACTCTTACACTTCCATAAACGTTAGGCTGGTATTTCTCTGCCAGACCTAACGTAATTCCCTTTTGAATTACAAGTGGTTCTCCACTACAATTAACAACTTTAACAACTACATTGTTATCGGTGTCTACAGTACTCAGTACACGGGCAACTCTTATACCCTGCACATCTAATTCTCGTGGTTCTACTAAAACCTCTCGTGGCACCGGAATATCACGTAGACCGACTATTCGGCAATTTACTAATACCTCACTTAAGGGTGGTGACTCTTGCTCGAAAGCATTCATGACACGCCAAAATTCTGCATCATTCCCGACAAAATTACAACGAGTTATAGACTGGCCAGGCCCACAACCGTTAGTAATACCAGTGGAGACTACCCCGCAATCCTCTACACCGGAGTCGAGTGATATGACTACCGAGTTATTATTCAAACTCAGGCGTCGTGATGGCAAGTCTATTATTGCGCCCAGTGACTTTAGTAAATCGAGGCCTAGTATACCGTCGTAAACATGAAAAAAACTATCATCCCTTGGTACTACAAGAAAAGTGTGTACAACTTCAACGCTTCCCAGACGTAACCTCAAATTTTGTGTCCCTTTTACGAATACGTTACTCCCGGTAACCCCTTTAGCATTTATAACAGTTTTATTTGTGGCACATCTACTGACACTGTGCCGGGGTTGCCTAACCCGGCTGTCGAGGGTTTTAGAAAATTAATTTTAAAATAACGCTAACGCAAGTGTCAGTTAAAGCGACGAGATTTGTACGGCTCGGTTAAAACTGCGCGCGCACCCTGTGGGGAGGTTTGGCTTTGTTAGATTGTGGCCGCTTAATTCAGTCACCGACCGGCACTCGAGAAAGCACCGACTCCCCTGATCCGAACAGATTGTACTACGCAGTTTTTTCTTCTACTCTGATGGCTGGCTAAATTTAGGAGACTTCCCGGTAAGTGATCATAACTCTTATTGTGTGAGTCAAAACTAATAATAAAGGATTAAATTTAATTAACGAAATGTATGCAGCCGTATGAGAAAGACGAATGCATGTGGTGCGATCCGGCAGTTTGTATATTAAAAAGATTACTTAATGTTCAGTATATAGCTCATGTTCTTTTTATGATTATTGTATTGTAAGAGTCACTGTAATCGTTTCATAGAATGTTATAAATTATAAGCTAAAGTCAGTGCGTAGTCATGGAATTGAATTGTGCACATACATGCACCAGATTGCTCGCCTGTTCTCTTTAATTAACTATTGCAGTAAAAATAACTTGTGAGAACACCCTTAGAGGAAACATTATTAATATTGAAACATTATTAATACTGTGAGTGCCTTGAAGTTAATCATTTTTTGGAAAATTGCAATAATGGTGCCGCCACGTGGCAATATAACCTGTTGGATTCTGTCGGAGCGTGTTAAGAGCTCGTGCAAATGACTTTACTCTACGCCTTTTAATAAAATCTTTTTATTTTTGAATTAATCATCCCATGGTAGACTTTATTACTCTTTAAGCAATTTGCAAAGAAATTATAACTGAAACTTTGTGCATTTATCTTGAGTTGGTTGAAGGCCCGTTCTGAGGTTATTTACCTGGGAACTTGGGTGGACATTTTTTTATGAACAGCATTTCTAATTTTTATGAATTACCAGGGTTCTCGCCTAAGCCGGAGATGCTGATCGTGCTGATAGAACTCCATCTTCATCAGCCATGAACCATCGTACACGCACCTGTTCGGAGAAAGGAGTTCGGTGAACCAACTCACGATGTATCACAGGCTCATCATAATTAAGGTGATATGAACTCTTTTATTCTTTGTTGGCCGGGCCTGTCGTGCTCCTGATTCACAGTTTCAATTTCTTTTAAAACCATGTGCCCATGTGGCCAGACAGTCTGCTATAGGGTGTGTCAGCTGAACATTCATTCTGAACATTATGTGACTGTAGTAATTTAACTTCATAACATTAAGTACAATGTTTGTAAGTGTGTGCTGCACTGGGGGAGCGTGCTAGAGATTTTTTTACACTTAAACATTTTCAGATATTGCCAATAGTCATTACTATGCTTACTACAACATTTATGTCACAGGTTAGGGGTTCTGTTCCGGCTGGTTCAGAACGGGGGTTATATTGTAATTTCATTCTGGGTTAACATGTAAGGGCTGGGGAGTTTTCGTTTTCTTTTCTGGCTGTTTTCGGGGAATAAATGGGGACATAGTTTTTGCCAGGCACATGTTCATACAGTTTAGGCAGGTTTGATTCCTGTCACACATGGTTAAGTACAGGCTGGCGCGTTCCCACATCTGCTAGGATACAACAGTCAGTAATTATAAATTCATGTATATACAGCCATCGGGTTTTCACAGAAAAGAACTTTCATATTTTTCTGGGAATATACACATTAATTTTTTTTATCTTCTAAGAGCATATACTGATTAATTTTTTTTTACTTGTAAAAGCATATACTGATTACTTTTTCATCTTGTAAAAGTATATACTGATTAATTTTTCACTTTGTAAAAGCATATACTGATTAATTTTTCACTTTGTAAAAGCATATACTGATTATTTTTTCACTTTGTAACAGCATATACTGATTAATTATTTTTACCTTGTAAAAGCAGATACTGATACATGAATCCATCTGAATTTGTAAAACAAATTAACATTTTAGGAACGCATAACAATTGCTTAAAATCAGGTGATGAAGTTTTTTTTAATCTCTTTATTTTATGCTGTTGAAGAAACTTAAAGATTTCATATGCTCGTAGTGGGCCAATTATTCGATGCTATCTATCCATATGGGCAGTCCGGTCTCTTTATGCTTTGAGAGTGATTATCATCCTTTCGGGGTTTTTTCTTATTTATTTGAATCAATGGAAATTGATGAATGACGGTGACTGAAGGGCGAACATTTATGATTGCCGGTTTTAGGGCTTGGTGGAAACACTGCCTGTTGAGCGTGCGTATTCCAAGGGTATTAGGTGTTATAATATGTTTACACAATTATGAGTGTATGTGTCTTTGTGTTTCTGTACGTGTTGTCTGATATACATATATATATATATATATATATGATAATTACTGATATACAGACCTTGTCTTTTGACACTATTAAGAATATGGGACTGATTTATTAATTATGTATTTTGTGGGTTATTCCTGATATTATGTGACAATTATGTGATAATTTTGTGATTTACATGTAACGAATAATGGGGTACAATAAAAGTTGTTATTGTTAGATTACAGCCGAGTTTCATTGCAAGTCCCGTCATACTGGACCCAGCGCATTTTTGGCTTCTCTAGGCTCGGGCCTAGTTTTAAATAACTGGTGGCTTCTCCTTCAAAAAAAAATATAAATACAAAAAATAAAATACAAAAAAAAAATTTTTTATTTACAACATAAAAAGGAAAGAGGGGTCACAACACCTTCCTTAATTAAAGAAATACTAGATCCAGTGTCTATTATAAATTTACATAATTTCTTTTCAATTTCATCCATAATTACTAAATCATTTAACCTGTTAGAAGAGATTGTATGTTTCAAATAACTCGTCCGTTCGAACTTGCCGTGCCCTAACAAGTCGAACTGCTGGCGTTTGGGTGTGTATTTTGCTTACTATTGCAGTTACGAGCGTAATGCCCCTTAGCATGACAATTATAACATTCTATGTCTTTCAAAGCCTTTTTTGTGCATTGTTATTATTTTTATTATTACAGTTCTGATTATAACTGGTACTGCGAGCATTATGTTTTACCACAAGGTTTTCTTGATAACTTTTTAAAACAATTCTTAGCTAAATGACCTACCTTGTTACAGTGATAACAGGTGACACTAGTCACGAAGGCATGTCCATCTGCGTTATTTCTCTTACCATGTCCCCGTGAAGTATGCTGCTGTTGTCGATCAGCTGAAGCCACAATATTAGCGATCTGAATTGCCTCCTGCATAGTGTTAGGTAATCGGTATCGTACTTGCTGTCCCACAGCACCTTGTAGGCCATTTATGTATGCAGCTAAAAGTCGACGCTCCGCCTCTTCCTCGATGACTTTCTGCTCCATAGGATCAGCAACCTGTCTAATAGTCTTCGAACATAAAATTCGGCAACGATCAGCAAAAGATTCTGGGGTTTCATCCTTACGCTGTGTCGCTGACTGAAGTGCTGTATAATAATACTGATCTAACTGCTTAACTTTAAATCGCTCAATAAAACACTGTGTTAAAACGTGATACTTTAAATCTGCTTTCTGTAACTGCAGACAACTGTTATAATACAATGCTGCAGGTCCCCTTAATTTTAACGAAACGATGCGAACCTTATTAGAATCGTTCCAATTGCCTATTGTCGCGGCATCGTCAATCTTTTTAAAGAAAGCATGAACAGGAATACCCGTACCATACCCCTCCAATTTTCAATTAAGTTTGCTATAGTCAGATCCTTAGTGACAGTAGCAGCGACAGGTGCAGTACCTGTTGTCTGGATACGCTCTTGTAACTCGGCTACGATACGTTTTAATTCAGCTACCTCAGACATTTTAGACATTTGTAATCAAACTCGTAATAGTTTTATTTAAATAATTATTTTCTATGATTCTTTGTAATTAACTTCGAAAGAGAGTCTCGCACCCTTCCAAATAGTATTAGGATCTTGGATTGGACTGGTGTGTTATAAACAGGTAAAGTGACAGAAGGGCTACTGTGGGTATAATAAGCTGTTATAACCCCAACACGCGTACCAACCCGCATAAAAAGTTCGAACAAGTCCCAAAACCTTTGAGCCATTAACGAATCATCACTTAATTTTTTCTTTAACTTCTTACTACTATTGCCCATCAATAAAGAGCCACTTCAATGAGAGAAATATTTAATTAATGTAAGTAAACTAACATTCCCAAATTTAATATCCCACTTCTGACACCAAATTTGTTGTAACGCCCGGGGCTGGGGCCTCACAAAGTGAAAGCCCCAGTCGTGCGGACAGGATAGCTGTGGGAATGGCTCGTTATTAAATAAGGCATTTACTTAGATTAATAATATTTCTTTAATTCATTAGAGTAACTACGTTCGTTAACAAGTTTTATCTTGATGAACAAATGACAATAATTGAAGTGACATACTCTCGTTTCAATAATTCTATTGAGTGTTTTCATTAAGACATAACATTATATTAAAAACATCCATTCTTTATATACTGACTATTCTTTATTAAAACATTATAAAAGCTTTACTAACTATATTTCTGAATTTGGTACGTTACCACTTTAAATTGGGCATAAATGATTAAGTTGTCAATTATACATATTCCTTAACAAATTTAGAACACTACTGAGCACTTCTGAGTATAAATAATTCATTATCCAAAATCGATTAATGTTTTAAGTTTGAACTAAGTAAAACAAAACAAAGTTGTAATTACGCTTTTCATGTGGCTCCATCGTAGACAGAAGATGCACATCTACGATGTACGGAGAGTGCGCAAGGACGCCAAAAAGTGGACAAGTGAAAAAAGAGAGTGTGCACTTCCCAGTGCTCTCGTCAGTTTTATACCCTGCGTGACGCAAAAAGTCTCTATGAGTTAACGCCAAAATTCAGCCAAACAGAACTGGACTCTGCACGTGCCTCGAAACTTATCAGCTTCCCTGGTTGATAACTCACTACACGTGCCACGATAAAAATGGTTGGCACACTTCCTCACAATCGCTCAGTTTGTTCCTTAAAATAATTCTTAAGATAAAATAAAATAATACATTGAGTAGTTTGAGTATGAGTAGAATCCTCATTTACATGTATATATAAAATCATAACGTGGAATGAGCTGGGCACAACAAACTCAAGTGCCTATTTGCAAACCGTTGGTTTTGATGTCGCAGCATCTTCTGACACATTTACAATTTCGTTCTGAATTTGCGTTGGCAGTAAACAATTTTTAACAAAGAATCACACCACGATGTTTGATGTTGTCCGTTTTTCAAAACACGCATGACAGGTCAGTTTTAAATAGCTTCTAAACAACGAATAAATTGATTGATATATTTGGAAATTAACAGGAGTCACACAGTGGCGGCTGGTGGTTCCAAATTTTGTTCGTTGCAGTAGTTGGTTGAGTGGATGGGAGATCAGTTAAAATACATTAAACTATCATAATCACAGTTATACAAAATTATTAATACAATTTTATAACCTCAAACAACGGATAACGTTTACCTCGAACCAACGTAAAGACTAAACCTGACATAACTTATAAATCAAGAAGGCTGTTTCATGAGACTTAGTTGCGCTACAGCGCTACTAGTGGAGAGTTGCAGAAACTTTGCAACCACCTAGCTTACATTGGGAACGTAGGGCAATTGTGAAGAGTAACGCACGTCTTCCCATATGATTGTGTAGTAGGCTCTGCCATATACTGTTGAAGTTACAAGCGGCCTACAACCATCAGCCTGCGCGCCACTTTTGAATTGTACTCGAACATTGTGGAGTAGAATCTGATACGCTGTCCGTTTAAATGTATGACATTTTTAGCTGATTAATGTTTTCGTTAATTATTTTGTAGTTTAGTTATTCAATATTGGTGGTTGTGCAACGCTGCAACTATAACACCAGCCGCCACTGAGTTGACATAAAATACAAATCTTGCAGCACACGAAAAATTTTAGTTTTTCCGCTAAGCTACAGACGTTGCTCCGCGAAATTTTTTTCAACTGACCCTCGTACACAGAGAAAACACGCGTACGTTGTAAAAGTGACAACAGTGCAGTGGCGCGACGTGCTGCAACAGGATTCGCGTTGTACACAGCGGGCCTATGTTCACCCTGTGAGTCCCGATTTGACAGTATTGTTTTACAGTTGAATAACGTGGTCGTATACAACCGCCGCATTGTTCACGGGCCAGCACACTCCTGCGGGACGGATGAGTTGACTCTCACCCCTTTCTCTGTTCGTCGGTTAATCTAGGTATTTGAATAATTACCGGGCCAGCTGGTCCTGTTCGGAGAGCACGGCGTATTATGTGACGTTTGCTGACCCACAAAACCGCTTGACAAGCGAAGCGACAAATATCCCCGCGGCAGACTGAATCACGCGATACTGCGCACATACATTCGTATGGATCGAAATCGCGGGACAACGAAATGGGGAATCGCAAGTGCGGCGGAGAATCTTAACTAGAGCTTCCGATTAATCGAAAATATGTCAGTAAAAGAAGACTATGATAAGAAAATATCCAAGTTTCGGATTGTGACATGTAGGCCTACATCGGAATTATGACACGGCAAAACATTACAACGAGAACCACAGCCGCGGCGGAGCAAAAACCGTAGCAGATGATATCTGCTGAGGATCGATTAGAGTAGAAATCACTGGTGTGTGTAGATGACATCTTGGTCGCAAAACTAACTTGTTACATAGTTGTGGAACTACACGATTAAATATTAACCAAGCATGTGCCAATGAAGAATTGAAGCAATGGGGATCAAGTGTGCTACGGTTGCCGTCTCACGACACACTTTTTTTTTAATAACCGAATTAATTTTCTAAAGCTTTTTTATATTTCCAATAACGTAGTAATTTTGTTGTGAATAATATTACAATGATACGAGGATTGTTCAATAGAAACAATCCTATAACGGCAAATGTGTGCCGTTATTTAGTTTTTGGCCGCTGAGGGGCGTCAGCCAATGGAAATTTATACGAGAATGAAAGCTGTATATGGTGAGTATAGTTTTTCTCATACGGCAGTGGTTGAATGGTGCAAAAATTTCGACAAGGAAGAGAATCCACTAAAGATTTGGCCCGTCCCGGACCTGCACGTGTTGCAGCGCCAGATGAAAATGTGAGACAGCTGGAAACTGCGTTACGCGCAAATAGGAGCATCAGAGTTATAGAACTTTCTCAAATGTTGAGCATCAGCGTGGGAACTGTTCATTCCATCATTCATAGTCTTGGCTATCACAAAGTTGCTGCTCAGTGGATTCCACGACTGCTTAATGATGAGCAGAAAAATTTGCGTTCGGCCTTATCCATTACAGGATTTGATCCACTATCAACAACAAGGTAATGCCTTTCTACAACAAATTGTTGCCGGTGATGTATCTTGGTGTTATCACTACGAACAAGAATCCAAACGTCAGAGTATGCAGTGGAATCATGCACAATATCCGAAGCCGAAAAAATGTCGGACCCAACCTTCGGCAGGAAAAGTAATGGTGGCCGTATTTTTTGATTATCCGGGTGTGCTGCTCTTAGATATTAAAGAACCTGGTGTCTATATTAACGCTGAGCGATATGCAGACGGGTCAGCATCAAGAATAAACCTCCCGGCAAGCTCACAAATTGTGTCATTCTTCTGCATGATAATGCTCGACCGCGTGTAGCCCAAATGATTCAAGATCTGCTTGGTCGTATGAAGTGGGAAGTCTTACAACATCCACCTTACAGTCTCGACTTGTCCCCCTGCGATTATCATGTTTTTGGTCCATTAAAGAAATCACTAAAAGGACGGCGGTTCAAATCGGACGTTGAGGTAGAGCTTGCTGTTAGCGAATGTTTCCGCAAAGAGCCTCAAGAATTTTACCAGCAGGGAATCTACAGATTAGTGCAACAGTGGGACTCATGCTTTAATATTAATGGAGATTTCTTTTAATATCGTTGAATAAAAAGTGGTTTACAGCCTTTAAACGTGTTCCTATTGAACAATCCTCGTACCATCACATGTACCTTTTTGTTGATTTAGATGTTGTGTAGGTTTCATGTCCGGGAATGTCCTGTTTTTTGAGCCTGATTTCTCCTGCTAGTTTACTTTAATAGTAAGCAACCTTACTTTCAAGCAGGTGCTGTAGACTGGTATCATCCTACAGCTTCGAGCTAACATAGTTTCGACATCGTCTACACTCGCAGTTTCCAAAGTCCTCCCCCCTCCCGAGGGTGCTGTAGCGAAAAGCCAGTGGGATTCGCTCACCTGTAAGTGGGCACTGAGGACAGACGGGCAATGAGAATGTACGAATTATCTACACTAGGCTACATTCTCTAGCGACCTCATGACCTTGTTGGTGGTGAGAATATTTGCCTGGTCTGAGGCTACTTCGGGCTGAACAAGTGGTAACGTAGCGGATCCGCCGAAGATGAAGATCCCCCCGAGAATGAAGCAACAGTGATATTCAACGGTTCCAAATGCGGAAGCCAATAGCAGAGGAATCGCGGAAGAGATATCCTCCAAGTGTCCAGCAGCAACGACATTTGTGTCGACTGTAGATTCTCGAGAAAGCACTAGATTGAATATCTTCTGCGGGCATAATCTGGTGTATGGGTGCGACGGCCGGGGCACAGCGAAGTGGAAAGGAAATATGATGAATACTTCAAT
The DNA here is from genome assembly GCA_034769895.1 of Magicicada septendecula. Lineage (NCBI taxonomy): Eukaryota > Metazoa > Arthropoda > Insecta > Hemiptera > Cicadidae > Magicicada > Magicicada septendecula. The sequence continues at coordinate 58,545,438 of CM068370.1, read as the reverse complement.
GGTTTTCCCTGAAATGACTGGTCTACAAAAAATTGAGAGATCCGAGGAAGAGAAGAAGAAGAAGAAGAGAAGAGAAGAGATCACTCCTGAACACATTTCGTCATGGGAAAGCAAGCTGGATCGGATACATCCTGGGAAGAAATTGGTTAGTGCATGGGAAGCAACTCATGGAATTGGAAGAAACCCGGTTCAGTTGTTAGATGATTTTAAACACAAAGAAAAATTTGGAAACTGAAGAAAGGAGCTTTACTTATGGTCAAGATAGAGATGTAGAAAATAAAGTGACGAATTTCACAAGAATGTGTGGAATTATCTGGAGAACGTTGGGAAATAAATGTAGAAGAGAAACCCAAATAAAATTTTATAAAACAGATGAACAGAAGATACAAACAGCAGAAATGAAATTTCTGATATCAGTTAAAAGAAATCATATCAGTTAAGACGTGATCATATAAGAAGTGAAGAGATAAAAAGTGATTTAGATATTTTAAGATTTAGAGATTTATATATTTTTGCAGCTAATTAAAGGATTAAAGAATACAGAATAAAATGGTTTCAACACATCAATAGAATGGAAGAAAGTAAAATACCGAACATGGCGAAAGATTACAACCCTAGAAGCAGAAGAAAAGTTGGTAGACCTAAGAAAAGGTGGACTGTGGAATAGGAACAGGCCGCTAAAACCTAAAATCGTTAAAAAGATGATGATGAAGAAGTAAGCCAAACATAGGGTAAGATGGAAAGGGAAATTCGCTGTTAAATTCAGAGGACCTGCCGTCAGGCAGAATACTCAACCAGAGCCTTCTTCTCCTCTTACGGCCTGTTACGCCTTCTGGTAGCGGTACAAGAAAAGTCATTTACAACAAAAAGTAAAAAAATGGGTTTCGGTTGTTGGTTAAGGTAGAAAATTCAGTCGCGGACTCCTGAGACTCTCAGAATTAGTTAACAAAAACATTCTCACCTCAAAAATTTATTCATTTTTTAATGTAGACGAATTTCACTTCAGTATGGAGTAAGTAGTCGACATCTTGTCTGTATAGTGACGAACAGTGTATTTGGATTCCCAACAACGGAACTCCTTGCTACAGCCATCTGTTTTTGTAGATAAAACCGCCGAAAGTGTAAATAAACTCAATTCTGATAGTTTCTGAAAACGTTTAATTTTCCGGATTTGAAAATTCTGACAAAATAACTCTTGCTCTACTGTAACACAGCGCATAGAATTAACACAGCGCATAGAATCGATCCCGCTGAATTACACAGAAGTAGACCACCTCATAGAGGTGAACTCGTTTTCACAGCACACACAGTGCCATCTGAATATTACGTATTTATTCGTCTGCAGTGTGTCGTTGGCGCGTACTGTACGTTTCTGTTTTTCAACAGTCTGCTAATTGTGTTGCCGCGCGCTCGATCCCGTCTGTCGACGTTACTCTCTCGCCTTGACATCAAAATACCGACTACAACTATCTATTACAACAAACAGAACCGAACTGGATGGTTTCACTGGGGCAAATTAACGTAGACTATTCTGACGTTACAGCCAACTTTCTTGCATGCCTACGCCAGTTATTATTGCGCGTAACTAGGCTGCACAACTATTCACTCAATCTGCCCAGCTCGTGGTGTACATTCTCCCTCATATGTAGCGTCGCGCATTTTTATACTTAATAACTACTTAATTTTTCTAATAAAGCTTACACGCTCGGTCTCAATAGACCTATTAAGAATACACATTTTGAAATAAAGTAATTCCTAACGACATGAGATTCATTACCTTTATTTGAAGAGCAGTTAGTCAAGATAAAATATTTTGAAATCATTTTCCATATTTTTTTTAACCTTAATACTTTCACATGTGCTTTACTCAAAACCATTGAGATGCAACGAGTTTATAAAATGTATTTAAAAAAAGCTATATGGAAGAATCCTAGATTTCTCGTTAGTCCTGTGGAAAATGGAGAGTCAAACTTTCAATCTCATGCCCCTAGAAGCTAGTCCCACCCTCCAAACTTATGATCAGTTCCCCCCCCCAAGTTTTCCTTTAACTCCTGTTTTCTGTAGTTTTTCTCAGCTCAGTCTACGTTCTGGAAGAATTATTGTTAGTGTTTCGATAGAGAGTTAACCGGCTTGTGAAGCATTGAGGGTGCTCCCACCATAAAACTGGTAAAAGCTTTGCTGCTGAAAAAAAAATACGTTTGTTATACCGCAAAACAAAGTTGTTATTTCCTAAATTACTACTAAATACCGGACTCTTAGGCCGTGGTTGCTATGAATTCTCGACATTGTCGGCAACGTTTCGTATCCCCTCGGGGATCGTATTCAGGCCACAAAAAGCGACAGAGTGTACAAAAACAGTAGCGACAGATCTTATTTGGGCGAACGATACCCGACACTTTTGCTTTTACCAGAAACAAGTGTCGGGTATCGTTCGACCGAAGATCAGCCGCTACTGTTTTTGTATGCTCTGTCGCTTTTTGTGGCCTGAATAAGATCCCTAAGGGAGAATACGAAACGTTACTGACGATGTCGAGAATTCATAGCAACCGACCATGGCCTAAGAGTCCGGTATTTAGTAATAATTTTGGAAAAAACTTTGTTTTGCGATATAACAATAATGTGTACTAATGCTTGTGCTTACTGGCCCACGTTGGGCATGCCATGTATAACTATTTGTTTTGGTGTTGTTAATTAAATTAATTAATTAAGTATTGAGTTGTAATTAAGATATAACTAGCCCAAGTTTGGGAGCCTTATGTAAATATGTGAATAGTTGCATGTGTTAATAAATAATAAATGTAATAAAAGTAATAAAGTGTAATCACCTTTTATGTTGCTCGAACACTTCGTTGGGATGTCATAGATAACTATGGATATTTAATATATATATCAATGCAAATTTGATATAGATGCAATCTCATGCAAATAAGTTTTACTTTGTTTTATTGCGAATAGATTGGTTAATAAGTCTCACTCTGTGGGCGTCATATACAACTATGTCTGTTAATGGCTTATATCACATTGGATTAAGTGTGTACGTGTAATAAGTGTGATAAGTACCATTACTTAATATTCAGATAATTTTGACTTTACTATGAGTATTACTACGTTATCACTAATTTATTCCACACTTTGGGTGTCATTTGTATCTACGTATAATTACCTAAGGTAATTGGTATTAACTAGGGTGATTATAAATGATTCAACTCGTACACTGAATTCTGCATTACAAACAATAATTTATTCAGACCTTTTGCAATGGTCACCAATTTCTGAAATTAATTATAATATTACTTCGCAATATCATATGATACATTACATTACTAATTCATTCATTACTTCTCTGATGATTCATCTCGTTATGATAACTTTGATTATATGTATTTAAAATCATAACTTCTTTACATATTACAAAATTTCCCTCATTAATGGATTCATATTTCATATTTTGCCTTTCCCAATATATGATTCAGCTTTACTCTAAATGAATTTAAATACGCATTCTAACTAGATCAGAGGTGTGTTCTTTGTGAGGAACATGACAGTGGCTACTAAACATCAGTGATATATAAATGTTTTACTTGAGGTAAGTATCCGCATCTACGGCGTGTGTCTACAATGATTTCCTCTCTCCCTCGCTTCTCAGGATGGCTGATGACTTGGTGGACACTCTCATCGTCGTCAGAAATTTACACTATTCACTATCGCTGAGATTTGCACTCTGGCGTCAACATTCTTTTAGTTCGCACTCGTTTAGAAGTTATATGTGTAACATAAGTTAGTTAGTACGATCATTTGGATTTGATTTATTCATTTCACGACTTATTCGCGTGTGATTGCAAATTTACCACTTCGTAAACAAGCACTGATTGTTTGTACTTTATATGGTCGGCACAATTATTTCACTTATGAACTTTTTCATTACGATATTTGAAATAGTTAATCGACGTAAATAGTACGTTAATTCATCACACAATCGCGATATTTAGTTCATATTTCCGAATTATCTTTCACGATTTTTCACAATGTCTCTACTTAATTCATACCGTAAGAGTTTTTTTTTAGCGTCTTTACACAACTTGTTATTATACAAAATTTGAATTTGAACTAAGTCCCTTTTAAGTCCTATTTCATTACATACAATACGATATTCCGATTCACCATCAACATTTTACTCAGCACTTGACGACTCGTCAGTATACTGAGATAATACAAAGTCTGATTGAGATTAACCCAACATTGCTATAGAGAAAACTCCATAACTATGATTCTTATCGTTACTAAGACTTAGAATAAAACTTCCGATTTTGTACTTGCGAAATAACAAACTCCCGACGAATATAGTACTTAAACGAAATGTATAAGGCATAGTTATACTATGATAAAAACGTATATCAGCTCCAACAAATAACTCTAAAAACCAATTAACTCCAAAAACCAACTGACTCTCCCGCTCTTCATCAACACTTATTTTTGTATCTCGAGTCCTTCCACTATTCCTGCATCCAGTGTACTCCTTCCCACCATCTACGTCCTTATTGGTTTTCGTCTTCGTTTCCATGAAGACTCCTCCCTGAGTCTCTAGCTAGACTCCTGGCTACGTCTTTATTCGCTCTTGACCCTTGTCTCCATGGTAACGTCTTCTAAAGAACCGCCTTTGCCAAACTCTCGTTCGTGGTAGGCTCATCTGATCCCTTCTCTTAGATCTTACTGTTTTGCTCCTCCCTTGCTGTAAGACGACGGACCGAATTTGATGGTTGTCCATCATCCAATTGTTCTTGTATTTCCATTCAGCTCGTTCCTACTAATTGCTGTCCAGTTACCCATGTGTCTTTTAGTTTAGGCGTGACCAATTGCTGTATTGTCTCCTGACTTCCTTCGTTTCGTTCACATGCTGACGGAGGTCGCTTTCTCGGTAAGGCACATCTGTTCTGCAGCTCTCCTGCACAGTCCGTACTCTGGCTGGTAAACAAGTTCCCCGCTGCTTCACCATGCGTGGTCCTTTGTTCATGTAACGTCCGTATGAATTTTGCCATTGTGGACTCTCCACATCTGTGTGTCGTCGCTAAGCTCCCACACGTGGCTTGACAATACTCGCGTCGCCATCATATCCGTATTCTTGGTAATTGGCCCAGTAAGACGTATTCCTTTGTTTTTCTGTTACTGCAGCGCGTTCCCATGCCATACTCTTACGTCAAACATCTGCTATAACCGAGGCACTGTCTTCTCTAGCGGTGCCTATTTCGTCGCTAATGCGTCGCACGTGTCGTTGTCCGAACGGCGGCTGGTTGACTCCAACGTATATCATTTCTGACAGCTGACACTTGCTACTGTTCCTTCTACGCAATAAAAAAAATTCCCCTACAGATTTGCTTTACAAACACACGTAATTTACTTTTTTTCAGCAGCAAACCTTTTATCAGTTTTATGGTGGGGCATCTTCAGTGCTTCATAAGGCGGTTAACTCTCTACCGGGACACTAATACTGCTTCCAGAACGTAGACTGAGCTGAGAAAAACTACATAAAACAGGAGATAAAGGAAAACTTTGTGGGGGGGAATGCTCCTAAGGTGGGAGGGGTGACTAGCTTCTAGGGGGATGAGATTGAAGGTTGGACTTTCCATTTTCCTCAGCACAAACGGAAAACCTAGGATTCTTCCCATACAGTTTTACAGTGGCATACAGTATCTAGAATTCGTCTCTGGGGGAGGGGTCCGGGGTCGGGTCGCCTAAAACAAGTTAAGACTAAGCAACATTACTGTTAAAAGATACTTAATGACTCTATTGGTTTTCCTGTAGCCTATTTCATATTTCAAACGTATACCATAAAGCTGTGTAATAAACCTAATGCTGTGTAATATGGTTTGTATATTTAGAAAAGAGCTACTACGCGTACTATATTAGCGTACACAGCTGAACAAAATAAATAAAACAACCTAAAAATTAAAAGATTAACAACATTTTGTCAACTTTTTCTACCCTCTGGGGGGTCCTGTTCCTCCCCCCGGAAATACGCCCCTGCAGTTTTATAAATACATTTTATAAATTCGTTGCATCTCAAAGGTTTAGAGTAAAGCGAACGGAAAATATTAAAGTTATAAAATATTAAAAAGCGGTGATTCAAAAATATTGTGTCCTATCTTGATTAACTGCTATTCAGATTAAAGGTAATGAATGTCATTAGGAATCACTTTACTTTAAAATCTGTATTCTTAATAGATCTTGTGAAAATGAGATTTCCTAAAGGCATTTCGATAAGAAAACAGTTTTATTGACCGTTAATTAATTTAAGGATGTTGTCCCAAGAACGCTTTAATTAACGTATACTTCATATTAAAATTCGTTACTTTTTATGTAAAATTTCAACTATAAAAACTCATCTTTTTCTAATTAAAGTGAAGCAACTGCTAGTTTAGCCGTGCGGTGGCGGTGGTTCAAACCATAGAGATGCAGTAAACCCCCGTTCTTTTTGGGGGGTTGTTTGAGACTGGTCCTTGTTAGGACCAGGCTCGAGCTGGTATGGGGGAAGCCCTCTTCAGCCATACGGTAAGGAGTTTGTAGGGAGTCGTACACCAGTGCAGGCCGGCCGCTGAGTAGGTGGAGGCACGTAGAGGAAGAGTAGTGCATGTGGGAGTATTGTGTGTCTGTGTAGTTGGGGTACAGATTAATACCAATACCATTACAATACCACTCCGATGGTGAGGCCGAAACATAAACTCTAGACCACGGCCTAACAGCAGCCCGGCTTATAATGTTTCCAACTATATAGAAACGTACGGTTATCGTCATTCTCAAGACGACAAAGTTTATCTGTCATAACGTTTTGTATAATTTGAGGCGCAATTCGAAACGTCTGACTTTTCGACTAGAAGAAGACGTATAATTTCGCGGGGCACTTGCACCCAACACAACAACAAACACAATACATCTCAATACATCATGCGGTACATCACATCACAAACAACAGACAGTGCTCACGTTATGCATAAATCATCGGCTTTGTTTTTGCCGGCCTAAACCGCATACAAACTTTTGAAGCCTCTCGTTTAAACGTCACAGCCGCATATGACGTCACAGATGACGTAATAAAACGACAAAAGTGACGTAAAACAAGATACAAAAAGCGACAAACGTTTGTGCAGAAAAAACGACGCTAATTTCATAAATTATAACCACACGTTCACATAAATTCACTTACGTACTTAATAGTTGAGGTGGACGCGTGGGTATAATACGTACATTCGCAATTATCTCGAACCCATGTCAGCTGACAGCTTAATCATCCGTCCGTCGACGTCGTTGTCGTCGTCTGTATCGCGGTAAAATTTATGCCCGCGTGCATATGTTATAAATTTATTGCCTTATCACAGCCTCTTAGATCTGGTAGTTGTCTTGACAATAATAATTTTCTTTTACTTTTCTTTAACATGAGAAACCGAGTACTTCGCATAATAGACCACGACTTCTGTATTGTTAATGAGAAATAAGTCGTAGATATACGTCAGCGATAATCTCTATGTGCGGTTTCTTAGAAACGAGTCCCGCAATTTCGATTCTACACTTATGAAAATAGCGATAATTTCACGAAGTCTGACATTTAGATTGCTTTTAAAGGTCATGTTTTTGATACTGTATTTAACATTTTAATGAAATATTTGACAATATAATATTCTGGAAAGCACTTTAAAAATTCTGAACTGTAACATTAACGTTAAAATGAATGACATTAAACTATGGTATATTTTTCATGAAGAAAATTTTTTTAAATACTTTACTCATCTTACAAGTAAACAAATCAAATTAAAATTCGAAGTTAACGCAATAATTAGCAAAATATTTATTAGTAATTATTAAATTATAAATCTGTGTTAGTTAGATTCTAATTGTTTTATCGTGTAATTAAGAACTAAACCTATTGAATTTTTCCGTGTGGTTTATGCGTCTTTAGTATTTCGCTTATATACCTTAGGCCTATACAATCCTCTTATACAAGTCGTTTTCCGCAACCTAGCTTCCAATCTTCAATATATTTCCATCATCCTCCATCATATTTCACTGTTCCATTGCATTCCTTCTATCTTCTACCCACGCCTTTTTTTTATGTCAGCATTTTAGCAATTTCTTTGACCATCTATAATTGCCCATACGGCACACATGTTCGTACGTCTTAATGTTTTTGTATCAACTGTGTCATTTAAACTTGAACACGTATTCATTGTTTCTTTTATTTCTTAATTTGTAGCTCTATCCTGAATGTAAGTGTACAGCACCTTCTCCAGTATCCCATTTCCACGGCTAGTAACCTTTTCCCCACGTGTTCTGTAGTCTCCCACACTTCAGCACCGTAGGTAAAATGCATTCTATTATTATCATATATATCTTTTGATTTTTAGGTGGAGAGGCTTTACTTGATTGCTTCATTGACCATATAAAAGAATGAGGCCAAAAGAGAAGAGTTATACGTTTTTAACTTAAATGAAAAATTAAAACATTGCAAACGACGAAAAGAACACTCAGCAAGAATGTCAGATCCTAGACCGGCCAAACAAGTCTGGAAACACAAATCTATAGGACACAGGTGTGTCGGTAGACCCGGGAAGAGATGGCTGGAGCATTTTTGAAGGCGGAACACGTAGCACCTTGCCTATGCCGTGTTGTGAAGATGATGAACTTTATATGAAAACATTGTCAGTCGCCTTGCATCTTAACGATCAGATAAACGTTCGCTTTATCAGGGCGAGCTTATCATACTGTCATCCCGTTTAATGTATTGTTACGACGGTCTAGTGACCGTCGTATGTTACAGTGGAAAGCAAAATACAAGACACCAATTAAGTCACTAATCACCAGCTTCAGTTATCACAATTGAACAATTTGTAATCAACAAGATCGTCTCTTACAACAAATCAAATAAAAATTGTTCACACGCAATAATAATGTGCACGAGTATAAAACACAATTGTATTACAATTGTCCCGCACAATTATAAAAACACATAACACTTCGCCACAATACTTCGAACGGCACTAAATAAATCGCTACTAAAAAACTGAACTAAGCGCCGCTGAAGTCTTGTATTCATACTCCGGTGAAATTCCAGAAACATCCGTACTACGCATCAGCGCTACACTAAAACGTAATTGATTGCGGCCTTGGACACAGGCGAAGTCTAGAAAAGTCTCGCGAACGAATGTTGAGATCACGTACGCACGCAGCATTACAGCCGGATTCCACTGGAACGTCCGATAAACACGTAGAATGGTTTGTAATGGTTTTTCCGCAAATACTTTTGTACCTAACAATACGATTTGCGGATACAAACGACGAATCGCCTTCGAACAGGCTTCTGTCATTACCGAGAGAGCGGCGTCGTTCAGATATGTAAAACAGGTGGTCGTATCGACACGGGTCGATATCGATACAGGTTTGAGTGAGCGGTGATTGCTGTAGTTGCAGTCATCGTTTCATCCCCCGTGTGGCATCCACCACCTGTAATCGATATAAACGGATCGACTTAACCTGGCATCTGCCGACCGATGACACGTCAAACTGCTTGCTTTCCGATTGGCTGACTTCAAACCGAACTAAACAGAACCGACCTATCCTACTATTATAAACAGCGAATCTGTTGTAACTACAGCATTGTCTCTGTCAGATAATTTATGTATACGTACCTGCTCATTGATACACCGTACATTCTAACACAGTAATGCACTGTGTTTGTGTATGTGCGCGCGCGCGCGTGTGTGTGTGTGTTCGTGTTTGTGAAGAGTTTTGTAAGTTTTATCATGGTGTTGTTTATGATATGGTGATTTGGTCTTTGAATATTTCCAATGTGTAGTGTAAAAATTGTGTCATGTTTTGTATTGACTTGTATTTCCTCGGCTATTAATTTGTTTTGTTTTAGGTTTGTAAATGTGTAGGTTCTCTCACATGTTCCTTATTGTACCTTTGTGTGGTATACGTTTTATTAGCGTCATGTCCTTGATGTCTGGGAATTCATTTCCTGTTTTTATTGCGTATGTGGCTGAATAGAGGGTTTATAAAGGTTTGGTTTTTGTATACATTTAGGTGTTCGAAATAACGCTTTTAATTGTTTTTCCTTTCGGCCTATGTAAAATTTCTTGCAGTGTTTGTATCACATTTTAGGTATTCCTTTGTCAAATGTGTCATCTTTGTGGTATGGGTTATTTAGAATTTGTGTATTGTTTCTTGTTTCTTTTTGTGCACGCTGTTCGTGAAGAGTTCTGTAAGTTTTTTCATGATGTTGTTTATGAAAGTGAAAATAAACCATTTTCGTTGTTGTTGTTGTTGTTGTTGTTATTATTACTATAGTTTCTGTGTGATTCTTTCTGATCAGTTCTTAGATGTGGTGTCTTTATTTCAGGATTTATTTTTATGTAACCAACATGGGTGATGATGAGAGAACTGCTTAGTGCCCGAAACATGTTTCAATATTCCAATATCCAATAATAGATTAATTCTCAAATATATTTTAATTTGTTATCGGTGTATATATAAACACACACGCGCGCACGCGCGCGCGCGCACGTTTCAGAGAAGCAATGCCTCTCTTCAGAGATTTTAATGTAAATTAAATTAAAGAGGTTTAATTCATCCTGTGAAACGTGGGTCAGATGTGTGTCTACATATACATGTATATTCATTAACACTCACATTATTCTTGGTATTTAAAAATGTATAACAAATAATATTTTATATTTTATAAACAAGAATATATTTATTATTTTGCTTACAATTTTTTGACAGTTTTTATATCACTGCCATCTTCAGAAATATAATGTTATGACAGCAGTATAATATTTATATTATAAATTATAGTATAAAACAAAATATTTCTAATAATCACAGTAATAATAAATCTGTCGAAATATTGAAAATAAAATAATAAAAAATATATAAAACCTTAAATAAAGACAGCACATCCAGGAACTGATCAGAAAGAATCATACAAAAACTATAGTAATAACAACAACAACAAAAATGGGTTACTTTCACTTTCATAAACAATATCATATATCATATGATAAAACTTACAGAACTCTTCACAAACAGCGTGCAAAAACAAGCAAACAAGAAACGATAACAAATTCTAAATAAGGCATACCACAAAGATGACACATTTGACAAAGGAATACTTTATGATACAAAGACTGCAAGAAATTTTACATAGGCCGAACGAAAAAACAATTAAAAGCGTCATTTCGAACACTAATGTATACAAAAGTGTATACGTTTTGTAAATGTATACAGAAACCAAACCTTTATAAATCCTCTATTCAGCCACATACGCAATAAAAACAGGAAATGAATTCCCAAACATCAAGGATATGACACTAATAAAACATATACCACACAAAGGTATAATAAGGAACATGTGGGTGAACTTGTACCTTAAGGAGAACATGTTTCAGCCTTAACCATAGTAGGCCTACTGTGTTCCTAACGTACGATACCCACAGTATAAAACAACATATTTCTAAAAATCACAGTAATAATAAATCTGTTGAAATATTTAAATAAAATAATAACAAATATATTCTTGTTTATAAAATATGAAAAATTATTAATTGTGTGTGTGTGTTCGTCTTTAAACGCTTTTCCTTATAGTTATTTACCACTAATTTTGTTAAATATTCTATAATTGTAACCACATGTCATACGAGCATGGTGCAGCAATATCTCTCGTATCTTGATCGCTTCGTCGTTTTTGAAACACACAGTACGTTCGTTTTTAAATACGTCTTCTTCTTCTTCTTCTTCTTCTTCTTCTTCTTCTTCTTCTTCTTCTTCTTCTTCTTCTTCTTCTTCTTCTTCTTCTTCTTCTCTTCAAGGATTAGGTTATATAAACGTGTTCCAGCACCCACCTCATCCTCGGACGACCCGACTGGGTGCAGAGCAGAACGTATCCCTAACCGAGCTAAAAGCAATTGTCGAAACGTTTAGAAAAGGTCTGAAGAATGCAATCGACCACGGCCAAACAGCCCGGATATGATTTCCTTTATCATTGACTCCGGCCGTGATAGCCTACGTAATAAACTTTGTTTGAATGTGTGTCTGTTCGCGTGCGTGCGCGCGTAAAACAAACGACAAGTATTGGTTTTTAAACTCAAGTTTTTCAACGCGATGTGTTAATTTGATTAGTTCTGAATGTGTTGTTGCATTCCCCATGTAAATACGTATATGCCCACTTACTTAAGGTAACGTGAGTTTGCTACGTAAAGTGGCCTTATTTTCTCTGCTTTAGAAACGAAGAAAATCGGTGTGGAGAACCATACACGACTTCCATGTTCTAATTAATTATAAAATTATTTTTAATATATACGCTCAGAATGTAACTAAATATATCACCATGTTTTTGGTAAAAACGCTAAGAAAGATAATCAAAATACAAATTGTACCTAGTTGTTAATATTTAAAAATTAATTTGGTTAAATTATCTTTTATTTAAACAACGCGAAAGAAAGCGAATATCGCCCAGCAATTACATGTAATCTGTGGATTTCTGAAAACGAAAAATTATTTTGATTACGTATCCGTTGTTACGATATTTTGTTTACATGGAACGATATCAATTGTTACTATTTTATTGAATTTTTGTTTAAGTTTTTGGTCGAATAAATTTATAAGATCAATACAGAAAATTACAGCTCCCCCTTCAACTACCCTTTTCATTTATAGATATTTCATCTACCTTTCTACAGTGGATTATTATCACCTTTTCAGGACACTTTATTTATGAAAATTAAGTATTTTACTCTCGTTAAAACGTAATAAGTTGCAGATAAACTACCCTTTCCCCTCAAGCAATTTTCACCAAAATGAATAGGTTTTGAGTCCTCTACAACTCGAGCACATATGCTAAAAATTATTTGATTCTGTTTGTTTTTGCGGCAGTTATCGTTCACCATAGAAAAAATTCTACACACAGACACTTTTCGGAAAATGACTTTCTTCGTGTTTTGAGGGAAGTACAATCAGAATTTTGAACACTGCTCTTATCTCGAACACGATTTTTTCGCGATCACCATATTTCCATTTCCTTACGGAACATGGAAGTAAAAAAAAAAAACTAATACAAGGTTCGTCTGAGTTGTGCTTCTGTTTACGTGAGTGCAGAACAGAATGGGCCGTGAACGATGACAGGGCAATTAGTGAGAGGTCGCATTCCTACTGTCCCTGCTGCGTCCCGTCGCTACCTGCATACCTTCACTGCTCTTGTGTCCATTACAGCAGAGACGTGCATTAACATCGTTTGCCTCTCTTTTGCTGTCACCTTTAACGCGCGCGCTTGTGTGTGTGTGTGTGTGTGTGTGTGTGTGTGTGTGTGTGTGTGTGTGTGTGTGTGTGTGTGTGTGTGTGTGTGTGTGTGTGTGTGTGTGTGTGAGAGAGAGAGAGAGAGAGAGAGAGAGCGTGCTTTGATGACGCCCCTGCTGACATCAAAGATCTTTCAGGTCCCGGACGTTCCTTGAGGTAAAACTTCATCATCATCTTCTGGAAGGATTAAACCAAAAATGATAGTCCGGTCCCAAGCAGACAGACTAGAACTCGTCATTCCACCGCTGCTTTGGCCGTCTTACACCTCGACGTCCTTGCGGCTTATAATTCAATAGTTGTTTGGGGATGCGGCATTCATACAGTCGGTTAAGGTTTGCCCACCGTTTTAGCCGATATTGGCTAAAACCATTATGAATTACGAGTATATTCAGTTCCTGCCGTACCTCTGCATTTCTGCCATCTTGAAGTCTATATGCCGCCACATGAATGAGAAATCTGTTTTCGTCCGCTTGAATACGACTGCCCTGGGATGTCGTTAAACCCCGATTCTCAGGCCCAGCACCTTGTAGAAGTGGTTTCTTTACTCCTCATGATCGCAGAAGAAATGCAGATATCCGACAAGAACTGAGTGTACTCGATAGGACTCATTATATTCTAATCTCCAAGTCACGTGTATAAGTATTTAATTGTAATATTTGTAAGCACTATGCCATTTAAGAACACATTATTGTAGCACTTCACGCCACGCCGCGACCTGCACGGTGCACCACTACACGCGATCATACTAACTGTGATGTTTGGTAAACAATTTGTCGACTTCTCCAGAAGGATTGGTGTTTTTATAAAACCTGATGATGAGGATTTATCATTGAAACGCGTGGTTATTGAAAGTTTTAAAGATGTCACAAGACGGTGAGTAACCAAGTGTTTACTAATATTACAATTAAATATCGATAGGATTGCCCGTATCGGCTAAAATGGTTGGAATATCTTGACCGAATGGATACTATAGTTTAAGGTTAAGAAAGTGCTTCGAATATGCATGTTTTTTTCTTGTAAACAGTCTGGAGTTGCAGCCATATTCATATCAACCATGATTCTGGTCTACCCACGTCGTTTTCGTAACGAAACTTAAAGGCATTTAGTGAAAGTTGTACTGTTAACGCATTGCCACGTTGGATGTGTGAATAAGCGCACTACAGTACAGATACGTAAGTTATCTGACAGTCACAAAACTGCGGCAGCAACACACAGAGGCTGTTTATAGCAAATGATGGGTCGTGTTTAGTTTGAAGTCACCCGAACGGAAACAAAGCAACGGCGCTGTTTGACGTGTCATCGGTTGCAAATCCCAGGCTCAGTCTATCCATTTATCGATTACAGGTGGTGGAAGCGAGCGTCACACTCAAACGTATCGATACGACCACCCGTTTTACATATTTGAACAGTGCCACTCTCGGTAATGACAACAGCACGTTCGCGGAATCGATGCCGGTGTTTAGTCTGATGTTTCCTTGTTTTGTATAAAAAGTGATCTCTATGTAATTAAACCAACTACACAGGAATCTCTCTACTATGCTCCGGATATAAAATTTTCACATACATAATCAATCAAAGATTACAGCCATATGCTGAAGAGATTATCGGCGAATATCAGTCCGGCTTCAGAAAAGGAAGATCCACCATATACAGTCAGACAAGTTCTGAATAAAGCGTGGGAACAAGATATAGACGTCTATAATATTTTTGTTGATTTTAGACAAACCTACGATTCGACAGATAGGGATAAACTATCTAATATTTTATACGAATTCGACATACCAGTGAAACTGGTAAGGATGATAAACTTGACAATGGTTAATACAGAAGATCAAGTATGAATACAAGGACACATGACATAAGGATTTGTAATCAATCGAGGGTTAAAACAAGGAGACGGGCTGGCCCCGACCTTGTTTAATCTAGCTCTAGAACATGTAATCAGAAAACTGTCAGTAGGAAGAAATAACGTACTGACAAACAAATCGGTTCAATTAGCAGCCTACGTGGACGACATCAACATAATGTGTCGGACAAAAAATGGAGCAGTGGAAACGTACTTTCAGCTCGAAGAAAATGTTATCAATATAGGCCTCAAAATCAACATAGATAAAACAAAAATAATAGTGCAGACTAGAAGACAAATAAACTACGGAACAATCGACAATATCGAAAAGATGGACAACTTTAAGTACTTGGGAACCATATTGGAAAAAACGGCACAGAAGAAGCCGAAATCCGGAACAGGATAGTCCAAGCCAATAAAGCGTATTCCGCCACATCAAGTATCTTCAGATCCAAAGACATCCACAGAAACACGAAACTAAGGATATACAAATCAATAATAAGACCCATCCTAATCTACGGCTGCGAAACGTGTATCCTGAACTCCAAAGCAGCAAACACTCTCGATATCTTTGAAAGAAAAATATTACGAAGAATCCTGGGACCAGTTAATGACGTACACGGCTGGAGAATAGGATATGACTTTGAATTGTATCAAATGTATAAAGAACCACCGCTAACACAATACATAAAACTACAGCGTCTAAGGTGGGCTGGTCATGAAGCCAGGATGGGGGAAGACAGAATACCACGAAAACTACTGACTACTAGAATCCACGGAAAAAGAAACAGTGGAAAGACCGAGGAGAAGATAGGAGGACGCGGTGGATGAGGATGCGAAAGAAATACTGAAAGTGCGTTCCTGGAGGAGGATGGCTACCGACAGAAGAGAATGGGTGGAAAAATTGAAGGAGGCCAGGGCCCAACAAGGGCTGTAGTGCCATATGAGAGAGTGAGATTTAATTAAACTGGAAAACATGCATTAGCATTAAAAATTACGGTACTTTCCCAATATCTGTACCCGCACTGCATTTTCGATGTTCTGAACGTGTGATTGTATTAACATACTACGATGTGAAGAAGAAGAAGAATTGTACTAATTATTAATTGTTCTATTTCTTAATGTAAAGCAAAAATACTTGTTGTTTTCATTTGTGAGGTTATATAATATTGGTTTCTGGTTTTTAGGTCACTGTTTAAAGAAATAAAAGCCATGGTTCGAAAAAATATGACGCTTAATATATCTACAGAATGCTTGAAAGAGACAAACATTAACAACAAAGAACATAACTTATTCTTAACAAAAAATACAACAGAAAATGTAAAGCGAAAAATACAATTATTTCTGAATAGTAAGGTAAAAACAAAAAAACAACGTACTACAAAATGAAAACAAGATTTGTTGTTCGTTATGTGGCCAACAGTCTTCTATGTTATTCAGTAAAATCACGAAAACGTCACTGGAAGCGAATTTTGTGGGAAACACAACAAAAGCGGAAGTCATGTATTATAGCATTCCGTCTTACTTCGAGTTGGTTGCTTTTTCTGTGATCTGTACAAAAACCGAGTATTATTGAAAAAACGAGTAGGCCTACTGTTGAAAAACGAGTTCAATGACAAAACGTGACGTATGTACGTATAGTAACAGGCAAGGGCCACCCCGTCTTACTTCGAGTTGTTTTCTGTTATGAGGATTTCACAAAAAGCGGTTATTATTAAAGGAGGGGTGAATGTCGGTGGAAGAAGAATTGAGTGTATAAGGTTTGCTGATGACATGGCTGTTTTTGCAGAAAAGGAAGAGACAATGAATGAAATGATAAGAGATTTAAATTTAGTATGCGAGGAATATGGAATGAGGATGTGGAATAAGGAAAAATCTAAGTGTATTGTGATTAGCAGAGGAGGAAAAGGGCACACATAAAGATAGGGCAAGGCAAAATACAACAGACGGAGTTGTTTAAATATCTTAGAAGCTTGATAAGTGAAGATATGTCCTGCACTCGTGAAATTAGACCAAGAATTGCTATAGCGAAAGAGACATTTAATGGGAAGAAAATACTGCTGTATGACAAAATTAATAAGAATTTAAAGAAAAGGTTGGCCAAGTATTATGTGTGGAGCGTTGCTTTATATGGTGCAGAGACAAAGACACTGAGGAAGGAGGATGAGAAAAGATTAGAAGCATTTGAGATGTGGGTTTGGCGAGCAATGGAAAAAGTAAGGTGGGTCGATAAAGTAAGGAATGATGAAGTTTTAAGAAGAATAGGGGAAGAGAGAAGAATCCTGAAGGTAATAGAAAATATGAAAAGGAATTGGTTAGTTCATTGTTTAAGAAGAGACTGCTTCCTTACAACTGTCATGGAGGGTGTCATAAAAGGAGAAAAAAGAAGAGGGCGTATAAGAATTAAGTTAATAGATAGCATTAAAATCAGAGGGTGTTAAGAAGAAACGAAAAGACTGCAATGCGATAGGACAGCTTGGAGAGCTTGTACCATTTGAAGACCTGCCTTAGAGCAGAACAACAAACAATAATAATTTTAAAGGCATATTGGCTTCCATGGTTAATTTTAGATTGCATGTTAACGTAACAACACCAATTTTTGGCGCCACAGGCATACATCGGAATTATATTATTGTTGGAAATGTTTTTCGTAAAAAAATGACAATGAAACACGATTGCAATCGTCAACAAGCTGTTTTATAACATACACAAATAAATTTTTGACGATTTCTATTAGACTATCTAACTAACGTTATATGCAATATTCACTACACATCGATGCCAATAATCGCATGATCGATATATCGAAAATGAATGTGGTACGGTTATTGCGACCGTACCGAAATAATATGCCTGGTTGAGGCAGTACGTAAAACGTTTTTTTTCAATTTTTATCCAGAATACTTGTGTTCCGAGTTGGAATGGTTTATTTTAGTCCTTAACAAGACTTGATTTTAGGAGGAACCCGCCGGAACGGCGTTCCGGAACCTCTTGGATCCAAAATTAAATTAACGAAAAAATATAGTGTTACAAGAACCGTACCGAACAATCCAGAACATTCTCCACTCCCCCGTCCAGTGTGGCTTGTGTTGCGTCACTCACGTAGTTTCTAGTGAGTTCCAGCAAACACTTGATATACGCATTAAGCCGGTGGCGTGCAGTAAGTAGGCAAAGCTATACTGCACCTCTGCGGAGCCTATATAAAGCCATAGCAGCCGGATTGTCAGTTCAGTTACATCGTCGTCAGAAGTGCACACTTCTGCTCCAGCTTCGAACTGAACAGGACTGCTCTTTGGACCGCTCTCTTCAGCTCTCTCCGCTGGACGTGCTACAGCTTACTGCCTTCGCCCACCTCGCCGTTGGACGAGGAATACTACCGCTTTCCACAGGGAAAGAAGACTCCGAAGCCAGCTGCTGCCGGTGAATTAAGTAGCTGGTAGAAGAAGCAGCTGGCCGAAGACCTTATTAGGACCACCTGCGCCGGATACCATCTGCTGGCAAGGAATAGAAGAGGACTGCTCTGGGCTCCGGTGAGTGCCGTACATCAGTGCTGTAAACCCTAACCTGCTCGCGACTGTTAGGTAGTTTTGCCCCGGACGATCCTTGCAAGCCCCCAGCAGTGGTAAGCGAGCTTGGATATCGCCGGGGTAAAGAGACCAGTGGACATCAGTCTTGGTAAGGACTGGTATTCAACGAAGCTGGTCGTTAGCCCAGCTCCTCCCGCATCGTCGTGAGCAGGGAAGACGCGCGGATAACCCGGCTTCGGCCGGACCCGAGATCCCTGGCGTCTGGCGGTGACTGCCTAGCAGTCTCTGCCCGGCAGCCGCACCTGGCCAGCATGCCTACTACGGGCAACGGCTCAAGTGCCGAGTCGCTCGGCTCTGCCTTGGCCCATCTGGGCGACTCGCCTGAATCGCCTCGGGCGATGGAGACGAACGATCCTCTCCCCAACCCGCTTCCCCCTCTCCCGGCAGACGAGTCGGGCGAATTTGCGACCGTTGGTCGGCGAAGACGTCCGGCTAAGAAGCCGAAGAGGACTCATTCCACCGGATCCGCATCCTCTCGGACCTCGGCGATGGACATCGGACCTTCTCAGGGCCAACAGGCTGCGGTTCCGACTACTTCGGTAACAGCTCCGGCTGCTGCTGCTGTTGGTCGCGCGCCGCCCCTGTTCGTCCATGGAGTGTCGAATGTCGCCGCCTTATACAGGCGGCTGATCGCGGCCCACGGCCTGTGGGCCGACAATCTTGACCTGAAGCTGCTTGGCGGTGATACGGTCAAGATTGTCGTCCGCCAGCTCGAGGACCATCGCTTGGTCGAGGCCTTCCTGCAGGCGCACAGCCTGCAATATCACACCTTCTCTCCTAAGCGAGTCAAGCCCTTGTCAGTCATTCTGCGTGGGCTTGACGCGCATACAGATCCTCAGGAGATCCTTTTGGAACTCCGTGAACTCGGGTACCCGGTGCAGGCAATTTTCCGCCTGTTTATCAACTCTGAAACCCGGGTACCTCTCCCGCTCGTCCGTCTCCAGCTCGAGAAGGGCGAGACTGCGGATAAAATATTCCACCTGACGCGGCTGTTTGGCTTCCGCGTCAGGGTGGAATCCAGTCGTCCCCTGGGCAAGCTTGCGCAGTGCCACCGGTGCCAGAGGT
The DNA here is from genome assembly GCA_034769895.1 of Magicicada septendecula. Lineage (NCBI taxonomy): Eukaryota > Metazoa > Arthropoda > Insecta > Hemiptera > Cicadidae > Magicicada > Magicicada septendecula. The sequence goes on along the minus strand of CM068370.1, from coordinate 58,525,602 downwards.
TCGGCCATCACACCGACGTCTGTCGCAGTGCCCCGGCCTGTTTACGTTGTTCTCTGGGACATTCAACGCAGGTCTGTACTGTGGCAGATAAGACCAAGTTTCGCTGCATAAATTGTGGCCAAGGCCATGCAGCCAATAACATTAACTGCCCGGTCTACAAGGCGGAGCTCCTGCGGAAGCAAAAGCCGCAGGGGCCCCTCCCGAAGCCAAGGCAGCCAGCTATGCAGCCCCAACCTCAGAGGCAGCCTAAAACACAGGCTAGGCCGCAACCGAAGGCACAACCGGCACGGCGCGCGCCCTCTCCGGCTTCACCTCCAGCCCCTGCAAAGGCACATAAACGAACCGCGTCTCCTTCTGAAGCAGAGACAAGCCCTGTAGCCGCCATCTCGGTTATGGAGCCGGAGAATCAACCCTCCACCTCCGCGGAACCTCCAATTCCCGCCTCTGAACCAGAGGTAGCCTCGCCACCACTGCCACCTCCGCGATTTCCGCGAGCAGGCATCATAAAAACCAAAAAACAAGGGATAACCACACCGGATGCTCGGCCCCGAGCTCCTGCCTGCCCACAGCCCAAGAAAAGTCCTGCTTCCCGGTATAATAAGTCCGACGAAGCGCAACAGCGTACTTTTCCTGTCGCTAACTCGAAACCATCTGCCCCTGGTCCTGTGGCTTCCACCACGACCCGATCTGCCGTAAAACCTGGTCGCTCTTACGCGGCCTCAGTTTCCAGGCAAACCGCCCAGTCCGTCATATCCGACGACGCACAGTTCGTCCGCGACTTTCTGTCTGGCTACGACCTCAAGAAAGTCGCATCCACCTTCAGGTCCATCCGAGACCGCCTGGAAACTGCTGACCCAACTGAGAGATTCATGCTCTTGGTGGAAGCCTGCGAAGTCATAGGTCTTCTATGAACCGAGCCCTTAGACGAGATCTCTCGCTCGTAGCCTGGAATGCTAACTCCATCGGTTCCAAGCATTCCGACCTTCTAGAATTCCTGGCTCGGTTCAAACCCGACGTACTTCTCCTCTCTGAAACCCACCTGACCCCGGCGAACCGGTTTCGATTACCGAATTACGTGGTCTATCGGGATGACCGAGTTGGCCGACGAGGAGGCGGCACGGCGATCGCGGTGAGGACCTCCATAGGTCACCATCGTGTCGTTTTGCCGCAGCTTACCAACCTAGAGGCCACCGCCATTGAGGTCCACGGAGCTCTTGGCGGCGTCCTCGTGGTTTCAGCATACAAGCCCCCACAAGCTGAACTCCTTGTCGGCGACCTGGACGTCATCTTCGATTCCCACCGAAGGGTAATTTTGGCCGGCGATCTGAATTGCAAGCATCGCGTTTGGAATAGTCGCTTGACTACTCCGAACGGGAGGCGCTTGCTCAGTTTTGTTGAATCGCGCCGGGCGATGGTATTTGGTCCAGCGCAACCCACGTTCTTTCCGACACTGCCTAACGCAGCTCCCGATGTTCTGGATATTGCGGTGACCCAAGGAGTTGTCTGTCCGGTCGAGGTATTCTCACTTACGGAGCTGACATCCGACCACAACCCTATCTTTGTCCACGTCGCTACCCAGCACGCCTATGCACGTTCTGACCAGAAGAAGGTTATCGATTGAGATCGCTACGGCCCGGCCTTGTGCCGTCGATTGCCGCCAGCGGCCCCACTCGATTCCGTTCGCCTCCTAGACGAAGCAGTAGCGGGAATCGAAGAGGCAATCATCTCGGCTATAGGCGTGTCTTCACGTACGCGAGCTGGTTTCACGCCTGACTACCAACGCATCCCTGAGGAAGTCTCTCTTCTCACTCGCGAGAGGAATTACTTCCAGAAACGTTGGCAGAGGACCCGTGATCCAGCCGATAAGGCAGCATACAATCGGCTCACCGGACGACTGCGTGGCAGGCTGAAGACGTTCCGACGTAGCTGTTGGGAACTCGCTGGGGCCCGAACGGGGGATGTGGACCCGCAAAGTCACCCGTACAGAATACCTACCGCATTGACGGGACGGAGGCTCGCTGAACTTCAGCCAAGAAAAGCTCCAGGCCCGGACGGTGTTACGAACACCGCTCTACGACTTCTTCCCGAGCCTGGAGTTCAATTCTTGACTGATTTGTTCAACGCGTGTCTCAAACTGGCCTACTTTCCCAAGAAATGGCGAAAGGCGACGGTTATCGTGATCCCGAAGCAGGGAAAGGATACCACCCGCTCTGAAAACCTCCGGCCTATCAGCCTACTCTCCGCTACGTCCAAGGTTTTTGAGCGCCTCGTACAGCGTCGTGTGCGAGAACATCTAACCAACTTTGACGTGCTGGTCCCCGAACAGTTCGGCTTTCGTGTGGGGCATTCGACCACTCATCAACTGATGAGAATGGTGGAAAGCGTCACGGAAGCCGGGTGTCGGAGAGAACGGACCGTTGGCTGTTTCTTAGATGTTGAAAAAGCCTTCGACAGCGTATGGCATGATGGCCTATTATTCAAGCTTAGGGAAGTCCAGCTCCCGGACTGCTACCTCCATCTGGTTGCTAGCTTTCTGACGGAGAGGACCTTCTGCGTGAGACTTGGAGATTCAGTCTCTTCCGAGAGGCGAATTCAACGCAGGTCTGTACTGTGGCAGATAAGACCAAGTTTCGCTGCATAAATTGTGGCCAAGGCCATGCAGCCAATAACATTAACTGCCCGGTCTACAAGGCGGAGCTCCTGCGGAAGCAAAAGCCGCAGGGGCCCCTCCCGAAGCCAAGGCAGCCAGCTATGCAGCCCCAACCTCAGAGGCAGCCTAAAACACAGGCTAGGCCGCAACCGAAGGCACAACCGGCACGGCGCGCGCCCTCTCCGGCTTCACCTCCAGCCCCTGCAAAGGCACATAAACGAACCGCGTCTCCTTCTGAAGCAGAGACAAGCCCTGTAGCCGCCATCTCGGTTATGGAGCCGGAGAATCAACCCTCCACCTCCGCGGAACCTCCAATTCCCGCCTCTGAACCAGAGGTAGCCTCGCCACCACTGCCACCTCCGCGATTTCCGCGAGCAGGCATCATAAAAACCAAAAAACAAGGGATAACCACACCGGATGCTCGGCCCCGAGCTCCTGCCTGCCCACAGCCCAAGAAAAGTCCTGCTTCCCGGTATAATAAGTCCGACGAAGCGCAACAGCGTACTTTTCCTGTCGCTAACTCGAAACCATCTGCCCCTGGTCCTGTGGCTTCCACCACGACCCGATCTGCCGTAAAACCTGGTCGCTCTTACGCGGCCTCAGTTTCCAGGCAAACCGCCCAGTCCGTCATATCCGACGACGCACAGTTCGTCCGCGACTTTCTGTCTGGCTACGACCTCAAGAAAGTCGCATCCACCTTCAGGTCCATCCGAGACCGCCTGGAAACTGCTGACCCAACTGAGAGATTCATGCTCTTGGTGGAAGCCTGCGAAGTCATAGGTCTTCTATGAACCGAGCCCTTAGACGAGATCTCTCGCTCGTAGCCTGGAATGCTAACTCCATCGGTTCCAAGCATTCCGACCTTCTAGAATTCCTGGCTCGGTTCAAACCCGACGTACTTCTCCTCTCTGAAACCCACCTGACCCCGGCGAACCGGTTTCGATTACCGAATTACGTGGTCTATCGGGATGACCGAGTTGGCCGACGAGGAGGCGGCACGGCGATCGCGGTGAGGACCTCCATAGGTCACCATCGTGTCGTTTTGCCGCAGCTTACCAACCTAGAGGCCACCGCCATTGAGGTCCACGGAGCTCTTGGCGGCGTCCTCGTGGTTTCAGCATACAAGCCCCCACAAGCTGAACTCCTTGTCGGCGACCTGGACGTCATCTTCGATTCCCACCGAAGGGTAATTTTGGCCGGCGATCTGAATTGCAAGCATCGCGTTTGGAATAGTCGCTTGACTACTCCGAACGGGAGGCGCTTGCTCAGTTTTGTTGAATCGCGCCGGGCGATGGTATTTGGTCCAGCGCAACCCACGTTCTTTCCGACACTGCCTAACGCAGCTCCCGATGTTCTGGATATTGCGGTGACCCAAGGAGTTGTCTGTCCGGTCGAGGTATTCTCACTTACGGAGCTGACATCCGACCACAACCCTATCTTTGTCCACGTCGCTACCCAGCACGCCTATGCACGTTCTGACCAGAAGAAGGTTATCGATTGAGATCGCTACGGCCCGGCCTTGTGCCGTCGATTGCCGCCAGCGGCCCCACTCGATTCCGTTCGCCTCCTAGACGAAGCAGTAGCGGGAATCGAAGAGGCAATCATCTCGGCTATAGGCGTGTCTTCACGTACGCGAGCTGGTTTCACGCCTGACTACCAACGCATCCCTGAGGAAGTCTCTCTTCTCACTCGCGAGAGGAATTACTTCCAGAAACGTTGGCAGAGGACCCGTGATCCAGCCGATAAGGCAGCATACAATCGGCTCACCGGACGACTGCGTGGCAGGCTGAAGACGTTCCGACGTAGCTGTTGGGAACTCGCTGGGGCCCGAACGGGGGATGTGGACCCGCAAAGTCACCCGTACAGAATACCTACCGCATTGACGGGACGGAGGCTCGCTGAACTTCAGCCAAGAAAAGCTCCAGGCCCGGACGGTGTTACGAACACCGCTCTACGACTTCTTCCCGAGCCTGGAGTTCAATTCTTGACTGATTTGTTCAACGCGTGTCTCAAACTGGCCTACTTTCCCAAGAAATGGCGAAAGGCGACGGTTATCGTGATCCCGAAGCAGGGAAAGGATACCACCCGCTCTGAAAACCTCCGGCCTATCAGCCTACTCTCCGCTACGTCCAAGGTTTTTGAGCGCCTCGTACAGCGTCGTGTGCGAGAACATCTAACCAACTTTGACGTGCTGGTCCCCGAACAGTTCGGCTTTCGTGTGGGGCATTCGACCACTCATCAACTGATGAGAATGGTGGAAAGCGTCACGGAAGCCGGGTGTCGGAGAGAACGGACCGTTGGCTGTTTCTTAGATGTTGAAAAAGCCTTCGACAGCGTATGGCATGATGGCCTATTATTCAAGCTTAGGGAAGTCCAGCTCCCGGACTGCTACCTCCATCTGGTTGCTAGCTTTCTGACGGAGAGGACCTTCTGCGTGAGACTTGGAGATTCAGTCTCTTCCGAGAGGCGAATTCAACGCAGGTCTGTACTGTGGCAGATAAGACCAAGTTTCGCTGCATAAATTGTGGCCAAGGCCATGCAGCCAATAACATTAACTGCCCGGTCTACAAGGCGGAGCTCCTGCGGAAGCAAAAGCCGCAGGGGCCCCTCCCGAAGCCAAGGCAGCCAGCTATGCAGCCCCAACCTCAGAGGCAGCCTAAAACACAGGCTAGGCCGCAACCGAAGGCACAACCGGCACGGCGCGCGCCCTCTCCGGCTTCACCTCCAGCCCCTGCAAAGGCACATAAACGAACCGCGTCTCCTTCTGAAGCAGAGACAAGCCCTGTAGCCGCCATCTCGGTTATGGAGCCGGAGAATCAACCCTCCACCTCCGCGGAACCTCCAATTCCCGCCTCTGAACCAGAGGTAGCCTCGCCACCACTGCCACCTCCGCGATTTCCGCGAGCAGGCATCATAAAAACCAAAAAACAAGGGATAACCACACCGGATGCTCGGCCCCGAGCTCCTGCCTGCCCACAGCCCAAGAAAAGTCCTGCTTCCCGGTATAATAAGTCCGACGAAGCGCAACAGCGTACTTTTCCTGTCGCTAACTCGAAACCATCTGCCCCTGGTCCTGTGGCTTCCACCACGACCCGATCTGCCGTAAAACCTGGTCGCTCTTACGCGGCCTCAGTTTCCAGGCAAACCGCCCAGTCCGTCATATCCGACGACGCACAGTTCGTCCGCGACTTTCTGTCTGGCTACGACCTCAAGAAAGTCGCATCCACCTTCAGGTCCATCCGAGACCGCCTGGAAACTGCTGACCCAACTGAGAGATTCATGCTCTTGGTGGAAGCCTGCGAAGTCATAGGTCTTCTATGAACCGAGCCCTTAGACGAGATCTCTCGCTCGTAGCCTGGAATGCTAACTCCATCGGTTCCAAGCATTCCGACCTTCTAGAATTCCTGGCTCGGTTCAAACCCGACGTACTTCTCCTCTCTGAAACCCACCTGACCCCGGCGAACCGGTTTCGATTACCGAATTACGTGGTCTATCGGGATGACCGAGTTGGCCGACGAGGAGGCGGCACGGCGATCGCGGTGAGGACCTCCATAGGTCACCATCGTGTCGTTTTGCCGCAGCTTACCAACCTAGAGGCCACCGCCATTGAGGTCCACGGAGCTCTTGGCGGCGTCCTCGTGGTTTCAGCATACAAGCCCCCACAAGCTGAACTCCTTGTCGGCGACCTGGACGTCATCTTCGATTCCCACCGAAGGGTAATTTTGGCCGGCGATCTGAATTGCAAGCATCGCGTTTGGAATAGTCGCTTGACTACTCCGAACGGGAGGCGCTTGCTCAGTTTTGTTGAATCGCGCCGGGCGATGGTATTTGGTCCAGCGCAACCCACGTTCTTTCCGACACTGCCTAACGCAGCTCCCGATGTTCTGGATATTGCGGTGACCCAAGGAGTTGTCTGTCCGGTCGAGGTATTCTCACTTACGGAGCTGACATCCGACCACAACCCTATCTTTGTCCACGTCGCTACCCAGCACGCCTATGCACGTTCTGACCAGAAGAAGGTTATCGATTGAGATCGCTACGGCCCGGCCTTGTGCCGTCGATTGCCGCCAGCGGCCCCACTCGATTCCGTTCGCCTCCTAGACGAAGCAGTAGCGGGAATCGAAGAGGCAATCATCTCGGCTATAGGCGTGTCTTCACGTACGCGAGCTGGTTTCACGCCTGACTACCAACGCATCCCTGAGGAAGTCTCTCTTCTCACTCGCGAGAGGAATTACTTCCAGAAACGTTGGCAGAGGACCCGTGATCCAGCCGATAAGGCAGCATACAATCGGCTCACCGGACGACTGCGTGGCAGGCTGAAGACGTTCCGACGTAGCTGTTGGGAACTCGCTGGGGCCCGAACGGGGGATGTGGACCCGCAAAGTCACCCGTACAGAATACCTACCGCATTGACGGGACGGAGGCTCGCTGAACTTCAGCCAAGAAAAGCTCCAGGCCCGGACGGTGTTACGAACACCGCTCTACGACTTCTTCCCGAGCCTGGAGTTCAATTCTTGACTGATTTGTTCAACGCGTGTCTCAAACTGGCCTACTTTCCCAAGAAATGGCGAAAGGCGACGGTTATCGTGATCCCGAAGCAGGGAAAGGATACCACCCGCTCTGAAAACCTCCGGCCTATCAGCCTACTCTCCGCTACGTCCAAGGTTTTTGAGCGCCTCGTACAGCGTCGTGTGCGAGAACATCTAACCAACTTTGACGTGCTGGTCCCCGAACAGTTCGGCTTTCGTGTGGGGCATTCGACCACTCATCAACTGATGAGAATGGTGGAAAGCGTCACGGAAGCCGGGTGTCGGAGAGAACGGACCGTTGGCTGTTTCTTAGATGTTGAAAAAGCCTTCGACAGCGTATGGCATGATGGCCTATTATTCAAGCTTAGGGAAGTCCAGCTCCCGGACTGCTACCTCCATCTGGTTGCTAGCTTTCTGACGGAGAGGACCTTCTGCGTGAGACTTGGAGATTCAGTCTCTTCCGAGAGGCGAATCACAGCCGGCGTCCCTCAAGGTAGTGTTCTAAGTTCCCTTCTGTTCTCGATCTACGTCAACGACGTGCCGAGACAGCCTGGAGTCCAGATGGCCCTCTTTGCGGACGACACGGCCGTATTTACGGCCGACCGTCATGTGGAAAGGGCCGTCCTACGACTGCAGCGCCAGCTCGACACGCTCGTGGACTGGACTGAGAATTGGAGAGTGCAATTCAGCGCTACCAAGAGTGTAGCCGTCGAATTCTCCAAACGACGGAAGAACCCTGTTCGGCAGCTACGTATCGGCACAACGTACTGCGCTGGTCCAAAGAGGTCAAGTACATCGGATTACACCTCGACCGTCGGCTCACCTGGCGTAAACCACGCACAGACAGTTCTTAAGCGAGCATCCACTCGCCTGTGCGCACTGTTTCCACTCCTGATCAGCTCAGCCATGACCAGGAAATTGGGCAGGATGATCGTCGGCGCGTATCTGCTGCCGGTCATTACCTACGCCTGTCCGGTCTGGGGTTACCTCGCCGCAATGCATAAAAAGAAGTTGCAGAGCGTCCTCGACAGGGGTCTTCGGCTAGCGGCCAAAGTCTCCCGTCGCTTTTCATCTCGCCTTCTAAGGAGAGGACTTGGCGTCCGCTCCTTAGACGACACATTCAGGCGGCTTGCACGCAAATTTTATGCATGTGCGGCGAGGTTCCCAGGCAATTCTCTAGTGACTGGGCTGGGAAGGTACCGTATACGTCCAGGTGATTCGTGGAAACGCCCTCGGTGTATACTGCCCTAGTGTAGGCTAGCACAACAGCCGAGAATCGGGCTGCTATAGAGCACACGCCCTACTTGGGCAGGGCCACGAGGCAGAGCTCCAGAAGGTAGCTCGGAACTCATATACCGAGCGGTTCGTCTCTGCGACGCACAACCGCAAAGCCCAGAGCGAAAAAAAATTGTCAGTTCAGTTACGTGAGCGATTTTCGCTAGTGCGGATTGAGTGTTGTCGAAGTGAAGTAGTATTGTGTTAATTAATTGTGTGAAACTCTATTAATAGACACTGTAATTGCGTGTGAACAATTTTTATTTGATTTGTTGTAAGAGATTGTGTTGTTAATTACGAACTGTTTAACTGTGAAAAATAAAAGCTGGTGATTAGTGACTTAATTGGTGTCTTATATTTTGTTTTCCACTGTACCTACGATGACCAAGTAGACCGTCGTAACAGTATGAAAAGAAAAACCTAGTTATTACAAAAATTTAGAACTACTTTTTAAATTGTGCCCCTCAACAGCCCCACTACAAAACTAAGCATTTGTCAAAATCAAACACCAGCACTCATCTTTATATTAACCACTATCGTTCTTTTTTTTCAGAATCGCAATGTTGGTCTGGGTTTTGCCAACGAAAAACTGAAAATTACAGCTTCTTTATTTAAAAGCAGAAAATCAGTACCAGGCCCCCATTATTCTGCGTCCCGCTTCAAAAAAAAGAAAGGTAGGAAAAATAACAAGCCCGTCGTAGACCCTGAAAAATTTTATGAAGCACCGAAAAAATCTATTGAAAATGGACTGCTTAGTGAACAAAATCTCGATCTAACATAAAATATAAATATATCTGTGTCTGTACAACTTTTGAATTGATGCATTCCGGCACCTATAATTTTATAAATCAACCACTGGTTCTTAATAATACTCGGACACGGCGTAGACAACAAAATTGAAGAAAAAAACTTTGTTGGGTTATATATAGTACGTATAAACTGTCTGGAGCTAAGGACCATAGCGGGATACGTGGAAGGAAAGAGACGAGAATGCTTGATGACATCAGGAATTGAAGGAACTGAAGACAGAAGCAAGGCTCGACAAAAAAAGAAAGAAAGGGAACCAAGTTGATACCTGTTGTAAGATAATTTTACTGAAGAAGAGAAGACATTTATTGTCCCGAAGGATGTGTCCAAGTAGTTGGACTCTTCTCAGTTTCAACAGCTCTAACAAGCTTAAGTCTTCGTTCTCCTAAATCACCGTTCTCCTACCCGTTAACTCATCTGTTTACAGTGTACCGTCATAAAATCCTAAATCGTAAATTACAGTCACCGAAAACAGTTTAATACCGCAGAGAAAGAAAGAAATCTTCCGCGATCGCACAACGCAGAGTTTCAAACAGTCCGCCGAGGTACAAGTGTTACGAATTCCGGTCTTGAAATAAATAATATGACGGCGTACATATACGGGGCCGTGTTCTCACCCGTTCGCAACGCAGCAGTACACGCGTTCAGACATCATGATAAATCGCACACAACACGCACAACTTAGTAATGGCTAACTCTCGACCTCTGTGTAAAGCAATCAGATCTACCCTCCCGCCCCCTTTCGCCGTCACCCTCTTTCTCTCTCCGACTCTAATAAACCTGTTTTTCTCTCCCATTCTTCTTCACTTGGTTCACATGTTTCTTGTTCTTGTTCTTGTTCTTGTTCTTCTTCTCGACGAACTTCAAAAAGTACAAACTGTGCTCAACGATACATAAATTCAAACAATCGCAAAGCTTGTCAGTTCCATTATCATTAATTCGAATGTGCTGCTATACTGTCATATTCAAAACGTTAGATTGTTCTTATACTTTCCCGTTCGTACTACAAAACGGGAACGTGGTAGTCCATGATGTGTATTGCGGTCACTAAATGAATTACCAGAAACTACTGAAACGGGTTGAAAGGTATTTTGCATCCATCCGTTGCGAATCTTCTACAGCCCACTATCCTGGATAACAGAGGCAACTGTCTGTTGTTACAATCTCCACGTTGCAATAGTCTTCTCCCCATGTCATCGAGTATGTCTTCTTTCCATGATTCCTCGCCCCCCTTACCGTCATTTAAATGGAACCCATTCTAGCAAATTTTTAGGCCAATAATCAAGCGGATCATCCGTTCTCCCTGACCATATCCTACGAAGTACTTTGTATTAATGGTTTCTAAAACTGTCTTTCGACATGAAGTTGCCCCTGGCGTCCTCATTTCTAATGCACTGCTGCCTGGACACCCCACAAGACATTCTCCAGAAGACTGTTTCCACTGCATGGAAGAGACTAACGTAAAGGCTGGATTCCCCATTTTCCTTAGGACAAATGATAATATATTTCAAGGTTCTAAAAAAATTATTGTTTTCAATTACAAAAATGGATAAAACTGTCCATAATGAAACGAGTGATTTATCTGAGGTCTCGTTCTGTGCATTGTTAAAAAAAAAAAAATACGAATTTTCACATTCCTACATCTACGCGTGCAGACGGTGTTAATATTTATGTCTTACAATAACACAGTCGCTAATGGTACTCAAATCATACAATAAACGATATATTATATTATAAAATTATGCTGCTGTTGTATATGAAAATTATTATAGTTTAAGGAAGTAGACAAATGTTAGTAAAGACTTACTGGTTATTCGTTTTACCAGACAATAGCGGGGACAATAGGGGGAATAATTCGTTGTAGAGGCCTATGTAGTAGTGCAATACCAAATCACCACCCGTCTTCTATTGAGTTAAATTCTCAACGAATTCTGTTTTCAAAACTGGGCCTGTCTCTGGTTGCGCTGTGTGGATTTGACCCACAAGGTTACCGAATACCCAACTTCCCTCAGGAGCTCGTGCATCGAGGTTCGGTCCAGAACAGACGTTTACTCTTTAACGGGTTGCTACAACTGCTGGTCGTACTGCCTCGCTAGTAAGATTACCATATAATCAGTTATACAATTATATATAGGCCTAAGCCTTATCTTAATACACGCAACTGGTTTATAAACAGGCCAATGTTTAATGATTTTGGAATTTCAATGAAATTTTCAATAGCTCTGGGGGGGGGGTGATTGGTGCCTCAGATTCCCCCCCCCCCGGTGTTATTTAACTGAAAACGTGTCTAAGTGAACAAATACACGGACTAACGTTAACGAAACCTACGGAAACCATCGCCAGAGTGCGCTAATGTCGATGCATTGCCCAATACGGCACGCCATCCCCTTCATTATATACATGTTACCGGCAAAGTATGTAATCCAGGTGTTTTATAGAATACCTAGGCATTTCATACAATGCCTGGAGTTTTTTGGCAAAGTGTAGAATACAATACTTTTAAAATAACGTTTTTTATACTTTTTCCAGGTATTCTGTACATTGCCTGGGCATTCGATATAATGACAGTAGCCTAACTATTTAGGCAAAGTGTAAAATAAGCTTACTACGTTCAAAATTAAAATATTTTATTACAAAATCACACACAATTGTTTGATTTTACACAGAGGAGGACTTTGTATGACGTTTCGAGATTATCTATTCTCTACTTAATTATGTTCAGGTACTATTTTATTAAAACTATACCGTATAAGAACATTTTTTAACCAATCTGGTTAAAAAATACATCAGATATTATTGGTGTTTACTAATTCTAAATATATGGAATATACTCTACATATTACAAGACATAGAGCTGTGACATTTAGAAGTACACTTTCTTTCATTTTTTACACAGTTACATTTTCTTTTTGACATTTAGTCTTGCACACAAATTTTACGAACCCTTGTCCGGACCCTGATGATTAGGCGGTAGCAGCAGAATGAAGTGCGGTTCTTGTTCAGGAATCTTACACTCCCATTAGTGGTCTTGGGCATACAGTGAACTGTGATCTTGTGTACAGTTGCTTTAACAATCCGTTTGTGGCTCCCAGTTTGTAAAATCCGTCTTCTGTCACACTCACGACTATTGCTAGGATGTTTCGAATGTCTCCCCGCCCCTTGTCTACTTCAGGAATTGGAACACGAACAGACGCGCCTACAGGAGCTGGAGGAAATTTTTTGTCAGAATCAGGTTTCATCTTCTTTGCTTGAAGTTCTACAAATGATTTTGTCCTTTTTCTTTCTTCATTTGCATTTTCTGCTGTGAAGCAGAGAGTACACAGCTTCTTGCCATCGTCACACTTATCTCCACTATTACCACTAGTGTTTAAAAAATGTCCACACGTACTATGCATATCTCTGCAGCACTCTACACACTTTTCAGAACCAAACGTTTCGTTTGAACAAACACAGCATGCCGTTGTCGAATTTGGGCGGGTTTCTTGGGCTGCGTCTAAAGGGTGATTTGGGTCGGTGGTTTTGGCTGCACTAGAGTGCTCTACAGGATCAATACTTACAGTTGAAGTGCTTGCATGTTCTGTTCCCTGAATTAGGTTAGGCATGGTAGGGTCGATAGATTCAGTTATGCCGGTATCGGTATTTTGTGTAGTGTATATTGTTGATGACTTGTTCGAGATCTTCTTCACTTTCAAGAGTTTATAACACATCATAGGGAATCGAGGATGTAGTAAGCCCTACCTTAACTTTACATCCAAAGAGAGGTTCATAGGGCGATCCTTTGATGCCAGAGTGTAATGCCACACATTGTCTTCTATACAATACCTAGAAGACGTTAGGCATTCTATAAAATGCCTAGGCAACGTATGAAATGTGTTTTATTTCATACATTGCCGGCTGGATTGAGGCATTGTATGAAATTCCTAGGCGTTCTATAAAATGCCTGATTTTGTACTTCGCCTAACGAACATGAATACGGTTGATTACATAGTGTTACGTAATGCCGAAACAGTGTTACGTTATTACGGAACGTTCTGGTACGTTGCAGGACGATCCCGCCGCTGTAATGCGTACGTGACACCTGACATGTGAGACAGTATTACGTAATACGGAACGTCTCATGCGTGCGATGGTGTCGTTCTGGAAGCATCTCAATTAGCCCAACGGTTCGTGTTTCTGCGAAGGTCGCGCTGAAGTCTCCTCTAGAATTTTCGATGGCTTGTTAAGGACGCATGTTACGGAACACTGTAGACTATAAATAGCCCATACCTTCTGCTTAGTTTTCAGTTATTATCGGGCGATATTACTCTGTGCCTTCAAGTGGTTATTAGTGAAGTGTTGTGTTTCATAATCGGGCGGTACAATTGTAATACAATTGTGTTTTATATTAGGTGACATTTTATTGCGTGTGAACAGTTATTATTTGATTTGTTGTAAGAGACAGTGTTGTTAATTACGAACTGTTTAACTGTGAAAATTAACGCTGGCGATTAGTGACTTAATTGGTGTCTTGTATTTTGTACCTACGACGATCAAGTAGACCGTCGTAACAATATACACTGAATACGCGTGATCGTGTACAGTTAATTACTACGGGCAGACGTATACACGTACATACTTATATGCACAACCAATACGCGCGTGAGAAAAACGCGTAATAATAAACCTTTAACGCTGCAACAACGACCTCCATATCGGGCCGCGTTGTGTGTGCGCGACTACACACACACACACACACACACACACACACACACACACACACACACACACACAGAGGCGCCCAATAACAAAGACGTTATGTACATATACAGTACACAGTAGTAACATAAAACTTTATGAAACCATAAAGATAATAATAATAATAATAATAATGCGTGAGTATGTGTATGTGTGTGTTACGTTATCAGGGAACACGTATGGTAGACGAGGAGGAGGAGGAGGAGGAGGAGAGCGCACATTTTCTTATCAACAACATACAGGACGTATAGCGCAAACCGCACGCAGGACGTGTTGATAACGCACTAATCACTACTCAGCACGTACTGTATGTACTGCACACACACACACACACCTGCTCGCGGTTTTTATTGCTATTTTAAAACTGACGATACTACGTTATTGTGTGACTGAAAACGGTCAAAACGAGTGAAAGAAACTAAACAGATGTTGGTGGTAATGAAGGCAACGTATGGTGACTTCGTTAACTACGGCAGCAACAGGAGGTTAATTGCCTCTGATTTAATGTAATATTAGATAATAATACAAACACTTTTTGCTACAGTCTATTTCGTGATGCATATATAATTTATTTAATATTTATAATTTCTTTATCTCAAGATGTTTTTCCCTTATTTGGACCATGTTTCGGAAGTCCTACTTTTTTCCAATCCTCAGCCTTCTCAATTTTGTATCTTGTTGAGTACGTGTGTTTTTGGTTGGTTGTTGTTATGGTTTCCTGTTGGATTTTGGTATTTTAAACTGGTATTATTGTGTGTGATTGTGGTGTATTGTAACGACACCACACATATTGCACATATTATTACGGGTAAAATTTATTATTGCACATATTAAATTTATTTGGGTAGCCCCACGTTCTTGGAGCGCCAATTATTTGTAACACAACAAATTATAAATGTAAGTACATTTAATTTGTGGAGTGCCAAAATTTATATTACATTATTGGTAAAGTGTACCAATTAATGGAGTTTGGGTGTAATGGTAATAAGAGTAGTCATTGATTGAATTGTAACGAGTTTTCATAATTTTATTCATAAACCACAAGCGTGTTTAAAAATCTCATTTACTTCGCCATAAATATTCATTATTGTTTGCTTAAAACGTTCAAATGTTGCAGTACATTTATCATTAAATAAATCTTGTATTCTACAGTAACAAAGTTATATTCTAAATACTTATATAAATAAATATTAAAATTCGACTGCTCAGTCTGACAGTGTGCTTTACTGCAGTTTTTTTTTTTTTTTTTAATATATATATAACTTTCAACTACGTTACTTTATGTATTGCATACATAGTAATCATTGATTGCTTTACAAACTTTAAATAAAATTTAAATTGACAAAATTAATCATTAAACAATAAAGAAAATATTTTATTAAATTTAAATCCGATTCGCTGAACCTCTTTATCTACATTTTACATAAACTCTTATTCATTTTTAAATTTCAAAGTGTCTTTTAAATGTCTTTAGTCTCTCATTTAAAACTTATAAATGGATTATCTGTCACCTCGATTTTGTAGCTCATACTCATGTCCTCCGTTGATCCGTAGGTCCTCTTCTGATGGAGATCCCTGCACGTTCCCAGGTTCCACTTGTCGTCCTCCAGTTACTCATCTCTCATGGTCCTATCTGGTTGATGTAGTCTAATGTGAGAGGTTGCTCTGCACCTGCTACTGTAGTTCTAGCAGACGCCTCTATTTTTCAGCATAGCGTTCCTCTGCATGATGTAACATCGTAGCGTGTCTTGACTGACGGACGTTTGTGTGTGTAGACATCGTAAAGAATGTTCTATATTCGTACTCGGAAACATAGTAAGAGTTACTGTTCAATTAACAAAATTTAAAAATTCGCGTCGATAATGGACATAGCGTCCCGCCGCTATTGAAGACTGATTGAGAAGAAAGCTGGCTTCTTCCGTGCCCTATTTATATTCGAGCATCGTACCGCACCTGTTGGGACAGAATTCTGCCTGTTTGAAATTGCTTGGTGGCGTCATTTCTCCCACTCTCGTCCAATTTCATATTTTCACACATTTCTGCCAATGGCAAAGTCTAATGTGACCTACAGGGTGCTCCAACGATGGATGATTTAATTACACATGTTCAACGTAATTACCATCGTAATCGAATAATCCATGTAATTACTACGCACTTAAAATCGCACTGAATTCACACTGCGCGTCCTTTTTCACGCCGTTTTCTCACTACACATGCGTATTAATTTTATACATATTTAGGAGTCTTTGAATTTTTCCTACCATTTATGGTTTTCTTATAATTAAATAAAAACTATAATTTGACAATTATTTAGGGTGAGATTGCAAAGTTTCATGCTCGAACTGGCCTCACTCACACACATCATTTACTACTGTACACACTCTCAGCGACAATCGCGTGAGCATTCAGGTCAGTTACTGTATGTCTACATGCCGTATTTTTAACATAAACTCAGCTTTCAATCTCATACCTGCTTATTTATTAGGCCTACATATTTATAAATTTAATTTAAATATTTATTTTATCTCATAAATGCACAGTACAGCATATGTGATTTTACTGTCGCATTATATATTAGTTTTTTGGGTGTTTTCGACGTTGAGTGTTTTGAAAATTGTTTCATGTTCTGTATTGATTTGTATTTGTTCAGTTATTAGTTTGTTTTCTCTTTTGTGTTTGTATATTTGTAAATTTTCCCATATTTTTATTATGGTGCCTTTGTGTGGTATGTGTTTTATTAATTCCCAGACATAACCAACATGACACTAACAAAGTTAAGGAAAATTGTTAAATTTTGAAGAGAAACTTTGAAATATTATTGAACCGCGACGAACCGGAAGAGAAACTACAATTCAATCAAACGCAAAGACAAACCAAAGAATCGGATCCTCCTGGCGAGGAAGAAACAGACGGCACTGTCGGAAACTTGCAAAATAACAAGGCTGCATGAGAACATCTGATTGTGGAGTAGTTGTGGAAACAGTCTGGTAATCAGACAAGATTAAAATTGATAAATATACTGAGAGGTGTTTGGCAGACGTTAGAATTACCAGACGACCGAGGATCGCGTTGATATATCCGCTCCGTAAGAAGATTGATTAGGCATATGTGAAGAAACTGCAGAGGAATCTCCCTAGTATCAGTCATATATTAGATTCCATTAAAAACTCTCCAAAGTAGGATAGAACGTATAATGAACAAAAAAATTGGAGAATTGCAAGATAGGTTTATAAAGGACCGATACTGTACTTAACAGATACTAAACTTGTCAGCAATAATACGAGACAGAATAATCAGGGGCAAAATCTGTCTTATAGTCTTTGTGGACTTCTAGATAGCGTATGACTCCATAAACATAGCCTCTCTGTTTAACATCTTAGAAGAATTTGGAGTTGACTTAAAATCTATCAGCTTGATCTGGCAAACTAGGACTAAATTAGAGCTAGAAGATTTGAGTGAATCGGTCTTGTTTTAAGAGCAGAAAGTTGTAAAAAAAAAAGAATATGAATCAACCCGTAAGGAAAAGGCCTCCAGGAAGACCAAGATCAAGACTTTTATGTAGATAATACAAAAGAGACCTGGAGGATTAAGAAAACAAGCATTGTCAGGAAGGCTGAAACTCTACAACGGTTGCATGGCCATCGGAAGTAAGTATGTGCGTCAGCCGATCGGAGGTTAATTTTTTAATAGCCCTCAAAACAGCCCTCTGTTAGATTAAGTCAATAGTTTAAAAATTATGGTTACGAAAGCAATGGACTAACGAGTAGGTTGTGGTCTTGTCTAGCATGTATGGGTTCCATTACATAACGGTACTGTTGCTACGGTGGATTCCTCCTCCACTGAAGAGAGCAGAAATCATGTTACCGCGAGCAGGTTCGCGCCCCAACAAAAAAATCTTCACCATAAATCACGCGCCGAAACCGTTAGAGGTATTTTCAAATGAACGCTGGCTGACAGTGTTTTTTCTTTACATTTTTATTATTCGTCGAATCCGATGCGTTTAATAATGTAAAAAGCGAGACTGCCCTTTGACCTTCGCAGTCGATTTCATTTTCAAGGTATAATCAGTCAATAAGCAAGCAAGCAGTCACTTCGCTAGCAAGGTTACGTGGAAACTAACCGACTGGCAATCGATACCTACTCTCGCCGTGCGCTCGCGCGTGCTAAACAAATTGATTTCATTATTCGTCTTATTCTTGTTTGTCTTGTTTCATCCTACTACTCCTCCCTCCCTCCCTCCTCCTTTCTACACTTTTCTTCTTCTTCTTCTTCTTCTTCTTCTTCTTCTTCTTCTTATTCTTCTTCTTTTTCTTCTTCTTCTTCTTCCTCCTCCTCTTTTTCTCCTTCTACTCCTCTTCTTCTTCTTCTTCTTCTTCTTCTTCTTCTTCTTCATCTTCTTCTTCTTCTTCTTCTTCTTCTTCTTTGACTTTTCTCCTATACTTTCGCATTATAAATGCCGATGTCAATCGTTATTTCAACAACTGTTATTCTGACTTGGTGACGTACAGAAAGCTTCACCCTTCCCAGTGGCGGATCCAGAAAACAGTGGGTTTTGGGAGGTAATTATGGAAACTTGGACCATTCTTTAAAGGTCTAAAGTATAAATTATAGGAAATAAGTGAAGAGCCAAATACCGTTTTTACTTCCATATTCCTTAAGGAATGGAAGTATGGTGATGGCAAAAAAAATCGTGTTCGAGATTATTGCAGATTCTGATTCTACTACACTCAAAACATGAAAAAAAGTCGTTTTCCGAAAAGTGTCTGTGTGTCTGTCTGTCTGTCTGTCTGTCTGTCTGTCTGTCTGTCTGTGTGTCTGTGTGTCTGTAGATTTTTTTTCTATGGCAAACGATAACTGCCGCAAATTCAAACAGAATCAAATAATTTTTTGCATACAGCCCGGTTTTGCAGAGTTCTCGCGACCTATTGTTTTTGGTGAAGATCGGTTGAGGGAAAGGGGTAGTTTACCTGCAACGGTTTTTTTTATCAAGGGAAATTTTTTTTTTTTGGCAAACGATAACAGCCGCAAATTCAAACAGAATCAAATAATGTTTCGCATACAGCCCTGAATTGTAGATTTCTCAAGACCTATTGTTTTTGGTGAAGATCGGTTAAGGGAAAGGGGTAGTTTACCTGCAACGGTTTTTTATCAAGGGTAATTTTTACTTCCATATTCCTTAAGGAAATGGAAGTATGGTGATGGCAAAAAAAATCGTGTTCGAGATTATTGCAGATTCTGATTGTACTACACTCAAAACATGAAAAAAAGTCGTTTTCCGAAAAGTGTCTGTGTGTGTGTCTGTCTGTCTGTGTGTCTATCTGTATGTAGATTTGTTTTCTTTGGCAAACGATAACTGCCGCAAATTCAAACAGAATCAAATAATTTTTTGCATATAGCCCTGATTTGTAGAGTACTCACGACCTATTGTTCTTGGTGAAGATCGGTTGAGGGAAAGGGGTAGTTTACCAGCAACAGTTTTTTTTAGCAAGGGTAATTTTGTTTGTTTGGCAAACGATAACAGCCGCAAATTAAAACAGAATCAAATAATATTTCGCATACCGCCCTGAATTGTAGAGTTCTCAAGATCTGTTGATTTTGGTGAAGATCGGTTAAGGGAAAGGGGTAGTTTACCTGTAACGTTTTATGTTTTAACAAGGGTATTTCCTATGGCAAACGATAACAGCCGCAAATTCAAACAGAATCAAAAGATTATTTGCATACAGCCCTAAATTGTAGAGTTCTCAAGACCTATTGTTTTTGGTGAAGATCGGTTGAGGGAAAGGGGTAGTTTACCTGCAACGTTTTTTTAACAAGGGTATTTTCTATGGCAAACGATAACAGCCGCAAATTCAAACAGAATCAAATAATGTTTTGCATACAGCCCTGATTTGTAGAGTATTCAATACCTATTGTTTTTGGTAAAGATCGGTTAAGGGGAAGGGGTAGTTTACCAGCAACGTTTTTTTATCAAGCGTATTTTCTATGGCAAACGATAACAGCCGCAAATTCAAACAGAATCAAATAATTTTTTGCATACGTCCCTGAATTGTAGAAGTCTCAATGACTATCCATTTTAGTGAAGATCGGTTAAGGGGAAGGGGTAGTTTACTTGCAACCTTTTACGTTTTAACAAGAGTAAAGTACTTGAAAATTTATTTAACCTTTTTGAAACAATGGTAATTGTTAAAAATAAAATAAATTTTTGTTGCCAGGCAATAAAATTATAATTTTTTCATTTTAATGTAATATAATATTTTTCATTTAATACAGCAATAAAAAGGCAGGTAAGACACAGCCTGGCTGTTTGGGTGAAAATGATTTTAAATATAAATCTTAGAATATGGAAGTCATGTATGGTTCTCCATACCGATATTTACTTCCATATTCCTTAAGGAATGGAAGTATGGTGATGGCAAAAAAAATCGTGTTCGAGATTATTGCAGATTCTGATTGTACTACACTCAAAACATGAAAAAAAGTCGTTTTCCGAAAAGTGTCTGTGTGTGTCTCTGTCTGTGTGTCTGTCTGTGTGTCTGTCTGTGTGTCTGTAGATTTTTTTTCTATGGCAAACGATAACTGCCGCAAATTCAAACAGAATCAAATAATTTTTTGTATACAGCCCTGATTTGTAGAGTACTCGCGACCTATTGTTTTTGGTGAAGATCGGTTGAGGGAAAGGGGTAGTTTACCTGCAACGGTTTTTTTTTAATCAAGGGAATTTTTTTTTGGGAAACGATAACAGCCGCAAATTCAAACAGAATCAAATAATGTTTCGCATACAGCCCTGAATTGTAGAGTTCTCAAGACCAATTGTTTTTGGTGAAGATCGGTTAAGGTAAAGGGGTAGTTTACCTGTAACGTTTTATGTTTTAACAAGGGTATTTCCTATGGCAAACGATAACAGCCGCAAATTCAAACAGAATCAAAAGATTATTTGTATACAGCCCTAAATTGTAGAGTTCTCAAGACCTATTGTTTTTGGTGAAGATCGGTTAAGGGAAAGGGGTAGTTTACCTACAAGGTTTTTTTAACAAGTGTATTTTCTATGGCAAACGATAACTGCCGCAAATTCAACCAGAATCAAATAATTTTTTGCATACGTCAGTGAATTGTAGAGGACTCAAGGCCTTTAGATTTTAGTGAAGATCAGTTAAGGGGAAGGGGTAGTTTACCTGCAACGTTTTATGTTTTTACAAGGGTATTTTTTCTATGACGAACGATAACTGCCATAAATTCAAAGAGAATCAACTAATATTTTGTATACAGCCCTGATTTGTAGAGTACTCAAGACCTATTGTTTTTGGTGAAGATCGGTTAAGGGGAAGGGGTAGTTTACCGGCAACGTTTTTTTATCAAGCGTATTTTCTATGGCAAACGATAACAGCCGCAAATTGAAACAGAATCAAATAATTTTTTGCATACGTCCCTGAAGTGTAGAGGTCTAAATGACTTTCGATTTTGGTGAATATCGGTTAAGGGGAAGGGGTAGTTTACCTGCAACCTTTTACGTTTTAACAAGAGTAAAGTACTTGAAAATTTATTTAAACTTTTTGAAACAATGGCAATTGTTAAAAATAAAATAATTTTGTTGCCAGAAAATAAAATTATAATTTTTTCATTTTAATGTAATATAATATTTTTCATTTAATACAGCAATAAAAAGGCAGGTAAGACACAGCCTGGCTGTTTGGCTGAAAATGATTTTAAATATAAATCTTAGAATATGGAAGTCATGTATGGTTCTCCATACCGATATTTTTTTATTATCAACACAATTAGGCCTAGTTTATTGAAGGACAAGTATAAAAATCATGTCTGTGTTTGTCAGATCATTGTTCTTTTAACAATGTTCACTTACAGTTGAAAATACACACTACAATGCTACACACACTAGTGTTCCTATGGTAGGCTATAATTTATCAAACAAAAATGAACATGCTGGTAAGGTACAGTTACAGGTTTAATGTAATTTCAGAGTAAAACCATGAACCTACATAATGTGATATGATTCTTGTACCGTATTCACAATCACAAAACGACAAATAAAATTTCGTCTGACGTGACCATGGGGGTCCTCCACTCCCCCCTCCATAGACTCGCACCTGACACTAACAGAGAAGTATAACAGTATTTTACAAGCAAGTGAAATGCAACTTTCGTGGCGACTGAGTGAACGATTTAGAAAGGCTTATATTTCTTGGAGATAGGTGTATATTACTAAATTTGTTTAACATATATCTTGATGACTTGATAAGGAAGTGCTTTGACAAAACAAGAGGTGTGAATGTCGGTGGAAGAAGAATTGAATGTAGGCCTATAAGGTTTGCTGATGACATAGCTGTTTTAGCAGAAAAGGAAGAGACAATGAATGAAATGATAAGAGATATGAATTTAGTGTGCGAGGAATATAGAATGAGGATTAATAAAGGAAAAACTTAGTGTATGGTGATTAGTAGAGAAGAAAAAAGGGAAAACGTAAAGATAGGGCAAGATAAAATACAACAGGTGGAGTTGTTTAAATATCTTGGTAGCTTGATAAGTGAAGATATGTCCTGCACTCGTAAAATTAGAGCAAGAATTGTTATAGCAAGAGGCATTTAATGGCAAGAAAAGAATGTTGTGTGGCAAAATTAATAAGAATTTAAGAAAATTCTTTGTGTAGAAGGCTAAATCTTTTGTGTGGAGCGGTTGCTTTATATGGTCCAGAGACATGGACACTGAGGAAGGAGGATGAGAAAAGATTAGAAGCATTTGAGATTTGGGTTTGGCGAGCAATGGAAAAAGTGAGGTGGGTTGATAAAGTAAGGAATGATGAAGTTTTAAGAAGAATAGGGGAAGAGAGAAGAATCCTGAAGGTAATAGAAAATAGGAAAAGGAATTTGTTAGGTCATTGTTTAAGAAGAAACTGCTTGCTTACAACTCCCATGGAGGGTGTCATAGAAGAAGAAAAAAGAAGAGGGCGTAGAAGAATGAAGTTAATAGATAGCAGAGGGTGTTACGAAGAAACGAAAAGACTGGCATGCGATAGGAAAGCTTGAAGACCTGCCTTAGGGCAGAACACCAAATAATAACAAAATATTTGTTGGAAAGATAAATGGAAAGTGGCCGAGAGGACGAGGCCCTACAGGATGGTTAGATCAAATGCCTGCCTGGATCTACTTGAAGAACTGTACAAGTGGCTGGAGAATCACCACTGAGTCAACAACAAATCATTACGCCACCGTACCCTCACGAGGGTAGATGAAAGAAAAGAGTCCTATGACATCTAGAAGAAGCCAAATTAACAATGTGACCATCAGAAATTTTGTTTGCGGACGAACAGGCTATTCTGTCGGACTCGGAATACAGATTGCAGATGGGGATACATTTGTTAAATCGAATCTGCAAATACTCTGGATTACAGATATCCAAACGTAAGACCAAGGTGATTGCTTTTCGTGGAACTGATCCCGTACGGGCAAAAATTGTTATAGATGGTACTGTCCTGGAACAAGTTAGCAGTTTTGAAGACCGGAACAAACCATTCTTGGTTTAATCCTTGAAGATGATGATGACGATGATGATGACCATTATTCAAGAAATTTTTTGGTTGCCTAATTGACAACCTGCGTCACATAATCAAGACCTTTGGAGACGGAAGTTGAAGGAAACTGGGGTGCAGAATGGCGACTGTCATGCTACAGGCAGAAGAAGAAAGAAAATATTTCGAACGCGATCTGAATCATCTGAGCTTCATTGGACTGAAGATGTCTCATCACAGAACGTTAAGTGCCCACAAAATAAAAAACACGACTTTGCACGTTCATCTGCGCGCGAACAGAATCTTGAATAATTACAAAGTATGTGGGTTCGGATCAAGGGGGCGTGTTGTGCTGACAGCCTGCGGGAAACGAGCAAAGCGCAGGTTAGAAATCATAAGCGGATAACGTTTGATGAAGTGCAAACTCGCGAATTTATTGAATTTATGACTGCGCAGATTAATTGTTAATTTATAACTATATACAAATTAGAAGATAATTTATTAACTTTTGTCTTTCTGCGAAATGGTAGAAGTACATTTACCTCTACTGATGGTCCACGTTGAGGAGAACGTTTGGGATTTTATTTAGGAATGGAGAGAGGGGCGGGGCTACCACAGAATTGGTACGCATCATTTAAAGACATAATTACCTGTTATTGTGGACGAGAAGAGGCGGTAAAAGTGCAAACATAATAAATCATTTTACGTTCAACAATATCAATGCGAAACGTTAACAGTGAATTACTTACCGACGCCGCGGAACCTTGACCTTTCTCAAGTCAGATAATAACCACCGGTCTCTACTCCGAGACGCTTCCTTTATCGTTCCACTCATCGAGTTCTGTTATTCTCTAGTCTGCGATTTCTTAGTCTGCCTATCTACTGAGATCACTAGGCGCTACACTTCAAGTTCCCGCTGTCTGCTTTTGTCCGGTCGCTGCCTGTAACTCTCTTTGCTGCAGGCTCGACCTATTTCTTCCCTTACCTGAGGATCATCAGCACCTGAGACCATCACCTCAGATCCGGGTCAAACCCCCCTTGGGCGGTTCTAGATGACCACAACCATAAGCCTGGCCTTGGGCTTAACTTCTGGTTAACGCCCCTGAAGTTTATCTTCCCTTCGCCCGCTTTCCTTACTCTCTTCAGGGACGCCTACTAACATCCTATCTTTACACTCCGGCACGGAGTCTCTTTGCCTCGCAGAGGGTGACCGACGCCTCAACGCATCTGCTAATTGTGTCCGAGACAGCTGACACCTGTCACCTGAATCGGCGCCAGTAGCAGTGACACGATATTTAGCCTTCATCCCCTGCCATCTGGCGAAAAATCACGATGCGATAACCTTTCCCAGTGAGCCCGTCGATGAACCGGCGGCACCCAGACATATCCGGCAGCCGTCGGGCTCGATCTGGATGTCACGGGTGCAAAGACACCGCTCAAACATTGATAGGCCTCATTTATACTTCCAGGTGGCAGGCGTCGGGTGACGTCACCCGCAGCTGTCATACATTGTTGAGAATGGGACTTCTGCGAAGTGATGAGTGACTCCTCCGTGACGCTACCTCTTACGTGTAGTTCGTCACAGATGCTGCAGGCGATGTCTCCCGCGCTTTTTGGCATTTGCGTGTGTTTTCTCGTGTCGTAATAATGTCGATTTCGCGGGCAGATCGGGAATTATTAATTATTAGTGAAGTGCAGACAAGGTCTGTAATTTGAACTGATGCAGACCCGAATCACAAAAACATGGATGTGGTGGAGAAAAGTTGGAAATAAACAGCACAATTGATGAATAAAGAGGGTAAGCAACACTTCAAATATATTTTATTAAAATTTATTTCCAATTACGGCCTTTCGATTATAGAAACAGTATGTTAACATGTAACTTTAATAACTTTATTATTATAATTCACTTATATTGTATTATTATTGTAAGTTCAATTGTATTCAATTTTTTTTTAATTTTTGTATTCGGCGACTGTGCTATAATTCATTTCTCTTTTTCAGACCCAACAGCTATTACCTTGATTTCGACTTGGTTTCCCTAAATGGAAAAATCTCCGAGCTAAGATGAGGAAGGAGCTGTTGGCAATGCCACAGACGAAATCAGGATCTCCGGCTCCAGGGTGGAAATCTGCATGGGAATACTTCGACCTCGTGTATTTCATAAAAAATGTCATTCTGGCTGCTCCAAAGACGGGAAATCTCCTGGTGCATGACACAGTCACTATGACACTACACGACTGGGAAACATTTGACGTGTTCTAAACGACGTGACTGCTGAATCCCATGTGTAATGGCTCGACCGTAGCCTGAACCACCACCTGACGCCTACCTCTTTACCACCTGCCACCTGCCACCCGTCACCTGTCTCCTGGAAGGCTTACATCGGCGCTACTCAGCTACTGGTGTCCTCTATGCATCCTGTCCTTAATCTTCTCTCCCCATCCATTCACTGTGATTGTCCACAAGTCCTCTAAAACACATTCCATCCATCTCTACCGAGTTCTCCCCGTCTTCTTAGATGAAAAAAAACGCCGGCTTTCATAATCCTTTCAGGCATAAACGTGTCATCTCTTCGCTACACATGACCCAGCCATTGTACGGTTTCAGCGTTTACAAATCTTGCTGTATGATCTGACCCAGCCTTCGACCATAGTGACTTCCTCAGTTATCTTCTTCTTCACTGCAAGGACTACGTTAAATAAACCTATCTGGTACCTATCCCAGCTTTGAACGACCCACGTCTCTTCTACCAGTGGCTTTATAATTCAACATATAAAAAGGTTTAACTCACTTTTGTAGTTAACAGCATCAACAATAATTATTATTACTTTTTTCGGTCATCTAAGGACCACATGCCAATTTCAATTCTTTATTCTTTGTTCTTTTCTTTTTCTCCAATATTCTTTCATCTTTTCACTGTGTCTCTTCTTCCTGTCTTCAGTCCACATTGAACCTGCGTTTTTTTCTCTCCTACCCTGGACTCCTTCCATTTTTAACACTTTTGTCCGAAAAACTTCTCTTTCAATTGCTTCTTCTGCGTTTATATTATTTTTTTCTAAATCCTTTTGGACTTCTTTAATCCAACTTGATATTGACTTCTTCCCCCACAAATATTTGAAGATCTGCTTTGTTAACCTAATGTCGTCCATTCTATATAAATGTCCAAAAAATAATAGTCTTCTTTTTTCATTGCTTCTATTATATTTTCTATACTTTGATATATTTCATCAGTACTTCTTAATTTCCAACCTTCTGTAAGTTTTTCTTGGGCCTAATATTTTCCTAATAATTCGTATTTCCAATATTATTACTTTTATTATTACTAATTTCAATTATTAATCTTCTTTTCTATCATCATCGTCTTCTTCTCCTTCTTCTTCTTTTCTCCTTCTTCACTTCAATGACCCTAGGTTATATAAACCTGTTTCGGCGCCATCTCAGCCTCGGACGACCAATGTCTCTTCTACCAGTGGCTTTATATTTCAGCGCCGATTTGTCAATCGATCCTGCGTCATCCTTTGAAAATCATCATCACACCGTTGTCTTGTATAAGTTGAAGTAATTGTATTTATGTCTTTTACTTCCAGTTCTGCTCTTATATCCTCATTCCTTCTTCTATCTTGCAATGTATATTTTAAGGCATTTCGAAAAAGGGCATATCAGCGCTCTGAATCTTGCCGCATTCCTTTTCCATCACGACCCACGCCTCACTCGTGTCTTTCAATGTGGGGATTGCAATTGTCATATATTGTAATATTCTTGTGCTGTGTCACCTTCCTCTAGATCTTCTTTCTTTGTCCGTCTACTGTCCCTCTAAGAATTGCTTTGGGCATTCTGTCGTCCTCCATGCGCATCACATGCCTCATGCATCACATGCGTAACCAGCTGATCCTCATAGACTTGAATCTCACTATGTCCTCGCCATATATCAGTTTATCCAATTCCCTATTGTTCCGTATGCGCCATTCTTCACCTTCCTTCACTAGTCCAAACATTTTTCTTTTAATTCTTCTTTCAAAGACTTTTAAATTCTGTATGTCACTATTAAATATTGTCCAGGTCTCCGCAGCATACGCCAAAACTTACTCTTACTAAGATCTTGTACAATCTAAGTTAGTAAATCTACATTATTTTCCAATAATCTTTGATGAAAATATAAATATGCGAATTTGTTGTGACATTGTGAGAGCAGTATAGCAGCTTATAAAAATTATTTCATGTTTTTCTGCACAAGAAAAAACTAGCTCGTGTCGACCTAATCTAGAAGCCAGAGTCACACGTGTTAGTATGATGTTCGTTTGTACATGAGTTTAGGTTGTGCTGTGATCGTATCTTGAACAATTGAACAAAACGTTGCACACACTTGGAGAAAATTGTGTTTAAAAGGTTGGTAAAATTAACCAAAATTATTTGTTTTTTATAATTCCTTACTCGTTATCAATAAGATGGAAATTATATGGGACATATGGTAATAAAAGCTACACAAATTCTTCCTCGTGTTAATGATATAGCCATGATAAACCAACATTCTTTGAAGAAAAAAAGCTATTGTTAAAATAGATAGCGAAGCAATGGTGAGAGGACTGAAAATAAATGATAAAAACTAAATGCATGGAAATAACAAGAACATCACGCAACAGACAACTTGTACAATACGAAAATAATGAATTTGAATAATCAGGTGATTTTTTTGTTATCTAGGCTCACAAATAAACTACACTAGTATCACAAGCAGTGAAATCCAGGCGAGGATCCGTAGTGGTAACCGATGTTAATGAAGTCGAAAGCGCTGAACAAATCATTAAAATTAAAAATATACAAATGCATAGGTCTAATATCCTCGGCCCTTCTCCGATCAAAGAGAGAACAACCTTGCGCCCCTCTTAGAAATTTCATTTCGGCTGCATTGAAGACCACAGAAGGAGATGGTGTGAACACTTGAATCGCATGCCTGATATCCGTCTACCTGTGGGTTATCACACTACAGATGTCGGTAGACCGAGGAGAAGATGGGTTTCGGAACACGTCTGAGGCCTAGTCCTTGGAGTGGTGATGATGATGATGATGATGAGAAATGCATAGCCCTAATTAGACTAGTTATAACATATGCATGTGAATAAGAAACAGTATCTAAGAAGATTCGAACGAAAAATACTGAGAAAAATTATTGGACCTGTGCAAAATAACGACGGCTCATGAAGAATACGAAGGAATCATGAAATAAACAACCTAATACACGGAACTGACACAGTAAGGTTTATAAAGAGTAGAAGGATAGCCTGGCTGGGCTATCCACCCAAAATGAGGATGGAACAAACCAGAATTCCAAGAAAAATTCTAGAATGGAGACCAGTAGGTAGGAGATCAAGAGGAAGGCCAAGGAAGAGATGGATCGAGGATGTTGTGGAGGATCTGACGAATATGGGGATGAGAAGATGGAGAAGACTGTGTAGTGAGAGGCTGAATGGAGAAAACTCGTTGAAGAGGCTAAACCCCATACTGGGTTGTGACGCCAGTAGAAGAAGAATAAGAAGAAGAATTCTATTTACTCAATTTATTTACACATCAATCCTATGTTGCTGATATTACTGTTTAACAGTTTCGCGCCTAACAAAGAATAAAGGTAATTATTTCTTGAAATGATTCATTAAACTAGATAATCATAAATTGGACATTTACTGTCTTTTAGAAGGTTGATCTATTTCACCGGTTTGTATTGCACATTTATTCATAGTAACGATTTAGAAAAACATTAATCAGCATACCACCTCTGGTTTCTTCCCAACTTTTTTCATTGTAGCTATATGCAATAAAAAATTGCGATAATAAATAACAAGCTCCTGATACGCAAGCACATCTTCACAAACGGGTCTCCTGCAAGATTCAACCACTGTGACACGGCTTTGACGACATTCCATCTTGTTTCACAGTGTCCTGCTCTCCAGCATCTGCTTACCAAAAATAATCCCTTCTGACGTTAGAAGCTTGAATGACAAGAATTCAGCCGCCGGAATACTTCTCTTCATAAAGGGGAGATACAGTTGCCAACAAAAATATAAACACCTGAACATTTTTGTAAATAGAAAATTAAATGTAAATAGAAATTGTGACGATTTAAATTTAAAAAAAATAAAAAAAAAAATAATAAAAATATAAAATAGGAAGTTAGTGAAAACCATTAAATCGCACTATTAAACCAAATACCCCTGAACTAACTCATAATAGTAATGAGAATTAAAAAGGGAATTTAACTAAAATAATTAATTAAAACTGAGAAAGCAAAAGTCAAAAATAAAACTGTTAACCCTTTATTAAATTTATCATGCTATGACCTGTGTATACCGGATCCAACTTGCATACCGACTCGACATTAAATAAAAAATACCTGTAAACTATAATGTAAATAATTAATAATTCAAAGTCACTAGTAGTAGTTGTAATAAATTCTGTAGACAAGCAAAGTCTTGATTGTTTATTTCGTCGAACTGTAAGACTGTATTACTAATTAAAAGTTGGAACTATATTATGGCGGAGTATTCGCTCCGCGTCGTTACAATTTTCCTGTTGTAACAATGTAGGACTTGAGATGCGACTTTCAATCTGTAAACAGCTCCAAGCGGGGCTCTGCACAAAATTTTTTTTTTTTTATTTCGTTATTAGCTTCCACTAACAGTGTGGAGATATAGATCTATGTAACTAAAATGTAGTGTGTTTTAACACACAGATGTGAAAGAAGAAAATAAGTGTGTAAGGTGACATCTCCTATAAAAATAAAATATGGTTCAAGTTATGTGTAATTCCATCATAATGTGAAACGAATATGTAAACTCCAATACTACTGTGCTATTACAAATGTGATGTGAATAACTGTGAATAGTGAAGACTAAGACCTCAACTGCATATACACTACCGCTGAGAAACAGGACGACTTCACGCTAGATGACACCATAACATCCACTTCATCATTGGTTGACTCCGAGGACATCCACTGGGAAGACTACCACGATGACAACCCACTATTAAGAGAGTACAGAAGAATCACACGGCAGGACATGGACAGATAACATTTAACTAGAGGTGACGCGGAAGCTCGTCTTCCATGAATAATGCATCTTTTAAAATATAAATAATTTTAAATGAAAAAGACTTTTAAATGACAATCTCTAAGCGTTAAGCATTACAATGTGGTAACAAGTAATTTCAGAAATCATACGTTGTAACATAACTCTTGTGATGTAGCTTTGAAACATCGCACAACTAAATGAAACCATTCTTCAAACGGTATTTTAAGTAATAATGTAATTGACTAAAGAAGTAGAGTAAATTTGAAAATTCCTAAGTAGTTTAAAGAGACTCGGATCCGAGGTAAATACACTACCTGTATGATCATTTTTAATACAGAAAACCCCTTTACAATTTCTGTGTAAGTAACAATTTTATTTGTAATGTATTATCAATCATACGTAAATAAAGGGATGTCATCTTTGTTACATACTAAATTGAGTGCATAAATCAGCAAAATTCCCTCCCCTGTTTCCTTTTATTAGAGTACTTATAATTATTGTTAGTGATGTGTTTAATTTTCAGTTTGTTACAACGTAGGCAGCCTGTCTAATTGGCCAGAGTCAATTATCACGGGTTCCCTGGGTTATAACGTAGCCGACACGTCACAAAATATGTAAATTTTTGTAAATAGAAAACGTAATTTCTAAACTGTTTAACTTAATGTACTAATATGTTGGTTGTCAGGATCCTTCTTACTGTTTGTATGAGCCACTGTAGACTACTTTTGGTTCAAGTGGTTCCTCCCTTCTTCTCCTCTCTCTTCCTCTCTTCCTCCTCTCCCACATCTCCTTCATTCTTGATCGACGTCTCTCCCTCCTTTCGTCGGTCCAGTTGGCACTTGTCGTCTTCTTGGGGTTTTCATGAAAACCTTGGCCGTTTTTTAATTTATTTTTCAGTGGCAAGCATTATTCAATGTCTTCTTGAGTAATCTGGAGTTCTTCTATGTCTTTTTCTGTTTCTTTAATCCACGTATTGGGCATTTGAGCTTTTTTTGAAGTAGTTAAAAAGCTTCCCTGTTAGTCTGTCAGGATTCATTCTTTGAACATGTCCGCAGAAAGTAATTCTTCTTTCTCTAATATTACGCCCGTGATTTTCTCAACACGTGTGTACAGCTGATTATTGTGGCGTCTTCTGTACTGTTCTCCATCTTTTGTAGATCCCAAGATTTTTCATAATATTTCCTTTCTGTGACTTCAAATTCTTTCACCATCATTTTCTTGTTCAGAGTCAGACACTCAGCTGCGTAAAGTGCTTCCTTGTATATTACTGTTTTTATTATTATACATATTATTTCGAGGGGTTAGAGGTAAAACTTCACAAGTCCAAGTTTTGATGATGTTTCAAAAACGACATTTTTAAGCATTTCTATTTTTTATTTTATTTTTAACAGCTATGTAATCAATAGAAAAAACTCTATTAATAATAAAAATTAACCTTGAAAATTAGTTTTATCAATGCACTTGAAAACCTTTAATTTATGAATACCAATTGGGTAGATTTACCAATAACCCCACAATTTATTATATTTATTATTACCTATACCATATATATGTTATTATTCATGAATTATATATTTCTGTGTTATCCATTATTTTCTGTATAGGTAACTCGAAGTTTCTTGCAGCAATTATATAATATTGTGATGTTATTCAATTTGTTTCTTCTGCAAGTAGCGTAATTTCGTATTTTCTTTTTAACACCTGGTGCACATTTCACTGAAAAATATCAGTATCATCAGAGGTTTGTAAGATGATACTGATATTTGTAAGATTTATTTACAAACCTCTGATGATACTGATATTTTTCAGTGAAATGTGCATCAGGTGTTAAAAAAGAAAATACGAAATTACACTACTTGCAGAAGAAGAAAAAATTGAATGACATCAGAATATTATTTCTATGTTATACAGTATATTATTTGTTTTGTATAAAGCAATATTTACCGTTTCACTTTTCATTCTAATAGGCCCACTGTATAATACCTAACTAACGTTTAGTACAATATCTAATGTAGTATGTATTTAAGTTCTACTAGTTCCTGATTATATTGTTTCAATGTTTCTATTTGCTTAACAGCTTCTAGTTTAATATGAATTTTTCTCGCTCCTATGTACAGGGACATATTTAAGGGGGGAGACGAACGGAACCGGACTCCCCCCCCCCTCAGAGGGTCGAAAAAATTGACGAGTTTAGTTCATTTCTTAATTTTTAGGCTGTTTTATTTATTTTTTTTTTTTTTACCTGCGGTCGGTAATATAGAAGTAACTATTTTTTAAGCATATAAACAGGTTTAATACACAGCATTAGCGTATAGACGGACGTTTGAAATGTGAAATAAGGAAAATCGATTCAGTCATTAAAATCTTGTAAAAACCCTTTTCAATCACGCACGTTTTATTGTGTTATTACTGTTTACTTTAATGGGACTGATTCCAGCCACTTTAAAAATAGTAATGTTGATTAGTCTTGACTTGTTTTTTCTTTTATATGAAGCCGCCCCCACACCGGACCCCCCCCCCAGGGCAAATTCTAGATACGCCACTGTCCGTCTGTATAAGCATTATTCTATAATATATTTTATACATTCATTATTTAATATTGTGACATTGTTCGATACAGTTTCTTCTGCAACTAGTGAATTGATTTTTTGTCGTTTCAACACTTTACGCACGTTTCACTGAAAAAAGTCAGCATCATCAGAGGCTTTTAAGTAAATCAATAGCAATACAGGAATATACAGGCACTAACGAATAATCTAATTTGTTTCGATTTTAATGTAAAATACCGGATAATCGATTTATGTCGATTAGTTAACGATAGTTTTAATGTTTATTTGTTTAAGTAAACTGTATTGTCGGTTATATTTGAAATATTTAATATTTATATTTTATTTATTTTAATAAATTTATAATTTATGTAGATCTTCTTGTTTTGTTTCTATTTGAGTTTGCTCTTTAATTAATAAATTATTGTTATTGTGTTTGTAAATATTACGTTTTTCCCAAATAGTCATTTTTTGACCTTTTTGTATGTTTTTAATTAATTTTATTATATTTTCAATGCCTGGAAATTGGCGGTTATTATTTAGACAATGTGTGGTTAAATTAGATTTATAAATATTTGGTCTTAAAAATGCATTGCGGTGTTGAAGGAATCTATCGAGTAGTTTTTTCATTGTTTATAATTTTATTACAAAAATTTCATTATTATAATTTTTGTGGTCGCTAATGACTTATGCTGTTGCAGAGACCTGAAAAATAAATAATTTAAAAAAACTGAGAAAAAAGCTCATACATGTAAGCGGGTGATACAAGTAATATTGGTTAATCGTTAAATAGTGAAGAAGAAGAAGAAGAAGAAGAAGAAGAAGAAGAAGAAGAAGAAGAAGAAGAAGAAGAAGAAGAAGAAGAAGAAGAAGAAGAAGAAGAAGAAGAAGAATGAATGGGTTTTAATAACACGGCGATAACAAATCTGAAACCAGTACAGGCGACTCTCGGGTGTATTGTAGAAGAAATCAACAAGTTTTGCTTCCGGTTAATAGTGTCGGAGACCTTGAAAGTCATTATCAATCGTATCTGGATTGATGACAATTCACCAGCTTTTGTGACACACATACAACTTTGCATACGCGGTCTTGTTACAAACTTAAACCCAACCGCTGCTTTCTTCACAGGAAACACTGTAAAAACTTAGCAGCGCGGTGTATGTGTGCGTGAGCGCGCGCGGTCGCGTTTGTTGTTTTTTTCTTCTTCTTTTGTAAAAAGCAAAGAAACAAGAAGATGACAGATAAGTATAACAAGGAGGTGGAGAAGAAGAATGTGTAAAGGCAGAATAAAGTAGTAGTAGTAGTAGTAGTGGTGGTGGTTGGTGGTGTGATGTAAAAATGACGATCGTGAAGGTTCGGGCGGGATCGGAATAGTTCGGTACAAGTCAATAAGGTGCAATGTCCGTAGGTCCTGGCTGAATGCCAACGATCCCCCCCCGTACACCGCACCTAACTCTTACTGTCTCTGCCTCCTCTTCTTCGCTTTCTTGTCCATTGTCTTCGTACTGTACTCTCTATCGCCTCCGCCACTGTCTTATTCACTTAAATTCACAAATAATAAGCGACGCGGTCCTACTCTGTCTGTACTATGTCGTGGATAATTGTTAACTTTGGTTGCCGTGCGCGCGTTCGTTCGCGTCCGGTTTCGTTCTGACGACCATTTCGCCGCTCGTCAGTACAATGTATGATGGCTAAAGGTGATACGTGTGGGGGCAGAAAGAATTTCTTGGCGAGCACTTAGGGTGCAGTAAAAGAAAACCTAAGAAGGGTACGTTACAATCCTCGCTATGCTTGACACATCTGTTCCACAATGACATTTTCCATATTGAGTCGTTAGACAATTAATAGTTGACAATTCACGTTGAATTCGCACTCGCGCGGTTAACACACACAGAAATAACGCCTTACTCTCACACATAATTAGTGTTATTCACTTTTAATTTCTTCATTTCAACATGTTTATTAGTTACTATTTTAATTGGTTAGAATTATCGATTTTGTAGAAAATATTTCAAGATAAATATGTAATAATATTAAGGTCGTCCGCCACGTACAAATCGATATTATGTTAGTAAAAAAAAAATATACAGTAGACTTACTAGAGACAAGTAAGCAGAGCGCCTTGACAAACTATAAAAGAATTCCTTGACAAACCATGCAAATTATTATGAATAAGCAAAGTTCGTACACAGTGTATGTACACAAAAGTCTATGACAAACTATCCAAGAATTCCATCGTAAATTATGAATAACCTAAGCAATGTACGATAAAGTCTAGGGTGTATCACAAACCAGTAAATTATGGTTGCCATACGTCCTCTTTTTCGCGGACACGTCCTCTTTTTTAGTGTTAAAAACCTGTCCGGGAGGACTTTTTTTAAAAACAGGGAAATGTCCTCTTTTTCGTAAGACTGAAAAATGTAGTCACACGCTCCCAGCGGCGCCGCTCAGAAATGTACCATATGTTGCTTGTCTATAGCTCTTTCCCGCGTATTCTGCAACACTAATAGGCGTGAGTTTTTAAAGTTATTGATAGTTCTGAATTGAGCTGCTTATTTTCGTGGACATTCGGAGTATAGTTAGTGGTAGTTACAAGTTGTTTGCAAGTAGAATTTATTATTATTAATATGCCAAAACGAAAGTGTGTGTTAACCGAAAATTTATTAAAAGAGCATACTCTGATCAGTTCACAATGGACCAAAGAGAGAAATAGCTTAATGGTAGAAAATGTTAAAGTATTATTTGTGTATAGTACAGCTTAAAAATCTTTCATGTGTTCAGTTCCATGATTATTTATTAGAAAATAAAAAAGCTTTTGATGGGAATTGGTTCATCTGATAAATACCAATGGCACCACAAAGACACAATTGAACATTTAGACTGTGAATCCGATTCATACTAATTAGTATTAAATTAATTATTCCTACGATTAAAAATAAATATAGCAAATATTCTTTTCCAATGTAAGTTCCGCTTCTAACTAATAGCTTTAAGTTTTGTTTGTAAACATTTTCGTGTTATATCACACAAAATTAAATTTTACATTATATAAACTCTGTAAAAATGCTTAACTTCATCATGAATACCTTCTTATCCATAATGTATAATGCTTTCACTGTCAAATTTTTTGGATCCATAAAGTAACGATCATGCTGTTAAATTTTCAGGTTGTCATCTTTTTTCACCTAGGTCATATGATAACCCTAAGTAAATAAGCAAATGAGCCACAATTGAAATATAAGGCTTCGTATACCAACTACATTGGGGGTGCTGGAGGAAGGGTAGTAGAGGCCAAACGTGAAAAACGGTACAGCGTACTTTAGAAAGAGAGAGAGAGAGATTGTATGTATGTAGGTATTATGTTCATGTGAAAATGGCAAATTCTTTAAAGACGGCTGCGGAGGATTGTACACTGTGATGGAGGAGAAGGCAACGGGAAATCTCCATTAACGATCCAGTAAGATAAGTCATTCCTTATTTCAGAATTACACCACACTTCCATTGATAATACTTACGCAGCTTGTTAGCAACGCCATTGTCCTTTTCCCAAGCAATTGAAATAACAGAATACCTGACTATTTCGCCGTTGATTACAATTTTCTTGTTCTTACTGGTCAAGAATTCTGAAGAACTTGCGAATTCTTTTTACCGAAGAATAATTCTTGTCCTTCAAAGTAATCAACCGCATGCAGTGGCGTAACTAGAAGCTAATCCTGGTCGAGGGGAGGATGAAATTAGTCTCTGGAGGGTGACGGGGTTAGCTTCTGGGCGGGACGAGACTACTAACATCATGGTTTAACCCTTCCACTTTCCTCAGGACAAACGCGAAATTCGCGATTTTTCCCATAACTTTATAAATACATTTTATAAATTCTACGGATCTCAGTGTTTTTGATTAAACCAACATGAAATATGAAGATTGAAAATATGTGGAAAACCGTTAATTTCAAAATTTGTATCTTAATTAATTGTTATCAAATTAAAGGTAATAAATGTCATGCCATTTAATTCTAAATTTTTATTCTTAATGAACCTTTTGGAAATGAGTCTTTCTGAAGATGTTTTGTAAAACCCGGTTATATTACCCCATCATCAACCGTGGCTCTACAACCCTTGGTGGGTCTTGGCCTGCTCCAAGAGTCGATTCCATTCCTCCCTATTGCATGCGCTGGCTTTCCAATTTCTTATGTTCAACTTTCCGAGGTCCGAGTGACCAGCTCTAATCTTTGCCTATTTGAGACCGGAACAAACCATCCTTGGTTTTATCCGTGAAGATGATGTTGATTATTATTATTATGATTTGCAAGTATAAGTCTCAAAGCCTATTACGTCGTCTCTCCTTGAAACTGATCTCTCCATCTTTTCATCAGCCGTCCCAAACTTCTACCATTAGACATATATTTTGCACTTACGTGTGGTATTCTTGATGAGTCCATACGTTCTACTTGATCAAACCATTTCTGTCTCTATTCTCTCACCATGTCATTCCTTGGTCGGACAGCTATCTCATGACGTAGGCTATGTCCTCATTCCTTTTCCTGTCTAACCCGGTATACCCGGCTACTGATCTAAAGAGCCTCGTCTCTGCACTTTGCAGTCGACTTCCATATGCATTCGTCATTCTCCGTGTTTCACGACCATACAGACAGCTTGTAATGGACATCACCTTGTAAAGTTTTAATAATGTTATTATTGTTGTAATAATAATAATAATAATTACTATTATTATTATTTTTTATTATTACTATTACATTAGTAGTAGTCAGTCAAGTAAATGTTTTGACATGACTATACACATTATTTTCCAGTGTTCGTTTTAATCAAAGTGTTAATAGAAAACTCCTGGCAGTGTTGATTTTTCTGGTAGTTAAATAATGCCATTCCACTGTATTAAGATCGTGAGCCACGCTACCCTCGTAACAGTATTTACAGGTTTGCATTATATGTTTCCAAACGCTAAAGGCTTCTCATATTTTTTATGCAATCCTATGAATGTTATTGAATTGGTGGGTAAAAAGTGCTGTTGGTGGATAAAAGTGGTGGTGGACGCCTTGAAAGCAACAAGGGGATGAAAATATGTTGTGATGGTATACGACTATAAGCAGGCAGGCGATCAGTTGTAGTGGTATTTTCCATCGGAAAGGAGCCGCCCAGTCCGGAGTCGTGTCGTCTCTCTCTCTCTCTCTCTCTCTCTCTCTCTCTCTCTCTCTCTCTCTCTCTCTCTCCGTTTCTCTCTGTTCAATCACATATCGTTCCTCATGTGAGTAATGCAACAATCCACACCGTATGATAGTGTCTACCCTTCGTTCGGGGAGAAACCCTTAAATTATTCCCGCAAAATGGAGGAAATCTTTCCTCTTGGCAGGGTGAGGCGATACAGTAAGTCACAAAAGTACGTAGTTTCTTTTATGAGAAAATCACATGTTTGAACGAGCAAAGTGATTTCTCAGTTTTAACTCGAAAGTTTAGCATTTGTCTGTCTGTCTATTTGCCTATCTATCTGTCTACCTGTCTACCTGTCTGTCAGTTTGCCTATCTATTTAGGGTATCACGATAACTTTTGAACGCATCAACGGATTTTCGTAAAACTTGGCACGCGAGTCCATACTTATACCATATAGAACCCTATTGCTTTCTTAGAACCCTTTAAAAAAATCCTTATGGAGTATCAAATAATAAAGAGAACTTTAATCAAAAGCTGAATGTAGTAATCATTTTCAAAATGTCGAAATTTCGGGAAACGAAGGACCAAAAATTAGCGGTGGATCAACATTTTTATAAAACCTCAATAATCCATGTAAGGCATCAGGTTAAAGAGAATTTTATCTAAAATATGAATGAATATGTTCAGTTTTAAAAGTATCTATTTTTTTATCATATCCCACGAAAGAGAACAAAAATTTGAATAAAAGCCAGCCGGCTATAAAGAATAAAAGCAGAACCGGCTTTTGGAATATGCCGCCCCTAGGCACAATTTTTATAGCCCCCCCAAAAAAAATTGTTTAGAGATCGTTCTCCTCTTCAGACAAGAACTATAACAGTTTAACTTTCTCGTTCCTTGGAATGTCACTGGCTCTTAATGGACTTATGAATCTATTTATTAATGTAAAAAAAAAACTGAAAACAAGAATAATCTGTTACTCAGTACCATAGTACCAATAGCCTTTATTTTAATACCATAAATAATGTCTATCATATGAGCTATTTTTTTAAATTTTGTTAATATATTTTTTCTTTGAGCACCCCCCAATAAGGTCCCGCCCGTAGGCACCGTTGCATGGGTGTGAATTGTGGACAACAACTAAGAAAAAAGACAGTAAAAAAACGGACCCCAGAAAAGGCGTTCTTAAGACGAGTTATGTTCTAAACTATAGACTGTATAAAGAATGAGGCCATAAGAGAAGAGTCTTTTTTAACTTGAATGAAAAATTAAGAGATTACAAACAAAGGTGGAAAGAACCTTTAGAAAGAATGTCAGATTCCAGAGTGGCCAAACAAGTCTAGAAATACGAAACCTATAGGACACAGGTGTGTGGGTAGACCCAGGAAAAGATGGCTGGAAGATCTTTGAAGGCGGAACAGGCAGCACCTTGCTTATGCCGTGTTGTGAAGATAATGATGATGATTTGAAGAGAGACGAAGAAGAAGCTATACACCTGAATTATAAAGGGCGCACACACGGATAAACGCACGCAAGCACACTTATACATTTATTACAATGTGACAAGCATTCATGTAATATTTAATAGAAGATACCAGATTTATTAGGGATCAAAAAACCTGTTTTTTTTTTTACAAAGTGTGAACGATTGAGAATTTATTGTCAGTAATTTATTTACTTAGTTATTTATGTAATTAATAAAAAATAATTCGAGAAAGATCACATAAATTTATTGAAATTCTGTTGTTCTATTCGAATCAAGTTTTAATTGTTATTCTGTATGATTTTTTTTTACAAACAATAATTGTGTTATTTAGAAAGCAGTGTATTGTGTTTACAGTTTATATAAGGTGAAACCATAATGTTGTTATAAGATGAAATTTGTTATTGGCCGCGATGGAGCACAAGTCCGACCGACCGGTCTGTTTCCATATAAGGAGCTCGTTCTCTCTCTCTCTCTCTCTCTCTCTCTCTCTCTCTCTCTCTCTCTCTCTCTCTCTCTCTCTCTCTCTCTCACTCTCTCTCTCTCTCTCTCCCTCTCTCTCTCACTCACTCACTCACTCACTCACTCACTCACTAGCTTTGCCAATAATGTATTCATATATTGTCTGCCCGCTCCTGCTGCCGCCGCTTCAACTGGAATGAATGAACTGAAGCCTGTTTGGATTTTTTTTTTCTTCTCGTCCTCCCACTTCTACTCCTTCTTCTTCTTCTTTTTATTCTTCGTGAACTATGTCCGTTTCTTCGCCTTCTAAATATCACTTGTGCGAGGGCTTTTTAAAAATTAATTTTGTGCCCGCGCGCACACACTCGCATATTTATACCATATTTTCTGACAATTTTTATATTAAAAAAATGTTTAACGCCGTTGTGACATGTAAACTCTCCACTCACTAAGCTATGGAATGTGACTCGTCGAACTTTGTTTGCTGAAGTAATTCGAATCCACGATCCGTTATCAGTCGTCACAGCCTGCTTGATACTTGTTCAATCGGGATAACAGGAAATTTTAACTACGTAAGTTATTTGTATTCAAGAGTTACGTCGTTCGCTTCGTATTTAACTGCTTAAAAACGCAAACCTAGTTTATTTACGTATTTAAATATCAATTTATTTTAGTATGTTAAATAGTTATCTTTTTCATCATCATCATCACCATCATCATCTTCACGGATGGTTTGTTCCTATCTCAAATGGGCAAAGATTACAGCTGGTCACTCCAGCGTTTCTTCGGACGTCCCACACTTCTCCGTCCCCTCGGTTTATAGTTCCATAGTTGTTTGGGGATGCGGCAGTCATCCATTCGGCAAAGATGTTCCCACCAATTCAGCCGATACTGGGCGATCCTGTCGAGTATACTCATAATACTCAGTTCCTGCCGTAGGTCTATATCTGTGTTTCTTCTATGATCATGGAGAGTGTGCCCTGCCAGGTGCTTGAGAAATCTCATTTCAGCCGCTTGGATGCGACTGGCCTGGCCTTTCGTTAAAGTCCAATTCTCAGACCCATAAAGAAGTGTGGGAAGAGCCATCACCTTGTAGAATTTTAGGCGTGTTCCTTTACTTGCTGACTTAAGAGTTCTCCTAATGGTCCCACACATAAGGTTGAACTTATGCAACTTATTCACAACGTCGTTGCTTGCGTTATAAGACACACTGTAGCCCAGGCATTCAAAACTACTAAAATAGTTAATTTTGTAAATAACAGAATGCAGCATTATTGCAGATTTCCACAAAATCTGTTTCTGAACGAGATCAACATAATGTTTCAACGAGACCCACAATAAACGTTCAACCACTTTGTCATACTGGAATAGAAATATTGTTACAATAGTAATTGTTGTGTATACAGAACAAATGCAGTTACGTGACGCTTTGAGACAATTGCGGAATGCTTGAGCACCTTCTTGGCCTCGGCCTTTGTCACATACTAAGCCATCTTCTTCTCCTTTTTCAGCAGTACAGCCCAACGTGAGTCCTGGCTCCCAATACCAACGTCTCCTATTCGTTGCCACTTCAGCGTACCCCGTCACCTCCATTCTTCTGAGATCTTCCAGCACTTCATCCAACCATAGGTCTACCCCTCTTTCTACTTTTATATGCCTGCGCCCTAAGGATTTTCTTCGGCAAGCCCTGATCATCCATCCGTTCTAGGCGACCTAGTCATTGTATGCGTTGAGCCTTTGCAAATCGTACAATCTCCTCATACTTCAAGAGCTCATCTATCTCCTGGTTATGTCTTATTCTCCATTTATCGTCTTCTTCAACCGGATCATAAACACGTCTACAACCACGAGCCTGTCACGGGGCTGAGCAAGAACGTCGCACAGTGTTCAGAAAATTATTTTTTTGTTAAAAAATCTTTAGAGCTCTCGATGATAAGGGTTTACAAGATACATCTGGTTTTAAATATTCACAAATAAATTTCTGATAACAATTTCTAAACGGTTACTTGTATTTTCATATTGAATACATTTTTATTCTGCTATTAATACGTAAGATGTTTTCAAAAAATGCATCGTCACCACTTCACGTATTACGTACTGATGCCAGTTGCGTTTCCACCTTAACCGAACCATAAACACGTCGTACAGTCTTTCTTCCAAACCTTGTCAGTGTTCCTATCTTGCTAATATCCACGTCTTGCATATGATCACTGTTGTGGCTTGCGAGCTTATTTCTCAATAGTCTATAGCAGGCGTCTCCCAACTACGGCCCGCGAACGGTCATTCTCTGGCCCGCGGCAACCCGGCCGATGCTGCGTGCAGTTTTTAAATAGATCGTCAAAATACCTCAAATATTATAACATTTTACTAAATAACTAAACAAGAAATAAGTTCAGTAAAATGTTATAATATTTTGTACAAGTTTAAAACATTTATGGGTTTATGTGCTTGTTCGTCTGGCTGCCTTGAATGAATTACTCTTTTCAAAGGTATAAAACGTATCTTTGACTGCTGTTTTTTCCTTACTTTTATTTACATTACTGTGAATAAATGAATTTTTTTTTTTGAAAGTGTGCTTAATTTTTATTTA
Organism: Magicicada septendecula; assembly: GCA_034769895.1. Taxonomy (NCBI): domain Eukaryota; kingdom Metazoa; phylum Arthropoda; class Insecta; order Hemiptera; family Cicadidae; genus Magicicada; species Magicicada septendecula. The sequence goes on along the minus strand of CM068370.1, from coordinate 58,482,778 downwards.
AATACCTATTTTATTGAGTTGATTATTTCGTAAACTTGAAAAAAAAATTAGTTTACTGTGTGAGTGTGTGTGTTGTTGGCCCGCCTGACTTCCAAGATTTTTCATTTCGGCCTTCAAGTGAAAATTTTTGGAGACCCCTGGTTTGCAGTTAACATAGTATGCCATACTTCCTGTTTGCACCCTGTCATGTCTCGTGTCGTATTTATTCAACACCTAGTACGCCACTGCCGTGGAATAGCTACAGGATTCCTAAGCGTAGTCAGTCAGTTTAGATTTGCGATTTGGGGTTCGTTATTGCGAATTATGAACTATTGCGTGCGGACACAATCTGTGGTTGATGACTTATATTACTGTGTCATTTATAGTCTGCTGGAAAACTGTAAAGGTTAAAGAATTTTTGTACACGAATGTTTATCGTTATTTTGCTTAGTTAGACTGTATTTATTAAAGTTCTAAAAACGATTTCGTCTGGTTTAATTATTCTGTTTCCACTGTTCAACACAACGATACATGCACACCAGAAGAAAAGAGAGGACTGGAAGACCTAGACTACGATGGATTGATGGAGTTCTAGAAGATGTGAAAATACTTGGATTGAAAAATTGGTGGACATTAGCTAAGGTCAGGGAAGTCTGGAAGAAAATCCTGAGGCCCACGGCGGGCTGTGGAGCTCCTGATGATGATGATGATGATGATGACTAAATAAATTAAGATTAACAATTAAATTTCAAACACTCTTTGAAAACAGTGGTATGAGCACTTTTACAGGAGCACAGATACGTAGAAATCTACGCAGAGCACAGAAGCAGATAAGCCTTCTTGGGAATCCACACTGTCGATGTGTGAAAAGTAGGCTCAATGTCTACTACAAGAGATCATGAATACCAAGAAGAATAGGAAGAAATACAAGAAGAGGAGGAAATACAAAAAATAAGAATAAGAAGAAAAACAACAAGGAGTATAAAAATAAGAAGAACAAAAAGGGGAAGAAGATAATGAATGAGACAAGATAAAAAGAATAAAAACATACAGACGAACTAGAAGGTCAATCGGAAGGAGAAAAAGAAGTATGAGAAGCATAACATGAACAAGATCAGGAAGAACAGCAAGAAGATATTATTACTGACAATAAAACATGATCCCAGTACACAGTCCAATACAGTGCAATATAGGATGTGTAACGCCCAGTAGCGGCTCGTACAGGGAGGGCAAAAGGGCGCAGCCCTCCCACTAAATTTGCAAATTAAACTTGTCAATAATATAACTATAATGTGATAATGTGTAGTATCCTTATTGAAAGATATTTTTGGGGCGACTAATAGCGATCAAATGTTTTCGGCATGGCCCCGCAGCCGGGACGGTTTCGCTGTCGTCCTCCCTGCATAGGCCGGTCTTTCGGGGAGCGGGGCAAGAGACGTGTACACATGTCTATGCATTTGAATGAGCATCCGCCATTACAGGTGGGGCTGTGCCCGCTTTCTGATTTCGCAGCTAAATTCATAGAGAAACGGAGCGTTGTTCAAAATTTCTCTGTTGCTGTTTAAAGTGCATATATTTTCTCTTGTGTTTTATATAGTTTTGATTGTGTTCTTGTTGTACTTTTTGTGTAAACGTAATGTTCTAATAATTTATTCTTTATTAGGCAGTGCATTCTGTGTACGATAGTGTTTTTGTCGAACCTTGCGTAGGCCTACATAAACGTGTAACTTATTCTGTGTAGGCCTGAGCCTGTGTGTTCTGTGCGTATTTGTTTGAAACGATTAAAATGGCTATGAATTCGGTAAGTAATATTAAACGATTGATTATTTCAAATTCACTTACTTACGAAAAGAAAATAGAACTAAAAAAATTAGGGCCACCAAAACCGAATTTAGATATTACACAACAAAATTATAAAACGGGGTTATAAATAATTTTAGTTTCAAACACTGTTTAAATATTGGTAGTTTGCAAGGTAGGTTTTTGATATTAACAATAATTTTAGTAGTGAAGCAAAAGATTCAATTTTACAATTATTTGATGATAATAGCAATAATTTAGTTTCTACTGTTTTTTTTTTACATAATATATGGGTACAACTAAATTTTGCTCCACCAGTCAAAAACATTACCAGCCGCCACTGGTAACGCCAAAACGTGAAAAAATAATTTTTTTTTGAAAGAAAAAAGGGACCATCTGGCAGCGTGTGAAATGCCATTGACGTATGGGAGAAACAATAAAAGGAGATAATACAATGGATGTAACAGCCTTCAACGTCGACGTACAGATGTCTATAAGTATCATAAATCTAAACAAAAGCAGATGTTCGGCAGAGAGAAAATTTACCAGGAAAGACTACAGAGGCGTGTGAACAAAGTTAACATGTGCAGCCAGAAGCGTGTTGAAATTAAGGGATTGTTCTGAAAGCAAGGCAAACAATCGCCAGAACGAAGTACAATGAGAATTTATTAAAAAAATATACGACGAAGGCTAACGTACTAATCAACGGAACAACTGAATGTCACTGAAAGACACCCTGGCGAGTAGTACAATTAGAAATACGAAGAGAACCACACATGAGAAATTTACGTAACATGCGCATCTGGACGAAGTAAGAAACAAAGGGTACTTTTACTAAAAGGGTAGAAAACGCCAGAGATAAGCACTACCAGATATTCCAGGAAGAACTCAACGGGGAGGACTAAACTAGTCGACAAGCAGGTGCACGCCAGTACACTTAAGTGGTGTCTTGCTAAGAGGCATGAAAAACGCCAGAAAGAATTATAACTATAACATGTTGAAAAGACTACAGCAGGGGTGGAACTAATTAACAGATGCAGCTGCAAGCTGGACAGAAGGTAAGGATGTCACTGTCAAAAGGCATAGAAAAATACCAAAGAGAATTATGATCGTGGGATCGGACATACTGAAGCAAAGGGTAGCTGAACCCAGAGAAAGAAATTGGTGGGAACAGAAATCGCCTATCAAAAACAGCTTAGAATATAGGCGGGTTTCCTGAAGGGAAGTTCTTGAAAACCAGAACATAAAACCAATGAAAACGGAGTAGAGTAACTTGTGAGAGTACTAGGAGGGAATTTTCGTAGAAAATATAGAGAAGAACCAATGGAAACGAAGCAGGAGGACGAAAAAGGACTTAAGTGGGGAAAATGTAAGAAAGTAGTGGGAAAAAGAAGGGTAGGTAATAAATACACAGAACGAAGGTGAGGTCGGGAGTCTTTGCTAAAATTTCGGAAGTCGATGACTAAAGTTTCGGAGAGTCGGTAGAGTCCGTTATAATGGTTACGGAGTCGTGACGTAAACACTTAGGAGTCTTTACTTAAAATCGGTAGTAGTCGGTGGTGAAAGTTCAGCAAAGTGATGTAAGACTTACGTAAAGTTAACGGGTGTAAATAGTGTGAAGATTTATAAACTTATGCTATAATTTCGTAAAATCAATATTAACAATAATGCGTGTAATACAGTAAAGATTGAAGAGTAAGAACTAAGATTTTAAATTTTATAACTTTTAAAACAATTAGAATCGGAGCATGTGTTCGGAATCAGTCGTGTGTAAACGATCTCTCACCTAACACATGTAACGACATAACGCAATAAACTAGTGAACGGTACAAATGTAATATCAGAAAATGCCGAATAGTATGAACTAAAGCGAAGTGATAAAAGTGTGAAACCATTATTCACTACGCTGGTAGACCTCGATTGATTCAGCAAAATGGAAATTCATGAAAATAGTGAGCAGCGGATCACCATGGACAGCGCAGATATACAGAGCCGGAGATAATTCAACGCAGATCAACGCGCCGTAGATTGAGGATAACGTACCAATAGTAAATTTTATGTATTATTTGATATTTGCTCAAACACCTGTCTGTCCTACTGAAAGAACCCATACATAAAACAATTAATACTAAAGAAGTTACGCATGAATTAACAATAAAACGTACAGTAGTATGCTTACGAAATAAGGATTAAAATTCATATCTTAAACATGAATCCATTGAGATGTTAAATATGTGTTAATATGAAACTTAACTAAGATAAGTCTTATTCATGCTTAATAAATTTAATTTGAACCTTGAGATATAGAGATCTTAGAAGAAATGTCTATTGATAGAAATCGTATTCTAAAATAATGAATGATTATAATATGTTAAAATATAAGATAATTGACAGTAATGCCAACGAACGTAAATTAATAAATGCAGTCATTAAACTGATAAATGTGTTTGTGTCCCGTTATTTAATTAACAACCTGAGGATGATACGACAAAATTACTTAAATAGTATTCTTGAACACAACAAAATATAATTTGTACTCACCACTCTTAAGTAAACTCAACTAACATCAATAGACATCTAACAAAAATTTATCTGGTCATTTAGTAAACTGTTTTTAGTGGTACTATTTTTATGAAATTTATAAAGCTATAAAAAAATAGTACCACTAAAAACAGTTTACTAAATGACCAGATAAATTTTGCATCAGACTACTTGTTCGATACTGTAATCGGTTTGGATTAATCTTTGACCAGTCGCGTGACGATCGCGGTTGGGGGTGAACGCATGCGGGAGCTCCGGCTGTGGTTAGTAAAACATATCACATGCGATTTGTAATTTTATTTATTTTATTTAATTGACTTGACCAGTATCATGGTTGCGATTTTTAATGTATTAATTTATTAAATTGAGTGTTATCTGAGGATGGGACTTAGTCCCGAAACACGTCATAACTGACGAAACTTTGTATCACAAGAGTGGATAATAAGGTAATTATATAATTAACGAAACATATGTTTGAATATTTAAGAAAGATGGATGTCACAGAAAGATTTAGAACAGATCCAAAATAAAGTATATATGAAGTGCATTTGAGGAAAGTATATATGAAGAAATGAAAATGCAACAGCAACAGATACTTAGAAATAAACTTTAATGACGAAGAAACAGATGATGTTGAAACAAAATCAAGAATAAGCAAATCAAAACATGTAATTAGATCATTGAATGGTATTCTATGGAGCATAGAAACTGGAAAAGAAAGGAAGAAAAGAATATACGATAGTATGATTAAAAGCACGTTGATGTATGGATTCGAAACATGGAGAATAAAAAACAGGTAAAAATAAAGAAGCTACAGAAATGGATGCTTTAAGACCAGCTGCTAGAACCTCAAGGCTAGAGCGAATACGAAATGAAACGGTCAAAGAATAAATGGACGTACAAAAGACAATCATCGACAGCATTGAAGAAAAAAAACTAATCTGTTAGCCTACGGACACATACAAAGAATGGGACAAGACCGACTACCAAAGAAAACAATGAGGTGGATACCCAGAGAGCACATAAAGAAAGGAAGACCCCAAATAAACATGGATAGAGAGCACAAGAAGATCAATGAGCGATAGAGGACTAAACGATAAAAACTGCAACGACAGACAGCAATGGAGGTTGGGCATCGGACAACGTCGTAGGATAACTGCAACGACAGACAGCAATGGAGGTTGGGCATCGGACAACGTCGTAGGATAACTGCAACGACAGACAACAATGGAGGCAGGGCATCGGACAACGCCGTAGGATAACTGCAACGACAGACAACAATGGAGGTTGGGCATCGGACAACGTCGTAGGATAACTGCAACGACAGACAACAATGGAGGCTGGGCATCGGACAACGCCGTAGGATAACTGCAACGACAGACAACAATGGAGGCAGGGCATCGGACAACGTCGTAGGATAACTGCAACGACAGACAGCAATGGAGGTTGGGCATCGGACAACGTCGTAGGATAACTGCAACGACAGACAGCAATGGAGGTTGGGCATCGGACAACGTCGTAGGATAACTGCAACGACAGACAACAATGGAGGCTGGGCATCGGACAACGTCGTAGGATAACTTCAACGACAGACAGCAATGGAGGTTGGGCAACTGACAACGTCGTAGGATAACTGCAACGACAGACAACAATGGAGGTTGGGCATCGGACAACGTCGTAGGATAACTGCAACGACAGTCAGCAATGGAGGTTGAGCATCGCACAACGTCGTAGGACGTTTTGACCACGAATTAAAAAAATAATAATAATGTATTATTTTATATATGCGCAGGAATATGTTCAAAAAAGTAACAGAAGACTTCAAGCTGAAAGAAAAAATCAAGAGACAAGTAAGGCGTGGTGAAATCACAGAAAAATATGGAAAGACCAGAAGTAAAAGATTGAAAGCGTACTGGAAAAAGAGGAAAGTGCAAAATGTGGCACGATGTTCGAAGAGTCCTGAATCGATAGAAAAAAATAATAATCATCATCATCATCATCTACAAGGATTAAACCAAGGATGGATTGTCCCGGTCTCACATAGGTAAAGATTAGAGCTAGTCACTCCAGCTCTTCCTCGGACGTCCCACACCTCTGCGTCCCCTTGGCTTATAGTTCCATAGTTGTTTGGGGATGCGGCAGTCATTCATTCGGTAAAGATGTTCCCACCAATTCAGACGATACTGGGCGATCCTGTCGGGTATACTCATAATATTCAGTTCCTGCCGTATATCTGTGTTCCTTCTTAGATCTGGAGAGTATACCCTACGACGTGACTGAGAAATCTCATTTCAGCCGCTTGGATGCGACTGGCCTGGCCTTTCTCAGGCCAATTCTCCAATTCTCAGACCCATAAATAAGTGCGGGAAGAGCCATCAGCTTGTAGAATTTTAGGCGTGTTCCTTTACTTGCTGATTTAAGGGTTCGCCTAATGATCCCACACATAAGGTTGAACTTACGTAACTTATTCACAACGTCGTTCCTTGTATTATAAGACAACACGGTAGCCCAGGTATTCAAAACTGCTCTTGTTTTGTTCCAGGACAGTACCATCTATAACAATTTTTGGCCGTACGGGATCGGTTCCATGAAAAGCTGTCACCTTGGTCTTAAGTGTGGATATTTCCAATCCAGAGTCTTTGCAGAAAAAAATAATAATTTCAGTAAAATGTGTTGTCAAGTGAATACGATCTTGTTGACGGTACTTAATGGGATGCCTCTCTCTCTCCCTCTCTCTCTCTCTCTCTCTCCCTCTCCCTCCCTCCCTCTTACACACGCAAATACGCACACGCGCACACATACACACACGCACGCACGCCCCACATGTTAACTACAGTACTATGTAAATTAACACATACTCTAAATCGTAGGAAAGAAGTTAGTTTTACGTAACAGTTAGACATTAATTTTTATTTGAAAAATATTTTATTTGTTTTTACTTAATTATTCGCACTATCTGGCCCGGGGGGGTGGGGGAGAAGGAGGGAGACGGGACGGTTCTACCCCGCCGCGCTCTGCTTATGCTACGCTATGCTGTACCAGCTTAAACAGTCACGCTTCGGGCGGACTTGGCCGCGTCTCCATGGCAACCGCATCCATATTTTATTAATCATTCTGCAATACTATTTAGCCTTAACGCTGCAAGCTGCCGTATAATACACTACAGTGTTACAGAGTTCACTGTTCCTCTACGGTTGTATTATTCCGTAGAGCATCTACGCTTGGGCGCTTTACTAAAGAAATTATAAGTATCAAGGAAAAGAATAAAATGTTAAATTAAACAACAAAAGATTAATACGTAGAAAAAAGTTTACTCAAAACTCTAAACGATCAGTACATTTTAAGTACAGTGGAACTCGCAAATAACGAGCTCTCTTATAACGAGAACTCGATTGTAACGAGCAAAAGTACGAGATTTATTTCGTTTTGTGTTTTAGTAATGATAATTAAACTCGCTTTTAACTAGTAGGAACGCATTAGAGACTTGGTTATAACGATCATTTTATCGCAGGCTTGTTCATGGGTTCAGGTGTAACAAACGTTCGTTACAATACAGCATTTTAAACATTCGTTTAAAATCATTAACGCAGTTTAGTGAAACTAATAATGTAAGTGATGAATTCGTGGAATATTTAAATAAACTACGAAACTGTTTTGACATCTACTAATACAAAATTACTAAACAAACAAAAATAGATGACTTTTTTAAGGTTAATTAAGTTCTGTGTGCCAAGTATAATCTTGACGATTCTATTTAGAACGAAGAACTAAAAGACAAATTAGAATGTTTTTTTTAATTTAAAAATAAATATTGTACACGTGGCATGGAAAGTTTTGCGTTTTTTTTTAAGGAAGGCAGCTGATTTTTGGTAAGTTTTCCTGCACAGTTACTTTTATTATATTTCGAGAATATAATAAATATATTAATACCTACCTAAGAATACCGGACGGATCAGCTTAGGCGGGATAAAAGTGGAGACGAAAATGAGTTAAGATTTTCATTATCTACAATTTGTTTATGTTTTAAATAATAGATATCATTTCATCGTCATAATCTAACAACACGGCATACGCAAGGTGCTGCTTGTTCCGCCTTCAAAAATCCTATAGCCATCTCTCCCTTGATCTACCCACAAACCTGTGTATACGCCAGTATTCAGCAAAGAATGTTAGCCTCAAAAAATGTTTAAGTCTAAATTTCACTTTTAAGGCTAGAATATGAAACATGTCAAAATTGTATTGTACAAAGCCTAGTCTATAGTAGACTTTTTTGTTGTGCGTTCGATAATCACGGTATAAAAATTTAGGCTTGCGAGCCGACAACTCGGATGTAGGCGAGCATCCGGTTTTAACGAGCACATTTACCCGGTCCCTTGAATCTCGTTATAAGCATGTTCCACTGTATTAATACCTACCTAAGATTACCGGACGGAACAGCTTAGGCGGGATAAAAGTGCCGACGAAAATGAGTCAAGATTTTCATTATCTACAATTTGTTTATGTTTAAAATAATAGATATCATTTCATAGTCATAATCTAACAACACGGCATAGGCAAGGCTTGTTCCGCCTTCAAAAATCCTATAGCCATCTCTCCCTGGATCTACCCACAAACCTGTGTCCTATAGGTTTGTATTTCCAGACTTTTGGAATCAGACATTCTTTCTTAGGGTTCTCTCCGCCGTTATTTGTAATCTTTTAATTTTTCATTCAAGTAAAACTTCTGACTCTTCTCTTATGGTCTCATTCATTATACGGTCAACTTTAGAACGCCCTTAAGTACGCCATTTCCGAGGCCTGTATTTTACTGTCTTGTTTCGTGGTTGCTGCCCACAATTCACATCCATACGGCAGTGCACGAACCGCCACAACTTTGAAAAACTTTAATTTTGTATCTCGACGTATCTTGTTTCTAAAAATACGGTTGATCGTCCCACAGATCGTTTGGAACTCACCTAACTTAACATCGATATCAGAATTCCTATCATAACCAAAATACGGTTGATCGTCCCACAGATCGTCTGGAACTCACCTAACTTAACATCGATATCAGAATTCCTATCATAACCAAAATACGGTTGATCGTCCCACAGATCGTCTGGAACTCATCTAACTTAACATCGATATCAGAATTCCTATCATAACCAAAATACGGTTGATCGTCCCACAGATCGTCTGGAACTCACCTAACTTAACATCGATATCAGAATTCCTATCATAACCAAAATACGGTTGATCGTCCCACAGATCGTTTGGAACTTACCTAACTTAACATCGATATCAGAATTCCTATCATAACCAAAATACGGTTGATCGTCCCACAGATCGTCAGGAACTCACCTAACTTAACATCGATATCAGAATTCCTATCATAACCAAAATACGGTTGATCGTCCCACAGATCGTCTGGAACTTACCTAACTTAACATCGATATCAGAATTCCTATCATAACCAAAATACGGTTGATCGTCCCACAGATCGTTTGGAACTTACCTAACTTAACATCGATATCAGAATTCCTATCATAACCAAAATACGGTTGATCATCCCACAGATCGTTTGGGACTCACCTAACTTCACATCGCTATCAGAATTCCTATCATAACCAAAATACGGTTGATCGTCCCACAGATCGTTTGGAACTTACCTAACTTAACATCGATATCAGAATTCCTATCGTAACCAATATCGTTTCCCAAATAATTAAAGTGGCTCACCTGTTCTATAATTCGATAATTTATAAATAACATTTGAAGAGGTGGTGGCAAGTCTTACACATCTGAGAACAGATCTGAATAATGCAAGCCCCGGACATCAGAGGAAATAAATGTCACAGACATTTTCTTGGACATGAATAAAAATACCGACTATTAGGGAATAAACTCTGACATACAGTAACCTTCCTTAAAGTAGTATACATGAGATCTCACATATCAGTATCTATCCTTTGACTTCTGACATGAAACAATTACCTTTGACAGAACTTAAAAAGTATTTTTTGTTTTTTTATTACGAGGGTTAGTCACGGAGCGACGTCTATAGCTTAGCGGTACAATTAAAATTTTTAGTTTGTTGTAAGATTCATGTTTCATGTAACAATGCCCACCAACCTCTGGTTTGAGGAGAAGAAGATAAGAGAGGGAACAGATTTACGTCAGGCCAATGTGTGTGTGTTCCTAAACGAGAACCAGAGCATGTCTCTTTACGAACCAAAATTTGCATTTTCAACGTTAAAAATATAAACTTTCGCACAAAATAAAAAAGTTTATATCTTGTTTAGGGTGCAATGGATTATACGGCACTGTATCTGTTCTTCTTCTTCTTCTTCTTCTTCTTCTTCTTCTTCTTCTTCTCCTCCTCCTCCTCCTCCTCCTCCTCCTCCTCCTCCTCCTCCTCCTCCTCCTCCTCCTCCTCCTCCTCCTCCTCCTCCTCCTCAAACAGGAGGTTGGTGGGCTGGCAATTTCTTCCTTTCCGTGGACAGCGTCTTGATCACCACATATCTTCTTGCTTCTTTAACCTCATCCACGTTCTCCTGCCTGGGCCTTCCCCTCCCGCTATGCCCTTCGATCAGGGCGGTGAACCACTTTGAATGGCATAGCAGGTGACCAACCATATTACTTCTCCTTTCCACAACGAGTCCAATCAACATCATTTTTTCACCCGCCCTCCTTAAAACTTCATCATTAAGTACTGTTTCCGTCCGTGGTATTTTTGAGGCCCTCCGGCAACACCACATCTCAAAAGCGTCAAGATATCTCCTCTCCACTTTCCTCAAGGTCCAGGTTTCCTATATATCTGCATATATGCTACAAATGAAACGCTTCATAAATTTCTTCCCGGTTTCCAGGGACACGTTTCTAGACTCTAGAAGAAGGGCACTGTGTAGAGTGATCAATTTCGGCTAGTTTACTAACTACAATTTCGGCTCACCTTCAATCCTTTTTACTAACTACAGTACCTACGCCTAAATTCTGCAGTAAGTAGGCCTAGATGTTTTGGCCACATTTCAATATGAGATAACGTCGCAGTGACTTATAATCAATTATGAAAATAAATTTATTATATCGTAAACAATAAGAATTTAAGGAAAAGGTTGGCCAAATGATATGTGTGGAACAGAGACGTGGACACTGAGGAAGGAAGACGAGAAAATATTAGAAGCATTTGAGATGTGGGTTTGGCAAGCAATGGAAAAAGTAAGGTGGGTTAACAAAGTAAGGAATGATGAAGTTTTAAGAAGAATGGAGGAAGAGGGAAGAATCCTGAAGGTAATAGAAAATAGGAAAAGGAATTGGTTAGGTCATTGTTTAAGAAGAGACTGCTTACTTACAACTGCCATGGAGGGTGTCATAAAAGGAGAAAAAGAAGAGGACATAGAAGAACGAAGTTGATAGATAGCATTAAAATCAGAGGGTGTTACGAAGAAATGAAAAGACTGGCGTGCGATAGAACAGCTTGGAGAGCTTTTACTATCTGAAGACCTGCCTTAGGGCAGAACACCAAATAAAAAAAAATATCGTAAACTGTAATATTTACGTTTCTATCAATATAATGGTCCCATTCCCTGTATTTATTGTATCGTGATCGTTACGTTATTCCAAAGAGGTTATTACCAATCCTGACAAATCTATTGTTATTAGTTGACTCAGTAGTAAATTGGTCGGTCCCGCGGCCAACGTGACTCGCGCACGGTTGCCTGGCAACGCAGAATGGAACGGAACGCGAGTTGTCCCCGAAACACAACATCCAGTTGTCACAGATTAATAATTGATGACGTAATATACCGCCAACGGTACTAAAGCATATTAATGAAATTTTGAACAGGTCGTCTTCGTTCTGTGTTTGAAGAACAAGGAGGCCAGTTTCATTTAAGTCTATGAACCGTTTACCGCCTATTGTTGTGCTCGTATTGTGCTGGTTGAAGGAAACCTATCGTGTAGAAATATTTTTAATATCTGACTTCTTCTTCTTCTTCTTCTTCTTCTTCTTCTTCTTCTTCTTCTTCTTCTTCTTCTTCTTCTTCTTCTTCTTCTTCTTCTTCTTCTTCTTCTGTTCCGCGTGTTCCGGTCTCAAAGGAACTGCGTCCACATCGCCAACGCTTCCTAGCAGGGGCGAACCTAGGATTTCATTTCTGGAGGGGGGACTTTTTTTCAACCACATATCATTTTGTTAGAGTATTTTTTATTTCTCACATTATAATGACAATCGTACCAACAAATTAAAACTAATGAGTAAATAATGCCCGTAATTCACTAATTTCATAAAAAATCAATAACATAGGCCTTAGGCCTACAGTTTGACTTGGAAGGCTATTAATACATTTCTTGGAAATATAAATACTTTAAAGAGAACGTTAAAGTTTAGAAAATAAATTTTGTATGTGTATGTGTGTGTTTGTGTTTGTGTTGTAGGGCTAACACGTGTAAGAACACGAAAAATTTTAAAAGAACGTATGATTTTTTCGGCCATCTAAGGACCACATGCCAATTTCAATTCTTTACTCTTTGTTCTTTTCTTTTTCTCCAATATTCTTTCATCTTTTCACTGTGTCTCTTCTTCCTGTCTTCAGTTCACTTTGAACCTGCGTTTTTCTCTCTCCTACCCTGGACTCCTTCCATTTTTAACACTTTTGCCCGAAAAACTTCTCTTTTAATTGCTTCTTCTGCGTGTACATTATTTTTTCTAAATCCTTTTGGACTTCTTTAATCCAATTTGATGTTGACTTTAATCCCCACAGATATTTGAAGATCTGCTTTGTTAACCTATTGTCGTCCATTCTATATAAATGTACAAAAAATAATAGTCTTCTTTTTCTCATTGTTTCTATTACATTTTCTATACTTTGATATATTTCATCATTACTTCTTAATTTCCAACCTTCTGAAGTTTTTCGTGGGCCTAATATTTTCCTAATAATTCGTCTTTCCAATATTTCTAGTTTGTCTAAATTATAATTCAATGCTAGACATTCACATGCATATAGGCATTCTGGCTTCACTACTCTACTGTAATGCTTTATTTTCGCATTTTTAGATATGCACTTTTAATTGTAAATATCTTTAGTTATACCATATGCCCTTTCCATCTTATGAATTCGTTCTTCTATATTTGTTTTGCAGATTTTTTTAAGCCATTCTATTAAATTATTTATCCTAGATACTTAAATTTTCGAACCCTCTCTATTCGATCAATATCAGTTACCAGGAATTTTGGCGCATTCTTAATGTTCGTGAGAAATTTATTTTTTTTCTGCAGAAATTCTTCAGCCGACATTCTACTGGCTATGTCCTCCAAAAAATTAACTTGTGTTGCTGCACATGTAAGATGTTCAGAAAGTATAGCAAAGTCATCTGCGAATGCCAAACAGTTTATTTCAATACGTTTGTTCCTTCTTCCCAACATGACTGGTGATATTTGAACGTATGTTTATTTTTACAATATTTTGTTTCTTAGAGTTAGGTATAGTCTATTACAACAATCCATCTCCATTATGAAAAATAATGTTAAGTAATAAAAACTAATTCACATTATGTGCTTTGTGATCGAAGTTATCAACAAGTAACATTAAGTTAAAATATTAAAAAATGTGTCTCTATTTATCGTAACCAGCGGAAAAACGTACCGTATCCTACTCTCTTTCAAGCTGACTTCTTTTCATTTTTTATCATTCTTTCAACATCTGTTATATTTATTATTGAGTATAAGGCCTATTATTGTAGATTAGTTAAACTTGACATTGACTAAATAGTAATTTTTTTAAACTGACGAAACTTGGAAGTCAGTTAATTACATTTCAAAAACATAGCCAGTTTTAAACTTTGGCTCCAAAATTTTTTAATTTTTTTTTTAATTTTGGGAGAGATATATCACCATATCCCCCCTAGGTTCGCCCCTGCTTCCTAGATATTTCTATACTTCTGTATCCAGTAGGCCTGGCGAAACTGCCGACCGACATTCTCTTCACACGTGCAATCCATCTCTTTATGTATTCCGGAATGCGGTCTAGAATATTACAAATTTTCAACTCTTAGTGTGTTTCTTCATTGTAAACTCTGTTCCTTCGTCATCATCATCATCATCATCATCATCATCTACATCATCTTCACGTATTAAACCAAGAATGGTTTGTTCCGGTCTCAAATAGGCAAAGATTAGAGCTGGTCATTCCAGCGCTTCCTCGGATGTCCCACACCTCTCCGTCCCATCGGCTTATAGTTCCAGAGTTGTTTGGGGATGTGGCAGTCATCCATTCGGTAAAGATTTCCCACCAATTCAGCCGATACTGGACGATCCTGTCGAGTATACACATAATATTCAGTTCCTGCCGTAGGTATATCTGTCTTTCTTCTATGATCATGGAGAGTATGTTTTGCCACTTGCCTGAGAAATCTCATTTCAGCCGCTTGGATGGAACTGGCCTGGCTTTTCGTTAAAGTCCAATTCTCAGACCCATAAAGAACTGTGGGAAGAGCCATCACCTTATAGAATTTTAGGCGTGTTCCTTTACTTGCTGATTTAAGGGTTCGCCTAATGGTCCCGAACATAAGGTTGAACTTATATAACTTATTCACAACGTCGTTGCTTGCATTATAAGACACACTGTAGCCAGGTATTCAAAATTGCTAACTTGATCCAGGAAAGTACCATCTATAACAATTTTTGCCCGTACGGGATCAGTTCCACGAAAAGCCATCACCTTGGTTTTACGTGTGGATATCTGAAATCCAGAGTCTTTGCAGATTCGATTTAACAAATGTATCCCCATCTCCAATCTGTTCAGAGTCCGACAGAATAGCCTGATCGTCCGCAAACAACAAAGTGTCAATTGTAGAGTGACCAATCATAAAATGCTGTTCCTTCGTATGCAGCCTTTATCAGATAGTAAAAATCTTATCCCCGTTTCCTGTAGCAACTAAGATTGTTTTCTTACCGGAACCAACGGTTTAGGACTTTAGGTTCCGTTAAGAACGGCATTCACATCACCTTATACAAATTTAGCCCGAGTGTCCGTGACAGTTCATGACGAACTGCGCCATACACTAACTGAAACTTAGGTTTAACGATTTTATCTACAACATAAGTGATGTCGCAACCAAGATAGCGGAAAATGATAGCTGGTCTATACTCTTCTTCTTCGTATTATTTGAATTAGCAGCCATCCTTACTATTTCTTTTATGAAGTTGCTAAACTGCTACAATTTTTTTTTTTTTTTTTTGTTCAGACAAAGCTTTTCGTCAGCTCTAACATCATCAGGTCTTGAACAACGTTGTTCAAGACCTGATGATGTCAGAGATGACGAAAAGCTTTGTCTGAAAAAAAATGTAGCAGTTTAGCAACTTCATAAAAGAAAAAATCTACTCTTCTTGTCTAGTACTACTCAGGTTGCATGGAGTATCTGCCCAAAAAGTCCATAGTCTTTGTTTTCTTTACAGGAATTTTTATGATATTGTTCCAACTGACTTGTAACTGAAACATCGATTCTAACTTTGTCGTGTTTACTTGCTGAACTGCTACTTGTCATGTTCCGGACGAGGCCTTTCAGTGTTTCCACGATTTTCAAATACTAAACCACGACAAAAAATATCCCTCTGGAACCCGTATATATACCCGTGAATCCGCCTTGACGGCAGGTCAATTTGTAAACAAGTCTACTTGTCACTACCCTGTTGTGTCACCATGCCTCTGCTACTTGTACGAAGTTTCGTCTCTCCCAACATTTGGCTTAATAAGGTAACAGAGACTTGCCAGACACTTTAGCAACAGGCAATGATAATATTGAGAATGTAGACGACTGTGTATACCTTATTCTTATTCCATCAGAAAATTGTTGTGGTTGTTGTAGTATAGTTACGCAAACACTATCTCTCATTACTGTGAGAACTGCGTGTGATATGTTCTGGAACATATGTGCCCGTATAAGTGCGTGTCTAGTATGACGGTAGAGTTGGCAATAGAGGTGAGCCGGTATACCTATAAGAGGTATTTTGAAATGATTATTTTTTTGGAACGGATATAACAGTGACGGAAAAGTTGAAATACCTGTTCCGATTCAACGATAACTGAAAAGTCGAAATACCCGTTCCGATTATTCGCGACCTCGCGGTTCCGAGTCCCCTACGCAACTAACGAATAAACGAGTATTACGAGTACAAAGTCACAGATATTGGTGCTGAATACTTCATTCTGCGCATGTGCCAATTGCCATACAAGTACTAAAGGAAGCAAACCAGCGAGGTTTAGAGTACCTCTATGCCGAAGACACCCAGCTGTTTTTAATAAATGAAAAAATTCGTACTGATGTTACGTTTATTTTCGTGTGTTATGCAGATATATATAATACAGATTATAATAACAAATTATATATTGTACTAGTCACCAACTTGGTAAATTTTGAAAAAAAAAGCGAATTATATTGTGTTATAACCTACAGAGTGGCTGATAGTTGATACGCCATATAGTACTTTTTGTTAATGAGATTTCGGAGATGATTTTAACTTCACTGCACATCTCACGTAATTTTATTTGACATTCTTTGTGGTGCTATTACGTGCACTCTAAATTTCATTGCCCGAGTTTCGCAACTGATTTGTCTAACCAAAATGGAATCAATAATTTAATATTAAAACTATGTCAGTTTGTTTACTCCTAGTGAAAACTTAAATTAGTATTCCCAAAGGGAGATAGGCCTATAAATTCTCTTCTTCCTTATTTAAACAGTAACAGCTTAATAAAATCACAGTGTATAGTAACACTATTAATACATCTGGACCTAACACAAATCTTCGTAGATTTTAGGCAAGCGTGTTAGTACAACTGACAAGATTGACGATGATACAGACAACAGCCAAAGTCAAATTGCAAACGGGTACGACAGATCCTGTTAGTGTCACGAGAGGATAAAAACAGGGCGATGGGCTGGCACCAACACTGTTCCACTTAGCACTTGAATATGTGATCAGGAAATTGTCAATCGATAGGAATTCAACATTAGAACATAAAATGGTTCAGATCGTAGGATATGCAGATGATATTAATATTATGGCAAGATCCCAAGGTAGAGTAAAAGAGACTGCATAGATTCCAATGAGGAGGACACACCATTAAGATGGAAGGCAACCGAATTCCTAGGAAGGTACTGTTTAATCAGATCGAGGATAGAAGGCCTGTCGGAAGACCCAAGAAACGCTGGATTGACGCAGTGGCGAGGGATGCTGATAATTTACTTAAAATAAAACGATGAACATCGATCGCCAAGGACAGGGGAAAATGGAGGCGGACGATTATGGAGGCTAAGGTTCGACTTCGAACTGTGACGCATTAGAAGAAGAATAACAGGTATTTGTACGTGTTATTTTTTTGGAACGGTATCGTTCGTACCTGTTATTTTCAAATACAGTACTAGTTTAGCACACCTCTATTATGCCCGTATGAGTGCGTGTGTATTATGACGGATGACGGTAGAGTTGGCAAAGAGGGCACGCCACGTCTGAGGTCGCGGGCACAGCTCATCCCGACGACGTTACCGTTGCGACGCGACAGTTAGCTTTGATCCGCTCAACCGTAACTATAGATATTGCTCATTTCCGCTCCGCTCACATGCATATAGACCTCGTATTCTACTATACTGAATTGTTCTTCCTTATTCGCTTCCCTTCTTCTCCTTCTTCGCCTTCGAATTATTATTCTTCCGTCGTCGTCGTCGTTGTATGGCTTACGGGCTGTATACTTGTTCCGACTGCAGGCATTTTCGGTATCGTTTACGTAACCATTCTAAAGATCGTGGTTTATAATTAATATAACTACGAGGGTCAGTTGAAAAGTTCGTGGAGCGACAACTTTAGCTTAGCGGTAAAACTAAAATTTATCGTGTGGTGCAAAATTTGTATTTAATGTGAACCCCTGTTGATTTCCAAATCTATCTATTAATTTATTCATTGTTTAGAAGCTGTTTAAAATTGACATGTTATGCGTGTTTTGAAAAACGGACAAAATCAAACATCGTAGTGTGATTCTTTGGTAAAAATTGTTTAGGGCCAACGTTTAGGATATTAGGGCCAATGGTTTGGTAAAAATTGTTAGTGCCAAAATTGTCAGGAGATGCTGCGACTTAAAAACCAACGGCTTGTAAGTAGACATTTGAGTTTAAACGTGGTCGTACGAGCATTGAAAACGTGCTCGCACTGGACGCCCAAAAAATGCAACAACTCCAGATGCGGCAGCCATCTTGCACAACGCTTTTTCACACCACGTTCTTTAGTTAAAGTATGATGCACACGCTCATATATGAGATGCGCATGATTTCAGCAACGTTATCCACTCCTAAATCTGCGGTCTTCCAACACCCTTTGAAATTTTTTCAATAATGTCATTTTTTGTTGCACTTTTTGTTGGACGTCCACTGCTGGGATCGTCTTCAGTGCTTGATGACCACGTTTAAACTCGAGTGTGCTCCTCTTACCTTTTACCTATGTTTCTAAAGGCGCAGCATCTCCTAGCACATTTAAAAATTCGTTTGTTTTTCCATTGGCGCTTAACGTTTTTACAGAGAATTCATCACAACACGATGTTTGATTTTGTGCATTTTAAAAACACGCGTGACAGGAAAATTTCAAACAGCTGGTGAAAAGTGAATAAATTGACAGATATATCTGAAAATTAACATGTGTTCACGCGAATATACGTCTTGCATTACAGGAAAGATTTTAGTTCTACCACTGAGCTGTAGGTGTCGCTCGGCGATCTTTTCAACTGACCTAGTGTGCTCCCTGCTATGAGTGTGAACCAAAACACTTTAAAAGAAGCTGTAATTAATATAGATAGTGAGGCATTGGAGAGAGAAGTGATAATAAAACTAAATACATGGAAATAACAAGAAAATCGTGTAACAGACAACCTCTACAATGCGAAAATCATGAACTATTTGAAAGTGAATTTCCTTTTTAGGCTCACGAATAAACTGCACTAACACCACAAGCAACGATCACCACAGGCGAGAATCCTTAGTGGTAACCGATATTACTATGCTTACTCAAAATTAATGAAGTCGAAACCATTGAACAAACCATTAAAATTAAGTATACAGGAATACAGAACTATAATTCCATAACATATTCGTGTGAAACCTGGGTATTAACGCAAAAAAATGAAGATTATCTAAAAATAATCGAATGCCAAATACCGAGAAAAATTTTTGGATCACTGCAAAATGACGACTGCTCATGCAGGATAAGAAGTAATCGTAAAATAAATATTCTAATACATGTTGCTGATACAGGAAGGTTTGTAAAGAGAAGAAGCATACCCTGCGTGGGACACACAAATGAGGGTGAAACAACAACACAGAATTCCCAGAAAAATTCTAGAATGGAGACCAGTAGGTAGGAGATCAAGAGCAAGGCCAAGGAATGATCAAGGATGTTGAGGGGATCTGAGGAATATGAGGATAAGAAGATGGAGAAGAGTATGTAACTAGAGCGATGAATAGAAAAAAATCGTTGTAAAGGCTAAACCCATACTGAAGAAGAAGAAGAAGAAGAAGAAGAAGAAGAAGAAGAAGAAGAAGAAGAAGAAGAAGAAGAAGAAGAAGAAGAAGAAGAAGAAGAAGAAGTATGCTCTTTGACCTGCAGAACTCTCACAGTTTTAAACGAAGTACATATATTATAGGGTAGAATTTGATATTAGGTAATTTTTCAGTTATCAGAAAAATTAATCAGTCACGATTTTCTTACTACTGTATGTTTAGTAAAGTAACAATTGTAGCCATATACTAAACTCTAAACACCTAAAACAATCGGATTTGTGTTAGAATTCCCTTTAGTCTGATACCCGGCTGGATTTCTACAATTTTTTCAAATTTTTGAACCCATTTTTGTGCTTGGGGGTCAACGAGTTTCCTAATTTCAAAAACTATATACTTCTCTATATGCAAACTATTCTTCAAATTCTCTTTAATCTGATATCCCACATGGAATTTGTTTACTAAACGTTTGCCCCAATTTTAGGTCCTAGTCGTCCCAAATTTTGAAGTTTCCAAAAAGTTAACACTACGTATTCCAATTTCAAATTTTATTCAAAATTCCCTTTAATTTAATACGCTATATTAATTTTTGTGATTTTATTCACATTTTTACCCACTTTTTGTCCCCGGAGTCCCAGATTTTGAAATGTTAAACATTAACACTAAACTCATATTTCCGTTAAAGTTTTCTTTAATTTAGTATCCCGCACGGACTTTTGCGATTTTTAATCAATTTGGACCGTTACATTTTTGCCTCCCACTCCCTATTTTTTGTGGGATCAATCTAAAAAACAATAGGTTTCCGTAGGGTTGAAGTGTGGACTCGCGTGTCAAGTTTGAGACAAATCGATTCATGCGTTCAAAAGTTATCGTGAGACATACTCTAAACAGACAAACAGACAGACAGATGGATAGGCATTATGTTATGTTTTTGAAGTCTTCTTCCGGTAGAACATTGGACTGCGTCAAAAATGTCTTGTATGACAACGTTTCACTCATATTACAATGAGTATCCTAAGGCGACATGCCCGCGGATATGACCGCGATATGACGCGGTCCATACCGGAAGAAGACTTCAAAAACATAATGGACACCGGCAGCGGAAGGCCACGTGAAAACATAGATAGCTTCACACAAATGCCAAACGGTCGAGTTAAAACTAATAACCCGCTCCGTTCGTTCGATTGAAAAGTGTTACAAAGTATGGATATAAAAAGTGGGGCTATAGGCCTACTGTGAGCGGCGATAAAGGTAAACATGATCCCGATTCGAAAACTTTCCCAACAGCGCCATCAAACGAACATTACTATCCATAAGTATCTGATGAAATGCATGTAATCAACTTTAATCAGACAAGTGTAAGTGGTCGGGTTAAAGGTAGTAAAATTTCTCTGTTCCGTAAATGTTATATTATAAGCGTTTTCACTATACCGGATCACAAAGTGGAGAACTATACACTTAGTATGTAGCAAAAACTATAGAAGAACGTTTTGCAAAGAGAAATGAATAACACTCGTGACTGGGTCACCTAATGACACTGTATGTTAATGGACGCGGTGGTCATGGTTTCGACACCCCGGCGCTCTAAAATCCCGGGGCGGTCCGCTACTGCCTACAACGGCTTGATTGTGCTACCCGGTGTCAGCTCAGTACATGCCGAGATCGTTACCACGTATCACCTGAGTGTGTACAGAGGACTGTCAGGACTTTATGACTTGCCGCACGTACATAAAACTTGCGTGAAAGTCACCGCACAGTATCGTCCACGCTTCAGAGGTTAAAATCTAACTTCTGAAGCTGCAGTAACTGGTGAAACAATTTTCAGGAAAATAAGTAGGTCTATCTGTAGAACTGTACCAAGCCCTTTCATTGCACTGCATTGTGTGTGTGCGCGCGGTGTCTTTGCACCATCTGGGACGTGCCCTATGGCTGCCAGAAGACCAAAGATCTAAATACCTATGGATCACTGGCTCAGTGTTCGGAAAACGGTCCGCAACTGCCCCCACCACTACTCGGGCAACCCGCGCCTCGTTACACGGGCGCTTACTGGAATAATGTGAATTAGCCGGTAGATTTTTTTCGGCATCTTAATACATTTATCACATATTGGTACACTGATACGTTCTTATGAATGGTTTTCGATATATTACTGGTATTTAAAATATTGTTTATTAATATTAAAATATTATTTATTTAAAATAATAGAACACGTGCTGGTTAGAAAAAAAATTAATCGTTTCATAGTAGTGTAAATAATTAACTTAATAATTAGCTTGGTGGTGAATTTAACAATCAACAAGACATGAAAAATCATAATACAATAGTTTCATCCTGTTCAACTAAACATTTACAAATCCAAAATCAGTGACCAAGCTAAACATTTACATTTAAATATTCTTTATAATGGCGGTTTTTAGAACAATCAGTAGCACAGTGGGATAGTTATTATTTAACCTAATATCATTTTGAAAAATGTTTCAGCTATTTTTAACTTTTGTTGTAGTTTTTCTTGGTATTAATATAATAATATTACCACATACTAATTGCTTTCTTACCTTATTTCTTACAATTATCTTCCTTCGTTTCGTTTGTTGTTTTTGGAGATGAGGAGGGAAATCAAAAATTGAGGGAATATCACCATTTTTCAGCATTCTTCTTAATCCACCCACTTCGAAATCCTTTTCCTCAAAATGCAGCACACGAGTCAGGCATATAATATCAGAATGACAGGAAAAACACAAATACGAAACCTCACCATCATAAGCCACTCCACAATGAGGAAAAACATCAGCTGACAATACAAATCATATGGCAGTGCGCGGGAAGTTGCCTGAGTACTGGGTGGGGGTAGCGCGGGCAGACGGACCGCTCCTTGCCGCTAGCTACCATATAGACGGCAATCCATAGGTTTACAGATCTTTGCAGAAGACAAACATAGTACTGGTTCAGTCGACAAGTGGCCTAGAAACTGCAAAGGAAACCGCCAACCCGCGATGCCGGAGGAGAAGAAAACTTGATTTTTTTAGACACTGCCGCTGGAACCGATTCAGGCAACAGGTGTTGCGCGTCTCAGACGCTGTAAGGCGTCGGTCGCTTTCCGAGAGGCGGATAGCCTCCGTGTCGGTGACCAAGGTAACAGCAACAAGCAGCTGACACAGTTTGGTAGGAGGCGGACGAGGATGGAAAGAAGGACAGTTTTCATAGGTAAACTCTGGGGCTGTGGGCAGACGTTACTGCGAGGATGGCTTTATGGCGGGTCATCAAGAAGCGCCCTAGGGCGTTTGACCCGAATCGGCGGTGAAGGTTCTGACGTGCTGGCGGTTCGCAGGTAAGGGAAGGATGAGGTCGCAGCTGCAGCAGAAAGATTTACAGCTAACGACCGGACACAAGGAGACAAGGTAGGAACTCGAAGACCTCTTCGGGTTACGTCACTACCAAGTCTGTATTTATTAAATTCAAATATCAAGTGTGTTCTTAATTCTCGTATTAATATGTGTTTCACACGAGACTTCAATGAATTCTGTGCCGTCAAGTGTATTAAACACAATATTAAGCTTTGATTTGGTTTGAAAATATTTACGAATAAACTTCGACACTTATTAGAATTTTAGTTTTTTTTTTATATTAGTTTAAGTTCAACATAATGTTTGGTATCTGCTGATACGACGTTTGTCGTAATGGTGCCAAAGTAAACTTCTATTCTAAAATAACCGGAATTCACATAAGGCTATACATAGGACAACGCATGAATACAATATTCAATATTCTGGTTACATACTGCATTACTGAGAAATCAAGACTGTGTTTACCGCTGTCATTCTAAGCTGTGAGACCTGTGTGTGTGTGTGTGTGTGTGTGTTCTCGGAAACATGCAAATGTTTGCGGACGATTCTCGGAAGGTACGTTATTGACGGCAAGTTCTCGGAACAAGCAGCTCTGTTCTGGTGGTCCCAGCAGTTTTAATTTTATTTTTAATATCCATCAGTCCTGTCGTACTGTACAGCAGTCTCACCCATCGATGTGTAATAACACTGGATACCGCGCTAGGTGGGAGTCAAAGCGCGAAAAACGGTCCGCCGGGTAAGCAGCAGCCCCCCACCACAATAAGGCAAGAAGCCGTCACTAAGCACAAGTTTACACATTGTATGCAGCCGTGCTTCCATGTTTTGTTAACTACATACTTAATTCAGTTCGGAAATTTTTCCGTGTTTATTAGCGAAACTGTTATGTAATTTTTATTATTTAATTGTATGTAATTTTGATTATTATGATTATTAGTTTTGCATAATGGTAACTTCCTGTGCTCCTTACAACTGCACTACCATACACAAGAGGAATAGTGGAATATCATTTTATAGGTAAGTACTGTATTTCGTTTAATTCCTTTATAACTTTTATTAGACTAATATAAAACATTCATTTTTTTAAATCTCTACAAATTAATTACTGATTAAATTAATTATAAATTTTTTTTTTTAACGTTGTATTCTTTTTCATATAAACTGTGAATTGTCTATTACAGTGTATTGTCTGATAGCATTATTATATTATCAGCATACCATAATATAAGAAATGCAAATGTCTAAGAAAAAACTATGGTTTTTCATCATTTTACGTAAAGTACAGTATTAAAAATAAGGAAGACCGTACTATAATAACATTATATTTTCCAGATTTCCACAAGATCAAGAGCTACGAAAGAAGTGGATTATAGGTACAAAAAGAAAAAATGTTGTTCCTTCAAAGCATACGTCACTTTGTAGCAAACATTTTGCTAAAGACCAGTATCAGTTCAGACCCAACTGTAATTACGAACTGTTGAAAAGCGATGCCGTGCCAACGCTCTTTGACTTCCCCGTGCATCTTTCAAATCCTCTGACAAAAACAAGAAGGACCATTATTAAAATCCAGGTAACATTTAACACTAATTTTTTCGAACAAATGCCTAGATATATTGTAGGCATAAAATACAAATAAAACTTAGTTAATATTACTCTTATAGTAGTAATTTTTCTACTCAATCTTCTGCTATTTTCATTCGCTTATGATAATAATTAATACTGATTTTATTGACAGCATTAAAGAAGACACATTATTTTTAAACAATTCGTAATTATGTAAGCCTAATTCATTTACAGCGTTACAATTACAATAATTTTATTTCTAAAGTAATTTTACTACCAAAATAATTCATTTTTCACAGGATGCTCCTAGACAAAATAAGTTGCCGCTTGAAACATCTTTATCAAAAACCTAATCGATGGCGATGCTCACGCGGAGCCTGATAAGAATGATCCTACTGAGATTTCTGGTACAGGTACATGCCAAACAATCATGAAACCACAACAAGTAAGACATTAAATTTTATCTATTTCAACTCTGGTCTCAGCTACCGATTACTGATTAATTATCAATGGTTTGAACTAGCTAAAACTGCCATTGTAAAGCTAGTTATTTAACCAGCAGTTGTATTTGCATCCCATAAGAAATAGGCTATTATTGAGCAAATAAGTAGACCTATTTAACAGTGTATTGTCTGATAGCATTATTACATTATCAGCATACCGTAATAATATTAATAATAATAATAACCTTGTTTGAAGTAATTTCATTAAATACATTGGGCAAAATTGGAGAACGTTGTTATTGCCAATGAATAAACAGCATAAAATTAAGTCCTGATTTTTATTTTTCAGTTGTGTGTATCGCCTACTGAAAAATTTCTCCGCCGGAAGGTGAAAATACTGCAACAGCGTTTACACAGAAGGGATGCTAAAATTAAATCCATGAAAGATATTATTTTAGTTTTAAAGAAAAAATTAAATTCTCCTGAAAGGTTACTAGAAATTTTAGAAGATAATTTTTCTGGTTTTCCGTTAGAAATGATTATTAATAACTTTAGCAATAATAATAGAAGTAATTTTAAGAGGTTTTATTCAGACAAAATGAAGGAGTTTTCTTTAACCGTTTATTTCTACAGTCCCAAAGCTTATAAGTATTTGAGAAATCTAAACTTTCAGTTACCTAACCCATCAACTTTAAGGAGGTGGCTTTCTAATTTTAATTGCTCACCCGGTTTTTTAGAAGAGATTTTTATATATTTAAAACAAAACGTTTAAAGCAAGCTACATTTACAACACGTTAACTCGGTTTTTGATTCTATGAGCATAAGGAAACAAGTAATCTACAATCCACGAGAGGGAAAGAATTTTGGATATGTGAATTTGGGTAATGATATAAAAGTAAATGAACATGAAACATTAGCTAGTGAAGCACTAGTCTTTCAGATAGTTGCACTAGGAGGAAATTTCAAATGTGCCGTTGGTTATTTTTTTATTTATAAGATTAGTTCAGAAATTTTGTCCATAATGTAACATTTGATGGTACTCGTACAAATATAAACGCTGTTACGAAACATGGTTGTGAATTACCAGAAAAGCCTTTTTTCAATGTGAAAATAAAGAAAGAAAATGTAACAGTTTGTGTAATGCTAGATGCTAGCCATATGATTAAATTGGCTCGCAACACATAGCAGATAAAGGTACTGTACTTTACTATCTACAGATGGTGTGATAGATTTTAAATATATTCAACGACTAAACACTTTACAAAAAGAACAAGGATTAAAGTTTGCCAATAGCCTTTCAGACATACACATACATTATGGCAACAGAAAAATGAACGTGAAAATTGCGGCCCAAACCTTAAGTGCCAGCGTAGCAGACACCATAGAATTTTTTATGTATAAACAACATCCTGATTTTATTGGTGCTAAACCAACAGTGGAATATATTAGAGTTATAGACAGATTATTCGATTATTTTAATAGCAGGGACCCATTTGGGCAGCACTTCAAACAAACAATAAAGAAGAAGAATTTAGAAAATGACAATAAAATGTTAGATAATTTTTTGGCATATTTAACGACGTTAAAAATTGAAAATATTCAGGTTCTGCGGCATCCTAGGAAAACATTTGCACTTGGATTTATTACGAATATAAACGCAATAAAGATTCTGTCAAACAGATTATTAAATAGTTTACAATTCAAGTATATTTTGACTTATAAGTTTTCTCAAGATCATTTGGAACTGTTATTTTCCTGTGTAAGATCTCGAGGGGGACATAATAACAATCCTAATGTCAAGCAGTTCCAAAGGGCCTTGAGGAAACTTATGTTCAGGAACAGCGTTAAAGCATCTGACAAAAGCAACTGTTTGAGTTTTGACATGACATTTCAAAACTCTGTTATGAGTTTTGCAGAAGCAGAAGAAACAGTGGACCTAAACTCAGTCACCGTCTATGAAGAACCCATTAAAAACGTTAAATGTCTGCTGGAAAATAAAAACTCGTATTATAAAGATAATATTCATTTCTACTTGTCTGGATTTATTGTCAGAAAAATTAGTTCTAAGTTGAAATGTGAAGAATGTATAAGACTGCTGATAGCCGATGATAGCAACCTTAGCCCTTACACCCATTTTGTTGATTATATTTCAAAAGGAAATTTGGTCAGGGCTTCCTCAGATGTAATCAGGATAGTAAAATTTATGTACTCCCTTTTTAAAAATAAACAAAACATTGACAAAAACAATTTGGACACAAAAAAGATGATTATATTAGCGTGTAGAACCTTTACTAATAACATATTTAAAGGCCATACTTCTAACAATGATTATGGTGAAGATACTCACGAAATTAGATTAGTAATGTTAATAGGTACCGTAGTTTATTTTACAAAATTGTATGTTTTAGTATAGCTAAAGAAAAGACATCAGCTATGTTTTCGAAACTTGGTGTGCGTCAAAAATTAAATAATGTTTAATGCGTCATATTTAGCAATGTTTAGCCCAGAATTGCAATATGTTATTCATAGCAAATGTAGTTTTATATCAAATGTAATATATTTTGATTAGTAAGATACGTTGTAATTATATGCAGATAGGTTGTAAATTAAGATTTTTTTTGTACATATTCATCAATGTAAAAAAATGTAAAGCTATGTAATAAACAATTTCGTTTTCATTTGTATTCTTGTTTAGTCAGTTTCCTTTATTTTATTGACAAAATAAAAACAAACTACTACAAAAAAGAGGTAATTATTACACCCTAACAAACCGGTATAGTTAGCGAAAATATGTATGCATAACTTTAATGTTACCGGTAACTTGTTTGTTGTTTATAGATCTGTACCAACGAAAAAAAGTGTACGAGCTTCTATTATGAACAACAGAAATTAAATTTATATTTACATTATTTTTAAATTAGTATCAGGTGTTCCATTTAATCTGATTAATATAAAATACACAATTTTCATAACAATGTTGTTTATGCGACGATCAAATCGGTTAAACTAATATTAAGATAACACTGCGAGTATGCAGGCGAAGTGACTTTTGCCTTAATGTGGTGGGGCGAGCGTAGAGTTGAGGGGACCGAATTAAGTACACGCAGCCGGCAATCCAGTGTTATTATACATCGATGGTCTCACCTCACTGAGACCATTTGTGTCCTCTATCAAACAATCTCTTATCTGTCATAATTAGTTTTTTTTTTAATTCATCCTTACAGTAGAGTTGTTAAGCGGCCCCTAGACGATCAGTATTATTGCATAGTAATATGGTCCAATTGATACCACACCACACCATACCATATGGTCTAACCATATCGTCGTATGGTACAGAGGAAAAGAAAATACAAGACACCAATGAAATCACTAAGAACCAGCTTTAAATATCACAATTAATAATTTGTAATCAACTCGTACCACAATTCAACTTAAATTTGTCCACACGCAATAATAATGTGAACTATACAGAATTCCGCACTAATTATAACACAACAACACTTCGCTACAAACACTCGATCCGCGCTAAAGAAATCGCTCAACACCACTGAACTGACAGCCGGCTGTTATGGCTTTTTATAGGTAGCGCACGCCTTATAGAAATCTTCCATCCTCAATGTGCACGCCACTTAATGGTGACGTTAATGCGTATTTCAAGTGGCCCTTTGAAGAATCTAGAACAAACTTGAACGCGGCCTTGACTACTAATGGAAGCTCTCGGCTGTTCTACGCGGTTCGATACGAGTCTAGTTACAATATTGAAGTTGTATCCTAGACAGCTGAATCCGAAATTAATTAGAGCCTCTGATGAAGCTTGTAATAAGTGAAAACTAGTTCAGGTTACAAGGTAAAAGTTTAACATGTTTACCAATAAAAAATTGGTGATCCGAGTCACTAATGATATATTTATAATTAGTTAATCAACGGACACGTCATGGACAACAAAATCTCGAAAAATTAATATTACTGCACAATAATTTAGTTTGTTACGAGATGTTGGACGACCAAGACTCTGCTGCTGCTGTTATTGCTCTATTTGGCTGTAAGAAGAAGAAAAGAAGAAGGTGGATGAAGGATTGGTATAAAGAGTGGCAAACATTAAGGCATGAAAACTTGATAAGAACTGTGGGGTTGAACAAGTCAAATGGTTACAAAATTTTTTATGAGTTGATGGTTGAGCATTTGACGTATTACTTGAGTTAGTTGCACCTCAAGTAGTGTGAAAGAAAACACACCCATGAGAGACGCGATTCTACCAAGTCAACATCTGTGCATCACACTACGATATCTTGCTACCGGCAATTCTTTCACGACCGCGAAGTTCACGAGTGAGATTTCACGTCAGAGTATTGGCATCATAGTTATGGAAAGATGCTACTGTTCGTACTGCTTTTTCTTGAGTCACTAATCCTTTTCACTTCTTGTCTGTAGTTGGTTCTCAAGGAATTCACCTTTCTTGTTAGATCTTCCCTTGTATCTTTCATATGTCCCTCTTTATAATTTGTTGAGCTACATTTCATACGACTTATTTTCCTCCTGTCTAGTTTTGTATTCATTCGGCTTGACAATCCATGAATCTAGTAAGGTTTTGTAAAGTTGTATGCATTCAATAATAACTACTCTTTCTTCGCCTTTTCTACTCATACTATAAAAAACCGTAATAATAAGAAACAATATACAAATAGAAGGAAGATGTGAGAAAAGACACTAAAACAAAAGAAAGAACTAAATTAAACCAATTATGAAACAAAGAATTATGACCTGGATGGTGAGCAACTGTACGCCACGAATTCACGTTAACAACTGATGGGATACTGAACAATACTGCCCACAGACGGCACAGTATTTTTCATATTACTCAATATATTTCAAAAAGTTTTGATTCACTCAATCATATTGCACACTCTTTAAATCGAACCTATACACGTTCAATATTATTGTGAAACCTTAAATTTTGTACAATAATATTGATCCTTTAGGGGCCGCTTAACGCGTTTCATTTTTTTTACAGAATTTACTCAATGCTGAGGGTTTCTCCTATAGCAATACACTACAAAGAAAAATTAAGTAAATTACGTATTAAACACGTTAAACATATTACATTATATATTAAACATATACAAGGAATTTTACAACACGTCTAGTCACTCCCGTTGTATCGTTTCATTCACACTTATTTCTATCTTCAGCAACTCCTAACTCAAGGCCATACCTGTCCATTTATGCAGGGCCTGATTTAGCGGTTTTAACGCCCTAGGTTGATCAATTTTTGCGCCCCGGTTGAGCTCAACGATCCGGCCGACGCCACACGGGCTTCCGTATCTCTCGTCGACACTGGCGACGGTCTAAGCTTCTGCAGGTGAATACTTAACCCACACCTCAGGCATGGAGCCAGGCCGAAGCGATAAACGCTGGAGTTTGGTTTTTACTGCACTCCACATGGTTATGAGGGAACTTGCATCCTAAATTCTTGTTGTGCCGGGAACGAAAGGCACGCTGCGCCGGAAGAAACTAGCTGCGACTCGGACAACGCACGCATACACACACACACAAGGGCCCAAGACGGCCCGCGTATCATCTAGCTGGCTGTACAATATACAAGTCTTCCTCTTCTTCTCCTCCTCTGCACTCTCGAAGAGGACTCTCGATAAGACTGGTGTTAGTAGCCAGGGCAGAAGAAGAAGAAGAAGAAGAATGTTGAGGAGGAGGAGAAGATTTTTGAACAAAAAATGTTTTTCTGAACACTGTACGAGGTTTTACCCAACCCCCATTACAGGCTGATGGTCGAGTGAACGGCCAACCGGAGGTCGGGATCATGGTCAGGTCGTGTCTACACACGCGAGGAAGCGTCACACCGCCGCATTGCAATAACAGTTGATTTATTGTCCGTAATTAAATGTAAATAACACACCTGAACGTAGTACTTACCTGTTGTTGGATGTTTTGCGTTTCCTCCTCCTTGAACATCAACGAGGTTTCAGCAAAAATATTGTCGTAAAAAATAATAAAAATAAATATAAATATACGAAAGCAGAAGAAGAGAAAAACGCTTACCTACAGCCTATTGTTTGCACTCGAGTGCGTCGTTAAGCTATTTTGAAATTTAAATCTCAGACAAAAGGATTACAATTGTGTAAACATTAATGGCTCAATTAGCATACACATGTTGTTGAGTCTAGAGTCGGCACAAAGGTCAAGTTGCGGTTACGTGAAGAAGGAAGGAAGGCCCTTTGTTGCCCAAACTGAGACGTCACCATTGTTGTGATCGTCCCAAAACAACGTGCAACACCACATCTGGGTGTGGTTGGTTATTCTCTTCATTGTTAAATAGTACGTTTCTTGTACTAGTCGTATCAAATGTGCCTGCCATTCAGATTACCATTACGTGCTGTTTATTGTTTAAAAAAAATGATAGTAGCAGCAGCTATGAAGCGTCTGAGACTTAGACATCGAGACAAGCAGCAAAAAAATCAAAACGTATGAATTTTGGCCTACAGACTGAGTATCTCGAGTGGTGTATCTAGAATTTAGCCTTGGTTGGGGGGGGGGGTCGGATCGGCTTCATACAAAACAAAAAAGTAAGTTAGGATTAATCAACGTCGCTATTTTTAGAGTGGCTGAAATCAGTGTCATGAATGTAAACACAACAAAAATAAACATTATTAAAACAATGTTTACAAAAAGCTACTTTTCCAAGATGATCTTCCTATATTTCGTATTTCAATGTGTAATAAACCTGTTTGTATATTTTAAAAAATATGGAGAACCGTACATGACTTCCATGTCCTGAAATTTATATTTAAAATCACTTAAATATTAACTAAATAAGTGGATGCTTGAGTTCTTAAGAAATGACGTATCAGCTAAAATGTACCCCCATGTCAGGTGAGTGAAGACTATCCTCAACCTTCGTGAGAAAGGACTGTAAAAGTACAGTAACAAAAGTGGATTTCCAAAAGTGGATAAAATGTTTGTAGGTCGAACGAAGAACTGGCCTAGGGTGAATGATGTCTATAGTGTTATCGAAGTCTTTCCTCTCAATACTATACTACTCACTTTTCTTTTTTAAAATCGAGTCTTTCTTTCTTTCCATTCGTCTTCTGATTTCCTGAACGTCGATTCTGTTCACCCGTATAACAAACATTTCTCAGCAAAACATTTCTTCCTTAATACGTTTGTGTCTTCTGTTTAACACCCACCATTCTGATCCATGTCTAACCCTATATTCCACACAGGCTAGTAAATAACTAGCCATCAGGGAGGTCAAAATATTTTCCAGGAGGGGCAACAATTTTCAAGAGGAGAAAAATATTTATATATTATTCATACATACACACATGCACATATTAGTTTGTAATTCTTATATTATAATAGAAATAAGTACACAGATTGTATTAATTTATTAAAACATTTATTGCTTCAAAATATGCATAAAATTGTTACAAGCTTTGTAAAAGTTAATGTTTGATCTCCATTAAGTAGTGCTCAAGTTTCCAAAGTTTTAATATTATGATGTCTGTAATCAAAACATCAGAGCAGGTTTTAGTGTGTATAAGGGTATATCGTGAACAAAAATTTTCAACACTCCCTATCGAGCGTTGCTCAGAGTAAAGCTGCGAATCTACAGTGTACGTTTCACAGTACAAACACGCGGAAAAGGAGCGCTCCGAAGTCTGTCATGGATCCTGAGCATCTTGCAGAGGATTCATTCCCTAAAAACGAAAAGTCTGTCTATGAACCGTTCCTCTGTAAACACGTGCAGTTACACTGGCGATCGATCCACAGGAAGCAAATCTCTGTCCACGCTGGACACCTTTTCGGCTAGCACGCGTTGTGTTGGTGTGGGTTTCGGCACTTTCCATATAAAAAGCGTGCAAAAGTAAGAAAATAAAAATGTGTGAGGCCAGAAATAACACGAAATGTGTTGTGTGTGTGTGTGTGTTCGTATGTGTCCTTGTGCCTTCCTTTTTATTGCGGTAATCACAGTAATAAAACTTTGGAAACGTAAACATTACATAACTGAGATATGCTTGCCTGCCAGGAACGATATATTTTCACTCATACATGATTTAAATTAAAATGAAAAATATATAATTTTATTGTTTGGCAACAAAATTATTTAATTTTTAACAGTTATCATTGTTCGAAAAAGTTTAAATGATTTTTGAAGTACTTTACTCTTGTTAAAACATAAAACGTTGCAGGTAAACTACTCCTTCTCCTTTAGCCGATTTTCACCAAAATCAATAGGCCTTGAGTCCTCTACAATTCAGGGACGTGTGCAAAAAATTATTTGATTCTGTTTGAATTTGAGGCAGTTATCGTTCGCCATAAAAAAAATTCTACACACAGACAGACACTTTTCAAAAAATGACTTTTCTTCATGTTTTGAGGGTAGTACAATCAGAATCAGCCCTTATCTCGAACACGATTTTTTTCGCCATCACCATACTTCCATTTCCTTATAGAACATGGAGGTAAAAATGTAACTACAATATATAATTATTTCACTACGACTCGGAACACAGAGGTTGTAACCTCTGAAGAAGCTTTCTAAAAGTAAAAACCGGTTCAGGTTGTAAGGTAAAGCTTTTACGTTTTCACCCTTAAAAAGTTTTGTGTTTCGAGTCGTAGTGAAATAATTATATTTAGTTAAGAAACGGACACGTCATGGACAACGAAATCCAAGAATGTAACTACTATATTAGCGTACACAGCTGAAAAAATAATAAAACCGCCTAAAAATTAAGAGATTAACAAAATTCGTCAACTTTTACCATCATCTGGGGTGGGGGGTCCCGCTCGTCTACCCTCCGTAAATACGCCCCTGAGTATGTCGGAGTATCGCGAGAGCAACGAAAATAATTGAAGCCGTAAATTCCAAAACGGCCCAAGTCCATCAACCACTATTTTGAGAAAAACAGTTATTTCCCTCTTTAAAGCTGTCTGTAACCTGTGTTTATGTCTTAATATTGTTTATGCACACATTTTCCTTTGCCTTATATTTCTATCCATGACGTATAAGTGCATTTTTTTAAAAACTTCTTAAATCTATAATAGACTTGTACTTACTATGAAAATCATAAGGTATTATATCTTGAAAATTCTATTAAAATGTATTTCTAGAACGATACTCCACAACAAACAATGCTTTTTAAATTTATTCACTGTTCCTAACATCACTTCCGGACTAAAGCTTACACGGCCGGTGTCAATATTTCCAAAATTATTACTAAATGTTAGGCCGTGGTCGGTTGCTATGAATTCTTGACGTCATTGTCGCTTTTACCCGAAACAACTGCAGGGTATCGATCGGCGAAGATCTACCGCTACTGTTTTTGTACGCTCTGTCGCTTTTTGCGCCTTGAAGAAGATCACCGAGGGGGGACTCAAACGTTACCGACGATGTCGAGAATTCATAGCAACCGACCACGGTAGCAAACTAACAACCTAGTATTTGGTAATAATTTTGGAAATATTACTTCCAGAGTCATCTTTTGCCTCTACAATTTCTTCTTCTTCAATATCAAAAGATTCTTTTATATTTCTATATTTTTAGTATCAAGTTTTTTAATAATTTGAATCGAATTATGACAAATATTTCTTTATATCTTGACACCTTGTAGGTTTCATTGTTACAAGCCTATTTTTCGGATGAATATTAGGTCCGACCAAGAGAACTAGTGCCAGCGGCTGTTTTGTAAATTCAACAAACTAATTACCACATTAGACTACGTTGAAAGAGAAAATAGGGCCTTTCATGCACTTGTAATGTTTTGTATTCCCAATTGTTCAAAAACATGGTAGGAATGAGACTTTCCTTATGTTTTGAATGGCATTAAGTAGATCTGAACGTGTTAGAGGGACAGTCATGCCAGTAACTCCTATAGTGTCAATTAGAGAACTTGTGTACTCTTTTGAGGTTCACGGCTTCAATTGCTTCCACATTACATATATATATACTCTTGCAATCCATCTGGGTTTCCCGGACACGTCCTGTTTTTTTATGTGAAAGCAGAATGTCCAGGCGGAATTTTTGTCCAAGTCCGGCATTTTATCACTTCTTAAAAACACGGTACTAAAGGTTACTTGTAAAGCACATTATCTGAGGTCGATACCAATTTTACATAGTCAGTTGAGAAGTGTTTATTACTGAACGAGAAAAGCGAGTTCTCAATTTTAACTCGACTCTTTGGTGTCTGTCTGTCTATCAATCAGTCTATCTTTCTGCCTATCTGTATATTTGGAGTATGACTCACGATGACTTTTGAACGCTATAACCTATTTTTGTAAAACTTGACATGCATGTCCATAGTTTTACGCTACAGACCCCTAATTTTGGAGGAAGTTGATCCCCCCACAACTTGAGTGGGGGGGGGGCAAAAATTTGAGGAAACCAAATTGTGAAAAATAGTAAAAGCCCATGTGGGATATCAAATTTTAGAATTTTAACCACAATCTGATATTCATTTTAGAAAACTTCGTCAAGGCGAATAATTGGGTGAAAATTTTGATAAAATCGCAAAAATTCAAGTGCTTTACCCCATTAAAAATAATTTAAACTAACATCTGAATCTGAATCTGAATGTAGTGCTAAGTTTTCGAAATTTCATAATTTTCGGTCCCCAGGTCACAAAAAAGAGATTAAACATTTGAAAGAAAAAAGTGAAACTCCTGCAAGGTGACTGAAACTGACTAAAAGGAATGTTAGTGTTTAGAAATGTTAGTGTTTATTGCATGATTGTGTGCTCTATGTTTAACCAGTGGGAATACCTTAACCTGTTTCCGTATTTCCTCATAGTTGATAATGTTACCTGTATATTATAAAGGTAATTTCTAATAATGCTGAACAGAAGGGTTCAATGAAATGTCCAAGAAAATAAAATAAACAAATGCATGGTACTTGATATTACTATAAAAAATATAAAAATATATGTGAGTATGCGTGTAAAACTATTTAAAGTATGTAGCCTTATAAACAATCCATATCGTACAAAATAAAAGCAGTTATAATTTTTAAACAAACATAACTAAATAATCAGAGCCTTATGGATAAGGGAAGTAACTTATACAATGTTAACGAACAAAAAGGGACTTGCTTCTTGTATCTAGGAAGCAGTGGAAGCAGCAACAGATGGAAAGTAATGGATCGTTACCGCGACCGACGTGTTATCTTTATACCGCTGTGTACAAAATTTACAAATCTAATTATCGCAACACTTTAAAATGTTATACGTGAAAATTTACATCAGTAAATCAGAACGTAAAGATTAATGTATCGTGTATTATTCTGTCGACAGGTAATGCGTTGTTCCCTGTTCTTTATGGAATCATTAATAACGCGATTAAAAAGCGATAAATCGTAGAACGGAAAGAGAAAAGGTAATGCAATTGATTTTGCGATTGCGACAATTTATAGACTGGACGGCTGGAAGACAATGTAACAATTAGCACACGACAAGTCGTTATCCTTGGATTGTTGAATAGCTTTACCAGTTATTGTTTATATAGAGACTGTCTCGTTTGCATACGTGTTGCATTGCTGAGTGAATCTTGAGTGAAGCAATCCATATTGCGAGAATTATTTATTTACTTTCGTATGAAGAAAAGTCAAGAATATAAGCAATGCGCTTACTCTAGCACAATAAAATAATTAAATAACTGTTGCTATCCAAGAAAGGACGATGTAAGTTATACTATATGGAATACTTCACTCATACTTGTGATACGTCACTCATGACTTGTATCATTTGTTGTGACAGCGTGTACTGGAGAACTGTTTAATACGTCTGTTGTTTACGAAATGTCTTCTTCTTCTTCTTCTTCTTCTTCTTCTTCTTCTTCTTCTTCTTCTTCTTCTTCTTCTTTTTCTTTTTGTTTTTCTTTTTCTTCTTTTTCATCATCATCACCACCACCACTCTAAGGACTAGGCCTTAGACCTGTTCCGGAACCCATCTCCTCCTCGGTTTATCGACATCTCTCTTACCAGTAGGGTGATAACCCAAGGGAGCCACGGGTAGACGGATATCAGGCATGCGATTCAAGTGTTCACACCATCTCCTTCTGCGGTCTTCAATCTTCTGATGCAATTATACAATGTTTAAATCGCGTCTAGTTCCTTCTCCGATCCAAGAGAGAACAGCCTTTCGTCCCTCTTAGAAATTTCATTACGACTGCCTGAATCCTCCGCACGTCCCTTTTATCAAGAGTCTATGTCGCACTAGCACACAGGAATGTGGGAACAACCATAGTTTCGTAAAATTTCATTCGGGTATCCTTCCGTGTTTTATTTTTCAGGTACCTATGAATCGTTCCAAAGATGCGGCTACATTTTGTTAGCTTATTAAAACTCGAGTCTTTTTCTTCTTCTTTCACAAAACCATTAGGCCGTTTGGTTCTTTGCGACTAGTTGATCACCCTATGAAGGAGAGGATGAGGAGAAGGGAGAGGAGGAGAAGTTGAACGATAATCTGAAGAACGTCACAGAGGATATGAAGATACGGCATCTATGATTGTTTGATTGTATGTTACCTGTAATAGACAGTTCTGGTGAAGGAGAAAGAATTGAATTGTGTGTGTGTGTGTGTGTGTGTGTGTGTGTGTGTGTGTGTGTGTGTGTGTGTGTGTGTGTGTGTGTGTGTGTGTGTGTGTGTGTGTGTGTGTGTGTGTGTGTGTGTGTGTGTGTGTGTGTGTGTTAACTGTAATGCTGTATCATTTTAAGTTGTTTGTTGCACTATTCGTTCCACTTCGAGCAATTCGTCGGATTACGAATCCATACTAACTGTCAACTGAAATAATGAGTTGACTTTGGTTCATTTGTCAACTTAACATAAGTTAGGAGCGTCTCCTAATTACTCTATCACACACGCTCATAAATACACTCACACGAACACACAGCACTCATAACAGCTGATGTAAAAATTAATTTATACATAAACACAGTTTACATCACACTTTTTACGCCACTCGTGCATCTTGTAAGATCAAAATATTAATTAAAGAACAACGCCTAGATTTTTGTTGAAGAGTTTATCTCCATTTAACGTTATAATATATCAAGAGCAGCATTAATTTCGGAAAAATAAATAAACATTTTTTTAAATACGCAACTGACAGGAGTGAACAACAACAAAGAAAATGAACGAAGGAAAAGAGTGAAAAAATTAATTAACGATCATTTGTTTAGCGTTCGTCGTTTGGTCATAGTCTGGTGACTGGGAGGTCATTGCAGCGATACCCGTCCGATGTGTGTGAAGCGTTTTATGCGATGTGTAACGCACCTGTATATTACGCGGGTAAATTGAATTAACTCTGTTGTTTTATCAAAACAACAGCGATGACGTACGTACGGAATTATCACGGTGAAAGCATGAAATCTGTAAACTTTATTCGACCGACATAAATATAGCGGAGATGAAACCCCCATTATATACAGGTAGCAGTGACCGTGTGTGTCTACCTACTACGTGTAACTGTGCGAAGTTCAGTGGAGCGTTCGCGGCTCCGTTACCCCACATGGATTGATGTCTACTCTGGTCACTGCTGCCGTCACTAAGTGCTTCCTAGTAATTGTAATCTTCTTTAAAGAAGAAGAACACATCGCTTACAGTTTGACCTTAAAAGGTTTATATGAATTACTTTTAACAGTACAAGAAACTGCATTTCTTACACTGATGTGCACTATTGCGCACGAGTACGCACATACGTACAATTTAAAAAAATAGTTCTTACAATTCATCATCATCATCAACATCGTTTGCAAGGATTAAACCAAATATTGTTTGTTCCAATCCCAAGCATATAAACTAGAGCCAGGGGCGGATTAGAAGCCCGTGGTGCCCTATGCTGCCATCAGCTGCCCTATGTTGCCATCAGCTGCCCTATACTGCCATCAGCTCCCCCCGCCCCGGGTAAAAAATTCAACTTTTATATCCATTATTTATACCAATTAAATGGCATTCACAATTTCGAAATTTCAAATCACACGAACGCTCAGACAGACCTTTGCCTACGGCATTGCACGTCAGCCAAAGGGGCTGGCCATATTAACCATATTAAGCCAAAGGGAAACTAGAAGCCTCGTCTCAGTTCCACTTCTCAGAGGGCGCATCCTCGGAGGGCGCGATGGCAGGTCCGTCCGGCCTATTAAGTTCCGCTGAACGAGCGCGGAAGAAATTAATAAAGTATTACATTTGAAGGATTGTTCTATATGGGTTGGAAACAAGGACACTAAAAAAAAAGAAAGAAAACGAAAATGGAGAAGCAAACATACCTTGAAAGCTTCGAAACTTATTGGTGGAGAAGAGTGGAAAAACTAAACAGACGAGGTGTGAAACGATGAGGCTGCAAGAAGAGTGAACGAAAACAGGTGATTTCCTGAATACAGTTCGCCACAGGAAAGCAACTCTATCGAACATATCCTGAGAAGATAAGCCGGATGTTACTAAAGGAAAATTGAAGGGATTCCTAGGCTTGGTAGTTGTTGGACGATTTAAACGAGAAAATGAGTAACTGGGAACTGAAGGAGGAAGACAAAGATAGGGCAAGATGTAAAGCGAAATTAGCAGAACAACTCGAGGGATCTGCTGTGAGGTAGAGTACTAATAATAATCATTGGCGTATCTAGAATTTAGTCTTGGGGGAGTCCGGGGGTCCGGTAGAGTCGGTTTCATACAAAATAAAAAAAACAAGTTAAGATTAATCTACATTAATATCTATAAAGTGGTTGGTTGATAACGTGTGATAGCATCCTGCAATAAATCACATTAAAGTAAACGGTAATGACACAATAAAAATATGCGTTATAGAAACATTATTTAGAAGATACTTATTGACTTAATTGATTTTCCTATATTTCATACTTCAAACGTATACGCAAATGTTGTTTAATAAACCTGTTTGCATCTTTACGAATGGTTTACTGGTATATTGCACGGTATAGTGCACACAGATGAAAAAATAATAAAATAGCCTAAAAATTAAGAGATTAACAGAATTTGTCAACTTTTTTCGATCCTGTCTGGGGGGGGGGTCCAGTTCGTCGCTCCCCCTTAAATATGCCCCTGATCAGGAGCAAGTGTAGTATCAGGGGCACTAGTCATCACCATGATTTATACAACCTTTGGTGGGTCCTGGCCTGCTCCAAGAGTCGACTTCCGTATTGCGTGACCTGGCTTTCCAGTTTCTTATGTTCAGCTTTCTCAGGTCGTCCTTTATCTGATCTTTGAATCTACTTCGGGGTCTTCCCCTTGCTCTATTGCTCTACTACCGATATGGTAGAAGATATATATCGTAGGCTCTCCTTCCTCCATTCTCTCTATGTGTCCAACCCACCTTAGCCTGTATATTTTGATTATTCTGACAATATCCGGCTCTTCGTAAATATGGTATAGTTAACAATTATAGCACCTGCGCCACATTCCATTTTCTTGTACTCCTCTAAATATTGTTCTTAGAATCTGTCTTTCACAGCAACCCAGAAGTCTCGCTATTTTTTTTTTTTGACGTCCAAATTTCTGAAGCATATAGCAGCACTGGTCTTATAAGTGTGTTGTAAATTTTGCATTTTGTGCTTCTTGAGATGAAGCTAGATGCCAGGTGCTTTTTTAATCCATAATATGTTTTATTTGCGAGATGTATTCTTCTTCTTATTTCAGTGTTGATGTCGTTAGTGCTGTTTATCTGGGAGCCAAGATATATGAATATTTTTACTGCATCTATGTTTTTTGTGATCAGGGGTGGTGGTAGTAGTAGTAGTAGTAGTAGTAGTAGTAGTAGTAGTAGTAGCAGCAGCAGCAGCAGCAGCAGCAGCAGAAGCAGAAGCAGAAGCAGCAGCAGTAGTAGTAGTCAGTTGTGCGAGACGAAGGGAAAGCCCGTCGACCGCTCGTATCCTGCGTCCCCGATAGTCTTATAGAGCTCCTACCTCAAGGACTATAAATTCATTAGATGTTAAGGGTGTGACCTGCTACCGGCCGTGGGAGCCAATTAGTTACCTAACTGAGGGAGAGTGTACGCCGAGGCCGGCTCCAAGACTCGCCCGGCACAGCTGGGTTGTTGGGACCAAGGGCACTAATGAGGTGATTGCCCTCAAAGCGGGCACAGCGGCGGCGATACAACTTTCGGGAAAGTGTGTCCGTGTGGTAGCGTATCGTAGTGTATCAGGAGCAGTAGTTGTAGAAGTACAGTAGTAGTATCAGGAGCAAAAGTAACAGTAGTAATTTCAGCAATAGTAGGTAAGGTATTGATTGTGACGACCAGTAGAACGCAGAGGCAATACAGACAGGTAACTTGATAATGATAAACATTACTGCTGGCAATGAAGGACAGAAATTTCTACAGAGTACAGCGAGGAGAGTCTGGCCTGGCGCCAACGAGCACATCACATCATATGCACCCGACACACGCGTCAAGAAGGTCAAGTTGTCCCCGTACCGTACCGTTGCGGCTGGCGTGTAAGTCCGGCCGCCCGCCGGATCAGAGAGAAAATATCAGTCAATCGTCAGTAGGCAAGAACTCGTTGCACAGAAATGTAGGACAGAATAAGGTTACAGCTTTCTGAAATTAACAGCCTCCGTCTAAGCAGAGTGCATAAGAGCGCGGCTGCTGATTGCGGACGGCCAGATAATTTTACAAAAGACAGTGGATGTCCTACAATTTGTTGGAATGCATCACTCGATTTGCAGTTTGTAATCCTTATAAGTAGATTTATATTATATAACGTTACATAAAGTAGCCCATCTATGAAGAAGAAATTACCATTTAAAAGAAAAATAAGTTACAACATTGAAGGAATATAGAAAATCAAAGTATCAAAGACTTAATGAACAGGAGTATTAGAATGTAACAATACTGACATAGAAACTAGACAAGGACTAAGACGATGACAAAACCCAAGTGACTGGCAGATGTAAAGATAAAAATGAATAACTTTCTGACCAAAACAAAACCCCTTTTCCAATAATAATAATATAGTAGAGATAATAATGGAAGTACAAAGCTATAGATAGAAGTATAAGTAGTTCCATGTAAAACTATCAATACATAAATGTAGATTGAGTAATGATAAATAATATTGTTATTAAAATATAAAGGGAATAAAACTCTTATATAATAAATACACAATTTTAATGATAAGGTGAGTTGTGTGGTTAGCTCAAAGTGAATAAAAGAAAGAAACATAGTGAATAATATAATCCTAAAGTGCATAAAA
Source organism: Magicicada septendecula (assembly GCA_034769895.1). Classification (NCBI taxonomy): domain Eukaryota; kingdom Metazoa; phylum Arthropoda; class Insecta; order Hemiptera; family Cicadidae; genus Magicicada; species Magicicada septendecula. The sequence goes on along the minus strand of CM068370.1, from coordinate 58,440,384 downwards.
GAACCAAGAAAATTATACTAACTGAAAATCAGTAGTAGGAATAAAGTGTAAAATGAATAACAAATAATGCTTGATGAAAAAATGATGAATGTATACTGTGAAAAAACTAAGGCATAATAAGCCTATACAAGTGAAATAGTTAGAATTAATGTTCATGTTTTAAAAAAGAAATAATAGTTAAGTAATATTTATAGTTATTTGTTTGTGTTAAAAAGAGTATATAAGGGTAAAAAAAAAAAAGTTTAATGAATGATAGTTAATGGGAGTAGGAATGTATGTAATGTATTACAGAATAGCATGTTACAAAGAATAGTATTATGTTTTAAAAATAATTATGAATAATCAAATGTTATATGTTAGTTTATTGTAGTTGTGTTTAAAATAGTTCAGTTTCATAAAACTAAAGGAATCTGTTATAATAACTGTCTAAAGAAAATCAGTTGGACTAGGCATGAGGAGGCTATTGTAAAAAACAGAAATTTGTAAAATTTGATATTATAACAGTAGTAATTAAGGGCAAAATGTAAGTAATACTATTAGGTTTAATGATATAACTTTAGAGACACATAATGTATACCAAAAGAATCAGTTATAAATTAATTAACATAAAAACAAAATTGTTAAAATAGTAACTTGGTAAATACTGAACAGAAACTATTTATGTTTGGTTTCTAATTAATTTGTAAAAGAAATGCAATGCAATAGTGCTATTATCTTGAGGATTCATAGTAGTATAAGAAGATTATACTAATTTAAAAATATTTGTTAATTTTGTAGAAAAATCAGTAGCAATGTCAAACAATGTAAAAAAATTTTTCAACCAATTGGTGTATTAGGCTTGCTGCTAAAGACAGGGTCATCCGCTTTCCTCAATGCTATTCATTATATTACTCGAGAGATGTATAAGAAAGACAGAAATAAACCCTGGAGGAAATATATATAGCAGATCCTGCCAGTACCTAGCATATGCAGACGACGTGGTAATTATGGCAAGAACAAGATAAGCGCTAGTGTCAGCATATCAGGAACGGAAAAGAGAGGGGCAAAACGCCGGATTAAAAATAAATCAAGAGAAAACGAGGTATATTTTGATGAGAAGGAATGAGAGAAGAGAAAAAGGAAGAATAGCAATAGGTAACCACAGTTTTGAGGAGGTCCAAGAATTTATAAATATCTCGGAGGCAAAATTACAGAGAATAATGAAACAAGAGAAAAAATAAAAACAAGAACAACAGCAGGAAACAGAAGCTGCTACGCATTAAAAAAGTATATTCCAATCCAGGAATGTATTAAAAAATGTCAAAAAGAAAATATACACCGTGGTAATCAGACCTGTAATAACATATGCAAGCGAGACATGGGTGGTGAAGTTGGAAGATATGAAAACCTTAGTGTTTTCGAGAGGAAAATTCTGTGAAGAATTTATAAACCAGTGCGGGACGGATAGATTGAAGGATAAGAAAGAATCGTGAACTAAGAGACCTTTTTGGAGAAGCGGACATAGTTGACAGTGAAGGCGCAAAGATTGAGATGGTTAGGGCACGTGATGAGAATGAGAAGTGATCGAGGGCCAAAAATGGCATTGGAAAGAAAGCCGGAGGTAGTAAGGAGGAGAGGACGTCCGAGGAGGAGATGGTGTGAAGATGCGGAAGGGTATTTGAGGAAGATGTGAGTGGCAGGTTAGAGGAGTAAGGTTCTGGACAGAGAAGAATGGAGGAGAATCATTGAGTAGGCCAGGGCTCTATAGGGACCGTAGTGCCAAAGGAGAGAGAACACTTTATAAGTAAACGTTACAATAAAAATATCCGTGAAGAAGGCAAAGGTCACGTATTTTAATTGAAAGTGGGGGCCAGTAGGTTGCAAGACAAACAACCTTGTGAAAACAGGCGTCACATTTTAACTTAATATGATCTGATGTTTACGAGTTCAAGAATGACTTCACTAAACAACAGTTGAAAAAAAATACCATAGGCGCTCTATGGTAAGCAGGTCACTCGCGCCTCGCCACGCAGTTTTGTATCGCGCCTTCGCTCCTAGGATTCACAGCTGTTTCGATTTGTTTATTAATTATTTATTTATTTTTACTTAACTTGTATTACAACCACTAATACGGAATTAAACTATCCATAAGCGCTTTCAAGCCTCTCGGCTCATCTTCAGATGGAACACTAAATTGTGTTTATCTTTTAATTTTATTTATTTTTTTGTCTGTGATGCTCTGACTCACCACACACAAAACGTGTTGCTTACGTGTTGATTATAAAAATCTTCTCCTTCCTCAGAAGCTCTACAGGCCGGGATGACCGACCCTTGGCTTCCGCCACCAGTCACCTCCAGAACTCTCTCTTGCTACGTTCTTCCAGTTTCGTACGCCCTTTCTTCTTAAGTCTTCCTCCACCTCATATATCCATCGCCTTCCGGGTCTGCCGCTTCTTCTTGTTCCTTCCATGTTTCCATTCAGAGCTTGCTTGAGCAGTCTCTCCTGTGGTATTCTCTGCACATGTCCCAGCCAGGGTATCCGCCTTGACTTTATGAAGCGCACTATTCTAGCTTTCTGCTGCAATATTTCATCAGTTTCAGCATTTCGAAGGCGTCTCCATTCTTCTGCTTCCATTATTGAGCCGTGTGTCTGTCTAACTACTTTCCTTTCAAATAGTCTCAACGAAATTTCATTGATACAGCCGTGAGTGGCCATGCTTCAGCTCCGTAAGTCACGACTGGTCTGATCAAGCTTTTGTAGATTTTTATTTTGGTTTAACGAGCTTGGACTTGAGAAGATTAAGATTTGTATAATATGCTCTATTGGCAGACACGAGTTGATTATAAAAATAAAGGGAAGATTATTATAATGAAATTTTAAAATGGATAGAAATAAACGTTGTAGACAGCAATGTGGAAATTGTTATTGGAAGTCAACTCAGTTAACTTAGTTGACAGACACACACGTCTGCCTGTCTGTCTACTTACATTCCTATATGTCTATCTGTCTAACTATCCTATCATGTTATTTAGGCCTATATATTATCCTATCTACCTAAGCTATATTCTCTCCCTCTCTTATATATTTCTACCTGTTCGTCTATCTTTGGTTATCTCTGTTGTTAAAATTCATTCCCGGGCTGTTTGGCCGTGATCCGTTGTTTTCACCAAAAACAGACGTTTCGGTAGAGCCATCGACTCCCATCATCAGTGTAAAATTCGAAGTTTCGCTAACGTAAAGTGGTAGACGTTAGTGACCACAGTACTGTGGATAGCAGCCTTAACCACAGTACTGTGGTTAAGGTTGGAGAAGTCCCGTGAACACCACTCCTACTTATAAATTCTCTAAGTGCCACAATACAGTCATAAATCAACCACCAGCCAAACAAAAAGAAAAACGTGATTAGAGGCTCGCAGCACGCCTTGCCACAGAGTACTTAATAACAAGCTTTCACCCCGCCGATTCATAGCGATCGCAGCATGTTTCTGGATCTGGACGACTCACTGCTGACAGAAGCTTCGTCTCATCGAAGAGGATCCGATGGTCGGCATTGGCGGGCGCGTGCTCCGCCACGGCAGACTTCTCCGGCTGCCTCAATCGACAGTAGCGGCTGTGTTCACCCACACGAGTGCGGCCACTACGCTTCGTGGTTCCAATGTGAAGCTGGCCGCATGAGCAGGGAACTCCGTAGACTCCACACGACGACAGCAGGTCTTTGACTTCCTTCGCCGGCCTCCAGAACTGATGGATTTTTCCCGTCGGCTTGAATATCGGTCTTACGCCTAAAGACTAGTTCGTCGGTCAGGACGGTGCAATGGTGGAGACGCAGAACACGCTCCTCCAGTACGAAGACATTTTCCCAGTTATGCCAACAATACGTTTGTACTGATTGAGAGTTCAGGGATTGCCATTAAACACGTCTAGCAGATAATTACACTCGGATTTCACGAAGACGCATTACAAAGTACGATTACGCCGAAGCATTGGTTTATTAAAGTCTTTAAGGTTATTTGCCTCTCTCAGTAAGAAGGAGAATAAGAAGAACCAGCCACAGAAGTCGACGTACAAACAGTTCGTGTTGTACTTTTCCTTCAGTCCTTGGCTTTGATTCCCAAGTTTACAAAACAAAAAAAAATTATATATAGTTATAATCTGCTAATGTACAGTTTCCTTCCTTCTCGACGTAACACAAAATTACACTCATCCGTTTATATAGCTCTTATCTATAATTCAATCTGCAACGTTCTAAAAATATATTAGAATTTTTTTTTTATGTCTCGATTTGTGTGAATATTCATTGCCGACCGTGTCGCTGGCCTTTCCTGGCTCTTCCTCACTACTCTTCCTCTGATACTTCCTCTTCGAGCTGCAGACTTATTGCGTACGTATTTCCTTTGTTACTGATTTTACTGTGTTTCTCTCTCTCTCTCTCTCTCTCTCTCTCTCTCTCTCACCCATCTTTTCTCTACATTACGTTATCTTACCCTGCTTATGTCGTCACTGAAACCGCAGCAGGTTTTTGGATCGTTGAGTCGGAACAGGTATTTCAACTTTTCAGTCACTGTTATATCCGTTCCATAAAAATAATCGTTCCAAAATACCTGTTATAGGTATATCGGCCCAGCTCTACTGTCGCACCATAGCTTCCACAGATGTCGATCCAAACAGTCCTCTTGCGTGAGGTCTGTTGCACTGCAGTGATTATTGTTTTGTTGTCGCTGTTTGACGTTAGCTTTTGGATTGCAGTTAATAACGAAAAAGTGTCAAAGGCAGCGACTCTTACTTAAACATTGAAATTATGTTCAAATCATAATTTCTTTAAAACTAGGAAGTAGAATCACAGCTTGCTAAACTCCACTCGTTTAATCCTCCTCATACTCATTACACTTGATTAATATTTTTCTCAAAGCGAGACAAACTAGTGCGTACCTGAATATCTTCTTCTTTTTCTCCTCTTCAAGGATTAGGTTATATAAACCTGTTCCGGCACCCATCTCATCCTCGGACGGCCCACGTCTCAATCCAGACTTTACTCCGAGGCTGCTATGGATACTACAAGTTTTTCAAACTTTTACATGAACAGGTTACTGGCCTGTTGCACAACCCTCTAACAGAGAATCAGAGACTTCTCTGTTATCATACCTTAGCCGAAAGGTCCCTGTTTTGGGGCGCAAGAGATTCGCCCTCAGCCTTCTCTTTCTGAGATAGGATTTGGTAGTTTTGTACCAGTTAATCTGATACTGAACGTTTCTTAGTATTTCCAGTGCTCACCTATCGGCATCAGTGAGCACTCTAAGATCCAATGCCACCCAAAATTAAGAAATTAGAATTGAAAAAGGAAGACACCCTATCCCTCGATTACTCTAATAGCATCGGGGTCAGAAAACAACAAGAGCCAGCCCAGAGAGACTAGACAGAAAAGGCTAAAGGAAGGGATCACACCCAAGACATGGTGAAGCAAAGTGAGAATCCAGCTAGGGCACATCGCTATTGTCAAACCCATATCCACAAGATGTGGACCCCTTATGTTTTTAAATGATTTCCTAGAACTGGAATTTTATGTAGCCTATATCTGGTTATATTGTGCTTGCCCTATCCATCGGGTCGGGAATTAGCACTAAAAAAAAAGGTATTGCGCCAAGAAAGTTCTTCCACCCCTACTCAACATGCCCTTGGCGGAATAATTGACTTTCCGGTTACTCGACTGACGAATGGTTGACTCTCTACTAAGTAACGAATACAAAAATAACATGTAGTACAAATAACGAATATAAAAATATATATATATATATATATATATATTGTAACGAAACAAAATGTTACAAAAAGAATAGTAAATAATAGTGAAATCCGATCCAGAGAGGAACCATGAAATAATAATTGATAGCAAATTAAAGGAAACCTAGTTGGGTTGACTTATTTAATATTATCAAGAAACCCAAAAATAACCCAGTAGAATAGGGCAGTAAACAAATCTAATTTAAATAAATAAACCACCCTGAAACACAACTAAACCTAATAAAGAGTACCTATTCACAAAATAAAAATTGTATTAATTAAAATCATATAGGCCTATAATAAGGATAGAAAAGGGGACACAAACCTTTACAGTGATATGAGTGATATAATAATAAATAGTGGCACAAACTATAGTTAAACAGTGTGCTATTTATTATTTATAAAAAGTGTTTTAGTATTATCATACAGACAATAGTTTAAAAGTATGAAATAATTAAAGTTGTTAAAAACAATTATTATTATTAAGAGTTTTGTTGTATGTTATAAGATTTTATGTCACCAGTTAATTTATGTAAATATATTTATCTCAGGTAGTCAAAGTAGAAATTACAATCAACCATAACAAATTGTTCCACCACATATCATAGAAATTCAAATTAATAAGGTTTTACAGTTATAAACTGAGTCATGTTTAGTATCAAATTGTTTATAATTATATAATTAATCATCATGTAAACAGTGCATGTATCATTAGAGTATAATAATAAAATTATGTATTAAAGGTAATTTAGAAAAATGTAAAGTAATTAATGGGAATCGATCATATAACATTTAACCTGTACATAAATGGCCAATCAAAATTTAAGAAGTTTGTATGAGTTCGGTGACTAAAAAAGAAGAAATAACACTTAATTGTTAATTGTGATGGAGAACAGTTTAATATAGTGCGTGTCGAGAGGTAATTAAAATAAAGATATAAAAATCGTTAACCCGTTTGTGAACGAAGATCTGAATGACCACCATCGAAGATAAATAATCCCTCCACTACAATTTTCATGAACCAGTAATACACACAATCAAGAAATTATCCAGAATAAACCAGAAAACCTTCAGCAGTAGGCTATCGTCAAGATGTGTAAAGTATAATTTGACAATATTTTTATCCAACAAGGAACAACCACTAGACAATATACCAATTTATACTAACACTAATCACTAGTAAACATTTTAAAGTGAAAACAAATTCAATATCTAAACGAACAGTGATTACAAGGAAAACATTTATTGTACACATTAATAAACTTCATTATTTTCTGAGACGGACTATGGTAGCCATGATGTTGACGTCATTCTAACCTACATGCTTTTTACGAAGCATTGAATCTCGTCAAACTTTGTATGTTACTTAATATACAATTTTTGTAATTTTTTAGATTATAAGTAATAGATTGTTTGTAAAGGTACTCAATATTATTAATTATCATGTAAAGGAACTTTCGTAGCAGCCACAAGAATTCCCACGAAATATATTAACATTATTTAATTAGTAAATCCTGAGATAAATATCGATTGTGACAACCGTATGTATCGAATGGAATTTTCCAATAATTTGAACTTATATTACAGAGATTAAACCATTATGTTATTAAATCATATCCATGCGTTATTATTTCAGGAACGTAATATATTATCAGCATTTATTTTATAATTAACAAGGATAAGAAGAATTCGGGGAGTCACTGGAAGTACGCAAACTGCAAAAACCAAGATTAACCTCAAATAATAGGTTAAAGCCTAATATCGAAGGTGACTTGAAAATTATTTTGGATGACTCGACCGCTATTTTGAATTGATTTTTGGAGTTCTAACTACTGAACTGAAATAATTATAATTCTGATTCAGAAACCAAGGCAGAATAATTCAATTCTTTTACTTATATATTTAAATCACATTCGTATACACACAACATAAATATTCCACGATCAACTGATACACTATTTACAACTATTTATTACAAATTAACATATACAAGAAATAACACGGGCAAATTATTATACCATTAAGATACTCCGGGTACACGAGGGGTATTATAAATTGGCGCACCAACTAGTGAGGCTGAAGTTGGGGAATATTAGGTGAAGAAATTGAAACAAGCAAATTAATTTCCTAATTTTTAGCTGGCGAATGCTATAAGTTCCAAAAAATAATAAAGATGCATAAAAGGGCGTCGTCACTGAGACGGACGAAGGAGGCAGATAAAGAAGTCAGGATGGAAGAGAAAGAAGTAACATCGGTGGAGAATGTGGAGACGGTAGCAAGAAAGGAAGATAGAGGAGACCCGAATCTTATACAACTAATGGAGTTAATGAATAGTATGAGTGAAAAAATGGACAGAAATAAGGAAGAAACGAATGACAATTTTAAGAGCATCAAGGAAGGATTCAGTGAAAACTCAAAGAAACAAAATGAAATTTTGAGTCAAAACTTATTAAGACAAATGGAGGAACAAAACAAGCAAACGAAGGAAGATTTGAAGAGCATCAAGGAAGATCACAGACAAACAAACGAGAAAATAGACGGTATGAAGGAAGAGATTAACGAGAAAATAGACAGTATTAACAGGAATACAGATGAAAACAATAGACAAATGAATGAGAACTTGAGGCAAATTAATGACAAATTCGAAGAGAATAATAAAATAATGAATGACAAAATAGACAGCATTAAGGAAAGCAATAGACAGACCAATGAAAAAATTGACAGTATTAAAGAAAGTACTAACGAAACCTTAAGGCAAACTATAAGTGACAATAATAACCAAATGAAGGAAGAATTCAGACAAATCAATGAAGAGAATTTAAGAAGAATTAATAGTAGAATTGAACAGGTCAATGATACAATTAACCAGAAGATGGACAAAATCGATGAGGAAAGGAAGCTAGAAATAGCTGACACTAATGAGAGATTGAAAAAAGCTAACGAAACCATTATACAAAATAAAGCAATGATAAATACCAGAATAGACCAGGTCCAAGAAAATAGTCGTATTCAAATAGAAGGAATACAAAAGGAACAAGAAAATTTAGTGAATTTACAGAAACAAACCGGAGAAAGGTGTGACAATATTAACACTACGGTGAACAATTTAACTGGTCAAGTACGCCAAAATCAAGAAGAAATTGAGTTAATTAGAACCAGACCAAATAATATTACTCATGTTTCCACAAATGAAACCAGAGAAGGGATTAATTTCAAAAATTATCGTAGAAACCCCATGGAATTCCATGCCAGAATCGAGGAACATTTTAATAAACATCGAATAACTATCTGGAGCTCGATTAGAGAGATGTTGGATGAGCATTTTAGGGAGATTACGGACAACTGGTGGACAGCAACCAGGAATGAGATAGTGGACTACGCTCAATTTAAAAAACTGTTTAAAGAAAAATATTGGTCCGAAGCTATACAAAATATTATCAGGGACAACATTTGTCAGGGAAGATATGATGGAAATAGAGGTACATCTCCAACTACTTACTTCTGGGGAAAGGTGTGTTTGGCGAGACACCTAGACCCAAGAATACCAGAAGAATCCCTAGTAACTAAAATGGCATACCATTATGACACACGAATTGCCAGAGCACGCCTGGGAAGCCAGATTAAAACGGTCCACCCAATGGCTGACTTATTAGAAAATTATGAACACGAGGGTTACTACAAAAGGAGCAGACAACGAACTGATCAGTGCGGTTCAAGAAATAATAACCATGGTATGAATCCTAATCACTATAATAACATGAATAACCGGAATAGTTATAACTTTAATGGCAACGATCGTAGTTCCAACCAAAATTTTACTCCAAATAATAACCAACAAGCAAATTTCAATCGAAATCCAATTAGCAATAATAGTAACAACAGGCCCAATCAAAATTACTATCCGGGTAATAGAATTAATAATAATAATTATAATAACTACCGAACAAACCAAAATTATAATAATTTTAGAAATAACTCAGGAATTAATACCAATAATAATAACCAGGGTAATTATAATAATAATCGTCCGTACAGACCAAGAATAAATTACATTAGTGCAGAAGAAGGGGATTACTGGAGATACCATCAACCTCGGAGGAACAGTTTTAATAACAGTTATGATCAAAGAGGAAATCCCAGAGGGATGAGTCACCATTATAACCGAGTAAGAAGTAGAAGCCAGGAGGTCTTCCGAGAATCAAGGGGAAGTGAACAATTAGACAACCGAGAGGTTGAACAACCAGGAACCAGCACACCATTCCAGGCAAATCAACAGTCATGCCCGGAAAATAATCATGATAGCCTTAATTTAAACGGAGTGAGGCAGTAATAAACCCTCGCGACCCCTTACTGCTACTAACTACTGGGTACAAAAACCACCAAATTCAAAAACATAGTAATAACAAATTACTACCAACTAATTATGAAAAGCTAATTATGGAAAATAAAAGAATTTTGAAGTATAACAATAACCAAAGTTTAAGGACGGATAGTCAAAATCTTACTATTATTTACAATTATTATTTGAAAAATCTTCGAGAAGAACTGTTGGAGGAAACGGTGACAAGTAGAATCAACCAGCATAATGAAATTTTATACATAACCGCTCAAATTGAAGGAATTCCTACACGAATAATGATAGATACTGGTGCAAATGTATCACTTATTAACGACGCTGAACTGGAGAGAATGCAGAAACAAAGTAAAAATATAATACCTACCTTACCTGTCAATAATGTTATTTTAATAGGTGCCACTGGGCGTCAAAATAAAACAGTGAGAAAACAAGTGTCATTGGAAATAGAAAGCAAAGGTGTTACAATTAATATTATATGTTTGGTCGCAATCGGCCTACCATTCGAATTATTAATCGGATGCGATATGCTGAGGAAATATTCAGCCATTATTGATTTGAGCAAGGAGAAGGTGTCCTTGAACTCAGAAGGTGTTATGTGGACGGCAGAGTTAATAGGAAGTGATGGTGCCCCTCTGACCGTACCCATCACCAAGTTAGGGAATTAAATTTTTTAAAGAATGACACCCAATGCAGAAAAATAATCTATAATATGACAAATGAAGACCTGTGGAACAGTAAATTACAGGAGATAAGAGAGTTTAGACACCAAGGCACAAATAATTTGACAGCAAAACAAGTAGAAGATCTCATTATAATATATAAGAAGTATAAACATGTATTTTCAGAAAAACCAGGTAAAGTAAAAAACTATCAGTGTAGAATACAATTTAAAGAACCAGCAGAATTCCACAGAAAATCCTATCCTATAGCATATTCATTGAAGGAGGCGGTTAGAGCTGAAATTAATAAAATGTTGTTAAATGATATAATTGAGTATAGCCAATCACCATACACTAGCCCAATAGTAGCAATTCAGAAGAAGAACGGGCAGGTTCGACTTTGCTTGGATGCCCGAGAAATAAATAAACATATAGTAAATGATCGCACGTCACCTGGAGAAATAGAAGAAATTCTAAAGAAATTTCATGGTACAAAATTTATCAGTACCTGGGACACAGTTTGTGGTTACTGGCAGGTGGAGTTGCACCCGATGAGTCGAAAATATATGGCTTTTATTTTCGAGGGTAGAAACTACCAGTTTAAGAGATTGCCATTTGGATTAGTCAATTCGGTAGCAATTTTTGTACGATGTATGGATCAAGTATTGGGTCAGGAAGCGCTACAATTCACCACAGTTTATGTAGACGACCTGTTGATTACCTCATCCAACTGGGAGGAACATTGTCACAGGGTGGAATATGTATTGAGTAAGTTAGCAGAGAACAACATAACACTAAAACTCGAAAAATCCCAATTAATAGTGAAGGAGGTTCAATTTTTAGGTTTCAATTTGACTGAACAAGGTATTTCCCCATCACAAGAAAAGGTTACTGCAATCCAGAAGTTCCCACAACCAAAGAATAAGAGGCAACTCCAATCCTTCTTAGGACTGTGTAATTACTACCGGAAGTTCCAACGCAATTATTCCGCATTGACATCTAAATTTCAGGAACAGCTGTCTTCCAAAAACAAATGGATATGGGGACATGAACAGTGTAACATTACATTTGGAACAACTTGATATCGTACCAGATTTAACGAAGACCATGGATAAGAAACTAAACAAGAAGAAAAATATCTTTCAAAATGATAGTGAAGATGAACGAATAACTATTTTAGACTGACTAGTACTACAACTGACCGTACCCAAATTAATGATTAGGCAAAGTGATGCAAAATACCCCGATTATACATGAACTTCAAATAATGACAAAATAATACTTATAAAGACAGACAGCTTATGTACCAATACTATAAGGAAACAAATGGTTCCATTAAATGTATCAAAATATAAAGATAATCAAAATGCAAATTGAGGGATAATAGGCCCAAACATACAATACAATGTAAAAAGAAATATTAGTAAGTTATTAATTTGAATGATATAATGAAATAATATAACCAAACCATTATTATAGATACATGAAACATGCAACTAATTGTAATGAATAGTGGACATAATGTTGTCAAGAGAATAATGAATAATAAACCATGAAGTACACTACAGAAAGTAAAGAAGGACTAATGTACCATAGTTTATAAGATAATACTGTAAATAATATTTTATAACAAGAGTGAAGTGATGAGGGAAAAGTTAGCAATAATTAATCAAACAGAACAGACTGTATAGATTAATTAGTTCTTTTAATGACAATAAAAATGTAAACCAAACACAAAAACAATGAATGTGACAAGTAGAAATACAATACAATGTATTATAGTATTAAATGTATTTTAATGAATAAGGAAGTAGCTGCATATTATGTATCAGTGAAACCAAAACAATCAGTGACAAAGTGTATAAACAAGTGAATTATAGTAAGTGTTAATCACTCAGACAGGACTGGGGAGATTAATACCAGTGTTAAGGTGAGCCTAAGAAAACTTATTTACATTGTTAATAAATAAATAATCACTGATTTATGTTATGTGTATGTTAGTGAAGGTTGAAGTAGACTATCAAGAACAATTTACAATAATTGTCTGTGATTAATGATAAGAACTGTAAATAGTAGGAAAGGAATTAATGCCTACAAGACTATAGGCTGTGATGCCAAGTAAAGGTAATTATGTTATTAGTAATCACATATTCTTAATTTTGTCAGTAAAACTATCACAAAGGTTCAACTGGATAATCAGGAACAATTGTAGCTACTTATATAATCAGGTAATGAAGTAATGTTTGTATAATAAGGAAAAGTATAGTGTCATGTAATCAGATTTGAGTAGGCCTAGAAAGCCGAATATGATTTTTAGCATATCCTGATACTCTTATTATAAATAATGTAAATCACAATATATAGTGAGTAATTACCAATTTTGTTATTATAATTACGTATATAAGTCATAATACTTAATATTTTATATAAAATTTTTAAGCCAATGTTAAAATAAACAAACTATTATCAGAATAGCCAGTGAAGTAACAAACCATTATAAATTAATAAGAAATAGTAAAACTAACAAAGCAGACAGTAGTTCTATAAGGGTAATCACATTTTTCGAACAAATAAACGAATTAGCAAATGTTTTTGTGGATGGCAAACTGTATGAAGCCATGTAAAACCAACTTTTGTAAATTTTAGGAAATACTGTTAGAATTTTGTAAAACAAATGTTGAAGGATGAATAGATTGATAGTTTATGGTATACACAACAAATCTAGAATCAAAATAATCCGTTTCAAGTTATTTAAGAAAAATTCAAATAGCAAAAATGTAACACCTGTATTTCTTAAGTAAAAGTAGGTATGTTTAGTGTCTAAATGTCACAAATGTAAAGACGAAAATAATGATGCTAGTAGTTTTAAATTCCCAATCAGTACAGAAAAGTTATACTAATTTAAAAGTTTTGACCAAATTCAGACATTGAAATAATGAATTTGTATGACAATGTATATCTGAATCAACCAACCAGATTTCAAGTTTTACCTTAGCAACCAAAAATTTCAGATAAATAAAAGAGGACTTCTTTAACAACGGTCATTGAATACAGACGCGTTAGTAAAACGTCTTATATAATTATACTTTAAACTGTGAAAACACGTACCAGACTTATTAAAACAAATCGATGTACATAATACAAAATATTATAACCAAGAGAGGAACATCCAGCATTTAATATAGAAGAATTGAGATCCAGGGAGAAGAACTGAAGTAGACGTGGACCCTATCTTCGTCCTAGAATCATTTAAAGAAGAGGATCTGGTGAATTTGAACAATTTATTATCTTATGTGTCAAAACTAACATTTGTGTACACGACTTTCTAGGAATTAATCAAAATAAGACACTATATCACACCAACACTAAAGAACACTCACAAATAACACGAATTGAGCTATACACTTTTTTGAACACCACAAGAACCTTTAACGATAACTAATAAGCACATAAACTGGTCATAACCTCTAATAACAAGCAACCAACACTCGACTGCCTGTGTGCACTTTACACACTAAAACTTTGTAATATCCTTGTACTGTGAAATTTGTATTTTGATTTAAAGAATAGTATTATTTGTTTAAACGTAATCCCCGAACCAGATACGCCCTGAGATAATTTATTTTAATAGAAATAATAAACTTCGTCATTATTTTGGCCTGGCTGACTACTGAATAATATTTACAACTACTGTACCAACTGGTAAAGAAGACGCATAATTTTGCCACAATTGTAATTACCATGAAAAGAAAACGAGAAATAATTAACCAATGCTTCACTGAATAAATGGTTTCTATAAAGATATATGTTTGGTGTTATATTTGCGTCATTATTATTGCTGTTTCATTTAAAAAATAAGTCAACATCGCACAGCGGACACAACAACGGTTGGCAACTGTGGGTGACGTCATTGGAACTGCACGTATAGTGGGAGCGAGCGGCAGAATACAAAATAATCTACCGTTCAACATATAATATTAATGGTTACAGATTGACAACAACAACGGTGTGGTTGAATAATTTTAATACACATATATTGAATTTGTTAAAATTTGACGCATGCTACGTGGAGCATAAAAAACTCGTATCTCAACACAAATTGTTATATTGTTTACTCGCGAGACCTCATCTCATTTATTTATTACTGTTACAAATTGACGACTCCAGGGTGAGGCGAAGAAAGAAGTAGTACACAACACATTTAAATATTTGTAACAAATTGACGCTTCCAACGTGCGGCGTATATAATTTACGTTCCCTCAACACACATAATTTATTATTTGTAACAACAGGATGCTATACTACAACAGATAAAGGATAAATTCTTAGAGACAGTAATCCTTCATCATCCAAATTTTGATCACCCATTCTTTTTGAACTGTGACGCAAGTGATGTCAGTCTTGGGACGGTATTGTACCAAGAAGACACAGAAGGAAACCATTTAGTCATCAGTTTTGCCAGTCGTGTGTTAAACCACTGTGAGAGAAGGTATAAGGTTACTGAAAAGGAACTATTAAGCATAGTCTTTGCTTGTAGTAAATTCCGAACGTACATTTTGGAATATCCTGTAACTGTCAGAACAGATCATAAGTCCATCTCATTTTTAAGAAGTTGTAAGCTGAGTCACGGAAGGCTTACAAGGTGGATACTTGCCTTGCAGGAGTATAATATCAAATGGGAATATATTCCAGGGAGTCAAAATGTAATAGCAGACGTGTTATCTCGAATAAACCTGGACACCCAGACATTTGAGGGTGAGAAGGAAAGGATTATCAAGGTGTACAACATTCTCAAAAGTAGATCTGATTTGGAGGCATTATTACAAAATATCAGAGCAAATCAGTTATTAGACCCAAAATTAATAAAAATCAAGGAACGTTTGGAGAACCAAAACTCTCCAATAAACCAATTCTATTGTGAACAAGAAGGAATTTTATTTATAAAAAATACATTGAATCAAGAAGACTGCAAGGTAATCATTCCCAGAATCATGGAGAGAGAACTAGTGTTGGAATATCACATAAGATACGGACATATGGGTGCAGTAAAGGTAGTGAAAGCATTGGAGGAGAATTGTTACATTAAGAACATACACAGGAAGGTACAAAATTATATAAAACCCTGTCATATCTGCCAATTGGTCAAAATTAATAATGAACGAAGGGAAGGTGTATGATACCTATATCGTCAGAACAAAAATTGGAAAAATTATTCATTGACATATGCGGACCATTTCCTAGGAGTGAAGGTAGAAGCCGGTATAAATACATTATAATCATTATGGACCACTTCACCAAATTCACCAAATTGTATCCAATCAGTCGAGCAACTACGCAGAAAATTCTTGAAGTAATAACTACTCAATACATTCCAAAAATAGGAATACCTGTTTCAATAGTTACAGACCATGGTACACAGTTTCGAGGCAGAAAATGGAAGAACACATTGTTAGAACTGAACATCAAAAGCTATAAGACCTCCGTATACCACCCCAGTAGCAATCCATCAGAAAGAATACTGAGAGAGGTTGGTAGAATCTTAAGAACCTATTGTCATCAACAACAAAGGAAGTGGCCTGATTACTTATCATCCACAGAAGATTTTTTAAACTTGGCTTATCATCCATCTATAAATTGCACTCGGATTAAATTTCCTAAGTCTCCACCGTACCAATTTAATAAATTAAAATTCTATAATCAGGTGATGGAAAATCTGGAAAAACGCATAAATAAATAAATACCAGAAAATAAAGGGTAAAATAATTAAATATGAAGTAGGAGAGAAAGTTTTGTTAAAGAACAGGGAATTGCCTAGCACTCTAGAAGGGATATCAAAGAAATTATTATTACTATAGATTGGACCCTACACCATAACAAAAAACAACAACAACAACACGTACGAATTAACCGACCCCATTTCAAAGAAGATCAAGGGCAATTATAATCAACAATCCATGAAAAAATATCATGAGTAAGAAAAGGAAAAGTAACATAAGTAATTATGTCCTCACACCTAATGAAGTGTTCAGAAATAATGACTTCTGAAGGGAGGCAATTTGTAACGAAACAAAATGTTACAAAAAGAATAGTAAATAATAGTGAAATCCGATCCAGAGAGGAACCATGAAATAATAATTGATAGCAAATTAAAGGAAACCTAGTTGGGTTGACTTATTTAATATTATCAAGAAACCCAAAAATAACCCAGTAGAATAGGGCAGTAAACAAATCTAATTTAAATAAATAAACCACCCTGAAACACAACTAAACCTAATAAAGAGTACCTATTCACAAAATAAAAATTGTATTAATTAAAATCATATAGGCCTATAATAAGGATAGAAAAGGGGACACAAACCTTTACAGTGATATGAGTGATATAATAATAAATAGTGGCACAAACTATAGTTAAACAGTGTGCTATTTATTATTTATAAAAAGTGTTTTAGTATTATCATACAGACAATAGTTTAAAAGTATGAAATAATTAAAGTTGTTAAAAACAATTATTATTATTAAGAGTTTTGTTGTATGTTATAAGATTTTATGTCACCAGTTAATTTATGTAAATATATTTATCTCAGGTAGTCAAAGTAGAAATTACAATCAACCATAACAAATTGTTCCACCACATATCATAGAAATTCAAATTAATAAGGTTTTACAGTTATAAACTGAGGCATGTTTAGTATCAAATTGTTTTTTATTATATAATTAATCATCATGTAAACAGTGCATGTATCATTAGAGTATAATAATAAAATTATGTATTAAAGGTAATTTAGAAAAATGTAAAGTAATTAATGGGAATCGATCATATAACATTTAACCTGTACATAAATGGCCAATCAAAATTTAAAAAGTTTGTATGAGTTCGGTGACTAAAAAAGAAGAAATAACACTTAATTGTTAATTGTGATGGAGAACAGTTTAATATAGTGCGTGTCGAGAGGTAATTAAAATAAAGATATAAAAATCGTTAACCCGTTTGTGAACGAAGATCTGAATGACCACCATCGAAGATAAATAATCCCTCCACTACAATTTTCATGAACCAGTAATACACACAATCAAGAAATTATCCAGAATAAACCAGAAAACCTTCAGCAATAAGCTATCGTCAAGATGTGTAAAGTGTAATTTGACAATATTTTTATCCAACAAGGAACAACCACTAGACAATATACCAATTTACACTAACACTAATCACTAGTAAACATTTTAAAGTGAAAACAAATTCAATATCTAAACGAACAGTGATTACAAGGAAAACATTTATTGTACACATTAATAAACTTCATTATTTTCTGAGACGGACTATGGTAGCCATGATGTTGATGTCATTCTAACCTACATGCTTTTTACGAAGCATTGAATCTCGTCAAACTTTGTATGTTACTTAATATATAATGTTTGTAATTTTTTAGATTATAAGTAATAGATTGTTTGTAAAGGTACTCAATATTATTAATTATCATGTAAAGGAACTTTTCGTAGCAGCCACAAGAATTCCCACGAAATATATTAACATTATTTAATTAGTAAATCCTGAGATAAATATCGGTTGTGACAACCTTATGTATCGAATGGAATTTTCCAATAATTTGAACTTATATTACAGAGATTAAACCATTATGTTATTAAATCATATCCATGCGTTATTATTTCAGGAACGTAATATATTATCAGCATTTATTTTATAATTAACAAGGATAAGAAGAATTCGGGGAGTCATTGGAAGTACGCAAACTGCAAAAACCAAGATTAACCTCAACTAATAGGTTAAAGCCTAATATCGAAGGTGACTTGAAAATTATTTGGGATGACTCGACCGCTATTTTGAATTGATTTTTGGAGTTCTAACTACTGAACTGGAATAATTATAATTCTGATTCAGAAACCAAGGCAGTATAATTCAATTCTTTTACTTATATATTTAAATCACATTCGTAAACACACAACATAAATATTCCACGATCAACTGATACACTATTTACAACTATTTATTACAAATTAACATATACAAGGAATAACACGGGCAAATTATTATACCATTAAGGTACTACGGGTACACGAGGGGTATTATAATATATATATAGGCTATATAAAAAAATTTATGTTTGATCCGGTTTCAAAGCCAGCACACAATTTTATAGAATATTTCATCTTGTTATTTGAATTAGCAATATCTGTAATTCCAACTTTGTCGTGTTATTTGCTGAACTGCTACTTGTCATGTTCCGAACGAGGCGTTTCGATGTTTCCACCATTTTCAAGTCCTAAAACACGATCCATCGTGTTATTTGTTGTGGTTTAGGACTTGAAATGGTGGAAACACTAAAAGGCCTCATCCGGAATACGACAAGTAGCAGTTCAGCAAGTAAACACGACAAAGCTGGGATTTATAGATTACGTTCATTATTCATTTACTATCATTTGACGGATGTATTATCAGTACAGCTATTCATCTTCTCTTGTTACACATTCTATTCACACACACACACACACACACACACACACACACACACACACACACACACACACACACACACACACACACACACACACACACACACACACACACACACACTTCCAAGTAATGCATACACCAATAAAGAGAATGATGTAGGCAAGAAAAAAAGAGAAAGGAGACTTATTAAAAACAAAATAACAAGGTGCAACTGTGCAGTCTTGAACTCGATTACAAGATCTGCAGAGACAATCGAAACCATGGCCGTAAAAAGTGTGTGCAGTTGTAGTAGTTTTATTGTTTCGTTTCTCAATGCCGAACGCCACCCAGAATATCAGCTGTTGTCGTTGTATTAATGGGAAGAGAGCGTACATTCTTGTTGTGTTAAGTAACGTGTGATATGTTTCTGTCGCCTGTTTTTACGACGAAATGATTCCGTGAGAGACGAGATTTTCTGCATCCGTTTCACGTGGTGCAATGACGAAACAATGTTAAAGAAAATAATAAAGAAATTATGGGTAGGATGAATAAATTATGCCAGTGTGTGTGTATAAAATGATTAAATAAAGAATGTTGTGTATTATTCACTTCAAACGTAATATTATTTTAGCTGAGTTCGAGACAACTCTCTCTCTCTCTCTCTCTCTTCGTGTCCTTCCTCCTTCTCCACTATATATCTGTCTGTATGCTCTCTTTCTGTCTCTCACACGCTCTCTCTGCTTACTACTGCAGCTGGTCAATAAGTTGCCTCCTTCAGCTTCACTTCACGTTTTCAAATCCAACATTCTTCACAATTTGGTTTATAAATTCAACACGTTATTGTTCTTACATTTTTCACATTTTCAAGTCTTCAATAATGATTTTTCTTCTTCGTCTTCAGTGGAACTACATATTGAAAGGTAAAACAATGAATCGCAGACGTCCCACCTCCATATCCCGTGCTGTGCCCTTGTATCCCCGATCTCCTTCACATCACCCAATATTTCCATCCTCATGACCATTGGTTTGAAGGTCGCTACCTACTACACGCTTCCTGTAAGGTCCAAGTTTGTTGGTGGCCATGCAGGATCATGTACTCCAGTTGTGAGATGCATTGAAGTTGCGAACCTTCAATTGAAGTAGACGTCCCCGACTTCTTTAGTGACAAAATGAAATCATAACGGGCAGTGAGGGATGAGCTTTTCTGACTGCGCTTGTTCGACTTACCACATTATTTTTGTGACATGACTTGTTAGAGGCGTAGTAGGCCTACTTAGAATTCACTATGTTTTCTACTTTTACTTCCATGTTCCATAAGGAAATGGAAGTATGGCGATGGTGTTGGCGAAAAAAAATCGTGTTCGAGATAAGGTCTGATTCTGATTGTACTACCCTCAGAACATGAAGAAAAGTAATTTTCCGAAAACTGTCTGTGTGTCTATGTATCTGTGTGTAGAATTTTTTCTGTGGCGAAACATAACTGCCGCAAATTCTAACAAAATCAAATAAATTTTTGCATATGTGCCCGAGTTGCAAAGGACTCAAGGCCTATTGATTTTGGTAAAGATCGGGTAGTTTACCAGCAACATTTTATGTTTTAACAAGAGTAATGTTTTCTATGGCAAACGATAACTGCTGCAAATTCAAACAGAATCAAATAATTTTTTGCATATGTGCCCGAGTGGTAGGGTACTCAAATTCTATTGATTTTTGTGAAGATGTGTTATGGGGAAGGGGTAGTTTACCTGTAACGTTTTACGCTTTAACAAGAGTAAACTACTTCATTTTGGTAAATAAAGTATCCAGAAAAGAAGATCATAATAAGCCACTGTAGAAAGCTAGATGAAATATTTATAAATGGAAAAGGTAGTTGAAGGGGGAGGGGGTAATTTTCTATAAATGAAAATGATAGTTGATGGGGGAGGGGATAATTTGTTATGTGTACTACGTTATCGGTAACAAAATGTAGTTTGTTGTTAAAATTCCTTCCCGGGCTGTTTGACCATGGTCCAATGTTTTCTGCAAAACCAGACGTTTCGGCAGTGCCGTCGACTGCCATCATCAGTGAAAATCGAGTGCGCTAACGTGAGGTGGTACACGTTAGTGACCACAGTACTGTGGTTAAGGCTGAAGAAAGAAGTAGTATCTACGGACATATTTCATTTCGAAAACGATTTTAAATATAAATCTTAGAACATGGGAGTCATGTATAGATCTCCATACCGATATTTTTCTTGTCACAGTAGTCTTCTTACTTGAACCAATAAATCCCTCAGACTTATTTATTTTTCAAGTGTGATATTGTAAGGTTCTGTGAACCGTTCTATCGCACTTGTCCCGTGTCCTCTAGTGGGTGTCTTTCTGTCCCAGTGAAGGATCAGCAGTGTGGAAGTTTATGAGGGAGCTCTGCAAACATAAAAAAATTATTGTTTTTGTTACAGTGTATATTGATATTTTATTTTGTCGTCAACTTTATTATTGGACTGACACTCATTCCAAAAATATTAAACACAGTTTCTTGTGCTTGATAATCAATGGTGTTGCTCCAACCGTGAGAGCACTTCTCTGATGCACCTGCTTTTTTTAAAGAATTTTTTTTAAGAATTATATGTTTATTTAAGATGATAGAAACTGTGGAAATGGACTTCTTAAGAAGAGCGTGTAATATTTCTAGAATGCAACATGTTAGAAATGAAGATATAAGAAGGAGAACAGGGCGCGTATTTACAACAGCAGAAAGAATAGAATCCAGACAGTTGCTATGGTATGGTCACGTAATGAGGATGGAGGAGAAGCGATGGGCAAAGAAACCATTGAATTACACACCACAAAACAGGAGAAGAAAAGGAAGACTGACAACACAATGGAGAACAGGAATTAGGAAAAGCATGAGAGATCGTGCTATCGAAGATGATGACTGGAAAGATAGGGAGAAATGGCGATCGAAATGCGGGATGCGGCACAGACTGTAGAAACCCCGCTAATAATAAAAATATTTGTTTATTGTCAGAAACTTTGTTATAATATTCTATCCAGTCTGTTTCACAACTGTAGACAACCTGAAGCCTCCAGACAATGCGTTAAATTCAGACCGCTTTTATCCTCAGACCGCTAAATTTCCATCTAGGAGAACATTCTTTCTATGTCGGTGTTGTAAGGCGGAGTCTTGATGATAAACAATTTCACTGTTTTAGAATTTCACTATACTTTACCCTCATGACAGAATCGCCTACACAAGTGGAAGTGGAACATTCGTTTGAGTAGGTTGACCGAAGTGTCTGAACAAAACTCTGAAAGGTTTTTGACAATGAATTATTCACAGGAAACATTTTTGTTTTAACTATTGCACTACACGCATTATTTGGCTACAACTACAGTATTAGTTTACTAGAAGATCTACCAGCTCTTCTTACTAATTTCTTTCAATTCTTCACTTTTCGTCCTCTTTATTAAAAAAGTGGAAAAAGTTCTCCTTCCTCTCTGACAGAACAAAACATTACTGATAAGCCATTTTAAGTATCGAAGATGCTATGTTTCCTACGGTTACAATAAAGATCTAGACGTCCAAAAGCTACGGGTTTTTAATAACATATGCCCTACAACCGGCTGATGTCTGAAAAATAAAAAAAAGAAAATTGACCGTGCTGAACGCTTATGTATGCCAGTGAAATCTGGGTTACAACAAAAAGCTCAAGATACGAGGTTCCTAAGAAGAGTCAAAGAACGTAATCGAAGACATATGATAAGGAACAAAATAATCAGAGAATAACTTTATAAATATTTGAATTTAAATGGAAAAAATAAAAGAAAGCAGAAGTAAATGGAACGAACATTTGGAAAGGCTGGAAGAAAACAGATTACCTTTAAAAAGCAAGAATATATACAGCAAAAATAAGAATATATACAAAAACTAGAATATATATAGCAAAGGCAAGAATATATAAAGCACAAGCAAGATTATATACAGTCAAAGCAAGAATATATACAGCAAAAACAATAATATATACAGCAGAAGGAAGCATATATACAGCAGGAGCAAGAATGTATACAGCAAAGGCAAGAATATATACAGCAAAAGCAAGAGTATATACAGTCAAAGCAAGACTATATACAGCAAAAACAATAATATATACAGCAGAAGGAAGAATATATACAGCAGGAGCAAGAATGTATACAGCAAAGGCAAGAATATATACAGCAAAAACTAGAATATATACAGCAAAGGTAAGAATATATACAGCAAAAGCAAGAATATATACACCAAAAGCAAGAGTATATACAGTAAAAGCAAGAACATATACAGCAAAAGCAAGAATATACAGCAAAAGTAAGAATATGTACAGCAAAAGCAAAAATATATACACCAAAATCATAGGTCGACCGAAAAAAGATGTGACAACATAACGGACAACAATGCCTAAACCGTGAAGTGGAGATGATAATGTTGATGATGATGATTCGTTATTTTTATCAGTAAAAATCTGATCGGTAGTCCATTCCCGGGACGCTGGAACAAGCATTTACAAAACGGGCCGAATACCTGATTTCCGGCACATATGTTCGACTAAGACCCCTTTTATGCATCCGATTTCTGTAGTGCGTAAAAAATATCGGAAGCGGATGTAAACAAAGTCTTTCTTTCAACGCTGCCATCATCAGTACTGAAAATGGATGATCCGTGTGTGTTGTATTTTGAAGAGAGGAAGGAAGAGAAGACGGGGTGTTCATCCTATTAACTGTGCACGATGTGTAGACAGTGCTTAAATCCATTTCGGAACAGAATCCCATAGTGGTCTCCTGTTTTGGAATTCGTTAATGAGTTTTTCTGTATTAACGACTTTCATATTTACAAAACGAATTAAGAAAATCACACCACGACGCGAATACCACCGATTACTTGGCGCAACTGCCTCGCCTACGCAAGGCAGGAAGGTCGGTAGCACTGGTGTCTGAAAGTCGTACGGTACAAAACTCGCGCGAGTGCATAAACGGAACCATTACGGCCCATGTATCTAGAATCTAGACAACTCGTCCCGATTGATTATCTGCTGCGTTTTCTAGACACGACGATACGTTTTTGACTTCGGAACGATAAATTTATCGTACGATAGTGCAATAAAACGGCCCACTTGTTTCTGTCGTTCTATACGTCGTACGATTTTTTTATCGTAGGTTATCGTACGGTATAAATCGGATGCATAAAAGGGTGCCAAGGAATACGAAAAAATCAGAAAAGCCGTCAAGTCAACCACTTAACATTTAACAAAAGTCTTAGTAAAACGTATTTAAATCGTCGTCCTTTTGTCCATTTAATCGCCATACGGGTGTAAAGAGGACAGACGGACAGACAGACAGAGGGACGTGCTTCGTAAACTGCTTGCGCAGCCTTCTGTTGCCGCGTAGCGCACGTACAGAACATAGAGAAAGATAATAATAACAGTAATGACAATAATAATGACAATAATAAAAATAATAGGTTAACGAGGAAGTCGGTCCAAGGTTCCTGCTGGCGTTTGTCAATAGTTGTGTGTTATACAACGCTCTTCCCTTATGTCCTTCGTGATATAGAAATAAACAAGGCCATCGCTAACTGAATATTACATAAAGACAATAACAAAAAATAAACAACAACAATTTGATTATGCGTCGGAACGAAGAATCCTCGTCTTCCACATCTTTAGACCATATACATACATACACACTCACACACACACATATATATTAACAGCATATATTTAATTTGTTTTACAGCATGTCATGTGTACGTCTTGCATGTAAGAATACAAGTGCAGCTTTAAAATGTCCTATTGCTACGATAGTTACGTAATAAAGTCGGCAGGTGCAGTTACAGTAGCGTGCAAATTAATCCCAACACAGATGTTTTTCCATAAAAAGCTACTTTATTCACAGAGAAAACCACACAAATATATTTAGAAAAATAACTAGTAGCTGATATGTCCTCCTTTGTTCTTAACGAGGTCAGAGACACGTTTCGGTATCGATTCGACAAGTGTGTTGCAGATTTTTTTTTATTTCTTCATCATGAAACCGTACCTTTATGACAGTTTCAATCAGTGCATTTTGTGTGGTACAGTTCATTTTTTCCACTCTCCGCTTTGCGATAGCCCACAAGTTTTCTATTGGATTCAAATCCGGGGAATTGCCAGGCCAATTTAAAACATAAATTTTGTGTTGTTGAAAAAAGCTTTTACTTTTTTGGCAGTATGACATGGTGCTAAATCTTGCTGGAACACTCCGTTGCCTTCTGGGAACAGGTCCTGAAGTTGTGTGATGACTCTTGTTTGCAGAATATTGATGTATTCATCACTTCTTAGCATACCATTCACTGGAACCAATGAATCCAATGATCCAGGGCCTTTAGAAGTAAAGTTACCCCAACAAATTTTTTTCGGAGTGCTTAACAGATTGCTGGAGGTGCGCTGGTAACGTTTTTTCATTAGCTGCTTTGCTAACGTAAGGCACTTTTTGTCCCTGAACAAAAAAAGTGTCTCATCGGAAAACATTAAATTTTTCCAATCTTCTATTGTCCAGTTTGCATGTGCTTTGGCCCACGCTAGCCTTTTTTTGCACATTGCGGTGGTTAAAAGCTGTTTTTTAATTGGTCGGCGAGCTTTTCGACCAGCTGCAAGCAGTCTGCGTCGAATTGTTGTCACATGAACATTTGTTCCACTAGCTGCTAACTCTCGGTTCAAATCCACAGCAGATAGTGTAGGGTTAATTTTACTTTTTCTCACTAACATCCGATCTCTTGATGAAGAATTTTTCTTTTTTCGGCCACAACTTTCCTTTCTTCGTGGTGAAACCGAACCAGTTTCTTTGAACTGCTTTACTAGAGCATTCACAGTTCCTAGGCCTACACTCAATAGCTATTTGACGCTGTGTCATATTGGAGTGCTCAGAAAGGGCAACAATCTTGGACCGTTTTCTCGGAGTTATATCCATTACTACAAATGCACTACACTACACTACACAAAGTAAAGAAACTTTAAAATTCTAATTTCAGAAGAAGCAATAACAAAACTTAGTCAAAGTATTTTATTCACAACAAAATAAACTCAAAATTCCAAGAACATAACCTCAAACTACTAAACAACATGAAGACTACTAAGAGAATGTTTTGGTTAAACAGTGTTGCCACCGTGAACAAATAAACTGAAATTTCCCTGCGTTAAACAGATATGTCCCTGTGTTCGGATTAATTTGCACGCACTGTACGTATAAATTCTACGTTTCTCGGTTCTCGGCCAGGTCCAGTGCCTCTGTCAACGCCTTGTAGCTCTAGACTGTTCGAGCACTTGCAACTACGTAAATTATATTGGTGCGCGGCCAGGAGTATGAAAAATTATTCTCTAGAACACCTGCGGGACCTATATAAGCAACAGCTGCCGGTTTAGTCAGTTATTTACACTTGGCGATATTGTAGAGTGCGGATCAAGGTGATTATCGCTGATTAGTGGAAAGTGATTATTGTGATAGAATTAGAACGGAACTCTAATAGTTGACATTATTAACGAGTGCGGACAAATTTAACTAGAATTATTGTATGTGAGTACCTTGTTGGCTTCAAATTGTTATTTGCGACTAAGTAAAGCTGGTGATTAGTGACTTCATTTGCGTGTGTATTTTGTTTCCACTGTACAATAAGACGATCAGTGAGACCGTCGTAAGAGTATCATTAACACAAGGCACAGAGCAATTGAGGAGTTGCAGGGGTTCTGGGAGGTCAAGACCCTTTTTGCGTTCAACGATTTATTTAATTCTCCATTCCTTAGTTAGGTTGTCTACAAAGTTTTATGACAAACTTTCCATCACCAGAGTTCAGGACAGGCAACATCATTGCCTTCGTGCAGTTTTTGGTAAGCTATAGCCTCGGGCAAAATCGTTTACAATCAAAATTCAGTCATATCCAGATTAATGTACACAACCTCCGGAATAGTTTTGGTAACTTTTGCATACAAGAGTTCACATCGTATGTTTATCATCCTTTCTATAATGTAAAAGAAGAAGAAGAAGAAGAACAACAACAACAACAAGATCAAGAAGAACAAGAAAGAGAACAAAACAGGAAGGTCCAATTTCTCTAGGCGTCAAACGGGCATGGGCTTCCAACCTCAGTGCTGCCCTAGTGAAAAAACAAAACAAGTAGAAGAAGAAGAACAAGAACAAAACAGGAAGGTCCAATTTCTTTAGGCGTCAAACAGGCATGGGCTTCCAACATCAGTGCTGCTCTAGTGAAAAAAACAAAACAAGTAGTAGGCCTACAAGAAGAAGAACAAGAACCTGAATAAGTCGAACAAGAACAAGAAGAACAATAGGCCTACAAGAAGAAGAACAAGAACCAGAATAAGAAGAACAAGAACAAGTGGAGTCTGAGGTAGAGAGTTCAACATGCTCGGGACCAGGAAAGACAGGCGATAACGGTGGACCGACCAGTGCAAGGGCGGTTACAAACGCCCCGTGCGAGAGGAAGCGCGCACTGAAGAACGAGAGAAATTAAGATAATTATTATTGTGCGGAGCCGTAATTAAGGCGTTTGACACAAACCGAAACGTTATCATTTGGGCAGCCGGACTTACACAAAGAAACTTCCACCGCTTAAAAATTAAATACCGAACATCAAAAGTTGTTACCAAGTTAGCAGTATGGTGGCGGGGGCGCATAACAATCGCCTGGCCACGTCATATCCGCGGTTAACCGTTTATTTAAAGCGAAAGTTAACTCAAAAAATAGTAGCGAGAAATCAAACAGGTCACTCACCTTCTGACCAGAAATATTTAATTTGAATATCTCGAGTTTATTGTCAGCCCTGGCTGGCCGGTACACATTTTGCAAAACGTTATTTTTAGCTGACATATCGCGCATAACTTACCACAGTTTGTTGATAACAGCTATCAATAACGGACGTATGTGTGTGTGTGTGTGTGTGTGTGTGTGTGTGTGTGTGTCGCTCGCGTTTTTTTCGTATTGAGTGTATCTCCCTCTTTTGGAGTGGGGAAGCTCCACACAACCACTAAATAGTACCATGTACAACATGTTATAGACTTTAGAGTTTCCAAAAGATGGTGCCAAATGTCAAGAAATGATTCTACTCAGTAAACTGAAGGAAAAATGTCCGATAAACAGTTGTCAAGAAATGGTTTGTTTTCCGTCTGTATAGCTACGTATGGTTTCATAAAAATACAATTTTTTCTTAATTCTTTATTTATTTATTTTTATATTCAACATTTTTTTAAATTCTTCAATGTTTAGAACTGGGAGCAACCAAAGTTTCAGAGATTTCATAAATTCGCCTAGAGCATCACCAAGACTGACATATGGCATTATTAAAGTCGCGTGGACCAATGCTATTGTAAAATTGCTGATGAGCAGTTATTTTTTAACACGTGGAAACAATATTGTGGTTTTTCTTTAATTTTATCTATCTTTAAATTTATGTTTATCATCACTTCGAATATAAAACAACCTAAGAAGCTTAAAACACATGAGGGGGAGCCATTGGACAAGACACCCATTGCACAAGGGGCAGCACACAATAAACTACCAGAGTTCCAGATGCTGGTAGAATTAAACAAAAAAAGTGTATTTAATTTTTCATCAAGTAAGTGTTTCTACCAGTAAGTATGAAGATCACCCCATATACGCAGGAAGACAAAACTCAGAATATTTGACTCAAATGTCAGATCGGTGTTGCTGTATGGATGTGACACCTGGAAAGTGATAAAGGACATCAGCACAAGGTTACAGACTTTCATAAACCGTTGTCTGAGGTACTTAATGAGAATTTGGTGGTCCAAGACCATCTCGAACAGGCCACAAGTCAGAGTCCATCCAACTCCAGAGAAGAAAATGGAGGTGGATTGGTCACACCCTGCAAAGACCACCATAAAATATCGCTAGACAGGCACTGAATTGGAATCCGCTTGGTAGCCCCAGACATGGAAGACCGAGGAACACCTGCAAGAGGACTATGGAAAGGGAGCTGGCTGCTGTCAACAAGACATGGAGAGAGGTGAAGGCCCTGGCAATGGGCAGAACACGCTGGAGAAATTTCGTCGAGGCCTTATGTTCCACCTAGGAATATAAGGACTTAAGTCAAGTGTTTCTACAATGACATCTGCACCAGGCGTAGCAGAAATCTTCAGTGGACTGTTGTTTGAGAAGTGGAATTGATAGAGAACTTAACGGAAAAACATACTTCTTAACGGAAGTATTCCAAACTTTTGAAAAGTGGCCAAGTGTGTACAAGTGTACTTTACAGGATAACCTAGCGCATCGCTGTACCTCGACCTTCGATAGATCGTACCAACTCCGAAGGCCCTAGCCCCCTAACTTACCACCATTGGCGCAAATCACAATGGGTTTTCAGAGAAGAACGGGAAAAGTCCCCGGTCTCCGTCCACAGAATTCGTCAACGAGCGGGGTGGAAGCTTCTCGTCGGAAAGAGGCTAACCTACTTCGTCGCTATGGCATGTAAAAAACGATAAACTATAGATACAAGACATAAAGTTGCACCTCGTGGATGCGGCGTTTAGGTAGTCTTACCTATTCTTGGTTCCACAGTCTGATGAGACAATGGGCGAGATACGGAAATACATTGCGCTTACGTTCCCTACTATTACACGACTTGAAAACTTCGACAGATAAAACTAAAGTACTAGATAAGTCTACAAAACGTACACAGTAGTAACACTAATTTAGTTCTTCACGTTTTGGTATATTTTAAATAAATTCAGCCCAAAAAATGAGTCGGTAAAAATAAAAAACGTAATAAAACCATCGCACCCTGGTTATAGTACGTATTAAAATATAAACTTTCCTTACGCAAGAAGTTCCTCCTCTTTAACGAAAATTGTTTTCGTACGTGTAGTCCTGATCACGTACATGATGTGCATGCTATTTAAGTTTAATAATATCCTTGTAATGACAAAACAAAAAATAAAATTTCATATCAAATTTTAACTTTTTTTCAGTCGCGAGGCGTAAAAAGTAGCCTGCGAGAAACGTTTATCCTATTCAAGACAGACTAATACATTGAACGAATCAATTGTACAGAAAGTTTCAAATTTAATTTTGATCTAACTCACAATGTTCTATCTTTATTGATTTCCAAATTATTGAGCGAATCGTACAAATATACTTCAGCGGTCGCCATGCATTCTGCCGCTCATCCAATTCCCTTCGTTTCCAAACTGTGTTAATTATGATGTGTTTCAATTAACGCATTACACTGTTACTGAAATCGTTAGAAATAGATTTGTTATAATTTAAGACTTAAAACAGTAAATGTTGTTCGCAGAATTTAGGAAACCGTAAATTGAAATAAGTTATTTAATAATTACAAATAATTATTATTTGGAGGAATGTATATAGTGTGTAAGTAATAGAAAGAAAGTAATACTGTAGAAATAGAATAAAAAATGTAATAAAAAACAAAGTAATAATAGCAACAAAATAATAAGAAGCGTACAAAATAATAGAAAAGGCAGACAAAAGCAACGCATTGATTGCTATAAAAACGGTATATGAATATCCTTAGGCCTATATTGAAACCTTATTCCTTTTAATAAGAGGTAAAACGTTGTTCTCTTAAAATTTTGAGACAAGCGGAGGGGCAGACCAACACCTGAACTCGAACCAGCTACAGGCACCGGTTAAACCGACCCGAATCTAGGGTCGCGCTGTACGCACGGTTTGCTCCGATTATCTGCCGTGATACCGCTGAAGAAAATCTCTTAACCCCGAGTCCTGGAAGGCACCGTGCGCCTGGGTGGGTGTTTCGGAAGGAGAAGGAGCCACCGGTAATCAGCGGTATAGCACCAGTTCCCAGCTCCCAGAGCCGTAGCTCCAGGCAGCCAACCGCGCAGTGACTTACCCCGAAGAGCTCTCACAGGAGTACGCTGCGTGGACAGGTTATGCTACTAGGATCCATGTGAAGTCCACCGGAATAGGAGTGGTTACCTGCCCAACTACTACAAGAGACGAGTCAAACCTGGTTCCCCTTCTCATCTCAAGACCAATACTGTACACTGGTTAACGTCAGCCCCAATCCAGCTGAAATACCGGTTCACCTCCGCACCGTGTTGAGGTGTAGTTTCATATGGAAACGGCAGAAGTATAGGCCCTTTCCCTTCACCCAGGAAAGTAACCCCGGACCCCACCGGCGGGGGAATTTTTGAAATTTTGAATACCGACTTCTTTTTCCTTTAATTTTTGTAGCTTATTCACAGAAAACTAAACCCCCTCCCTGAACTCTGCCACAGAATAAAACGCTGGCTGTACCCTGTGGCTTTATACGATGCGATTTCGCATTCACAAGGCGACTGGACTGTACCGCCGTACCAATGTTTGTTACCTCACATAGCAAAATTATTTATTTAATTCTACTTTATGAATTATATTTTTATAGCCGTTTTTAACATTTTCATGTCTTTTTTTAACGTTTGGGGATTTGAACTCCCCAAGTTTCATCGCTTAGCATAAATAGAGCCAAGTTATTTACTTGGGATGAATGAATTTGAAATCCAAGTCAAGCTCACTAAATTGGTTATAACTGCAATGGAAGGGAGCCAGTGTCGGGTCAAAATCCAAATAGATTTGTCAGATTCTCTACAAATAACAAATGGGCTAAAGCAAGGCGACTCAGTTTCGTGTTTCGTGCCAAACAAGGGGCACAATATTCTTCAGATCTATTCAACTGTTGGCATATGCCGATGATACGGATATTATGGGAAGGTCAGAGAATGATATAAAGAAGGCACTCACAGTATTATACCATTCAGCTGAGAAAATGGGGCTAAGGGTGAATGAGGAGAAAACTAAATACATTGTTACGTAATGCGGAAAGAGTGTTAGTGTTACACATTACAGATCATTCTACGTGTTGCTGGGAAGTTCCTGTGGAATCTGGTTGTAATGTTGTATGCGTTAGCAATCTCAACATGCGTTAGCGAGACATTTCTAGACTTCGCCGCCGCGCGCACTATGTCAATGCCGCAATCAATTACGTTCTACTGTAGCGCTGATGCGTAGTATGGATGAGTCTGGAATTTTAGCGGGGTATAAATATAAGCATCCAGCGGCCCTTAGTTCAGTTATTTTCGGGTGATTTACACAGTGCGGTTCGAAGTATTTTGGCGAAGTGTTATGTATTTTATCATTGTGCGGGGCAATTGTAATACAATTATGTTTTATATTAGTTGACATTTTTATTGCGTGTGAACAATTTTTATTTGCTTTGTTGTAAGAGACTATCTTGCTGATTACAAACTGTTTCATTGTGACAATTAACGTTGGTGATTAGTGACTTAATTGGTGTCTTGTATTTTGTTTTCCACTGTACCATACGACGATCAGTAGACCGTCGTAACAATATGACAGTAAAAATATGAGGACTTGTAACCAATCAGCACCAAATTTGAAAATTAAGAATTTTAACTTTGAAAGGGTCTCAAGTTATTCGTATTTGGGCTGCAAACGGCAGAAGTATAGGCCCTTCCCTTTCCGCCAGGGAAGTAACCCCGTACACCACCTGCGTGGGGAGGTTTTGTTTTAATTTTTGTAGTTTTATTCATAGAAACTAAACCCCCTCCCTCCTCTCCTATATGAAGCTACTACTTCACACTCACAGGACGACTAGACTGTACCGCACATAGGCCTACCTCGTAACAATGTTTATACCTCACATAGCAATTTATTTGTTTAATTTGACCTTATGAATTATATTTTTATAACACATTTTTGGAAGTAGTACGTTTGTACCGCGTTAACTAGGCACTGGTTGTCACAAGTTCCCAGGGTTGGATGAAGTGATGTTATTTCCCAACGGAGTCGTTATCCTCTCTCCTGCCAAGACAGTACTGCGTGGTGAAGTGCCACGTCCTACGTTAGGTGACCCTGTTGATGCAGAACAGTACAGATCTAGATCGTAAAGTAGATAAATATTCCTGGTGGAGGGGACGGCGGCCGCCAGTACCAAGTTAGGACGTAACGGAAATAATCCTGTACGGACTTATCTTTGGAATATTAAAAGGCGAAAATCTAGTTGGATTTATTCGGCTGCGTCCTATTTTTACAGGATTGTATTTGCTGTTGCCTTGTATTTGGGGCATCAAACGATAGAGGATGACAACCCTTAATAAAAACTACCCGAAGTCATGGCCCGGAGGGAGGCAGCTCCTCCACACGACTTAACCATCTACTACACGGCTACGTTAACATTGGATCCGGAGAGGGGTAGCCTAGCAGGACTGGCACTGCGAGTTGTGTGGGGATACAGTATGTTCCCCTACGCTGTTTGACGTTTGTACAGTCAAAGTAAAACTCACACGCAACTTGAAAATATACCCGTCCGAAAATTACAGTTAAGAGTAATTAGAATACTTAAATTTTATACTTTGTTATTCCACGTCATTTCAAATATCACAATTTGTAACACGAACACGCACAAATATTATCCTACACTTGTAATACAAATCGACGCTCACGATATTCACAGCTGGGAAACATACATTAAAATGATAAAACTTTTGAGTATGACTGTACACTGCTCGGTAGTGTGAGACGCGCTTGCCCGTTTGGCTCTAAACTCCCGTAGTTCACATTTTTACCGCATCCTTTGTTTTTGTCTAGTCTGGTACCCTATAATTGGTAATTAATTGAATGTACTCGCAACTTTCAAAGAACACAGCCGGACGGGGATAGGACACGTGTGTGCGTAGACAAAGGAAGAGATGGCTGGAGCATTTTTGAAGATGAACAGCCAGCACCTTGCTTATGCCGTGTTGTGAGAATCATGATCATGATGATAATGATAACACATTTTTAACATTCTCATCTTTTCTTTAACCTTTGGGAGTTTGAACCCCCCCCCCCAACTCCATTACTGGTCCACTGTTTCCCTAAACACTTTCCCACTTCCCTTTCCGCTACCGATTCACGGATTCGCACAGTTTAATAAGAGTTGTCAAACAAAATCATATTCTAAACGGCGTCTCATGTAAGTAGATCAGTATTTTCTACTAAAACGAAAAATACGTATTTAGTAGTAGATTGATTCTAATTATTGTTAATGTATTCATTTCATTAAGCGCTCACACGCACACGCGAACACACGAACTCGAGCCATAACAGTGTGGCCTACTTTTCACGTTTCTTCTTCTGATTCGTAATGTTCCTATCGATTGTACTTGTTGTTGTTCTTCTTCTTCTTCTTATTCGTATCCTTGTTTTGTTTCTAAAACAGGCAGTATTCAGGTCACGGGTACAACGCAAGCGCACATACATACGTAAGAAGGTCAATTAGAATAAAGCAAAGGTTGGAAACACTTTTGACAAATTTCGTACGGGTATCTTTTCTGACAAAAAAAAGAGAACGTAAAACAAGAAGAATGTTAAGAGCGCCGCAACGAGTTGAAGTCGATATCGGAATCAGACTTTTTACGTACTTAACATTCGCTATTAGAACGCACGGCAGAAGGCTAAGAGAGCGCAAGGTAGCGTGGGGGGAGAGAGAGAGAGAGAGAGAGAGAGAGAGAGAGAGAGAGAGAGAGAGTGAGAGCGGCGAGCGAAGGACGCGAGCGTTACAATATATAGGTTAAATTCATCATAATTATATCTCTGTCAGCCATCTTTTGTTGTAAAACTTACGAAACACAACTGCGAGCAAACTGTCTGCCGCTGCCATTGTGATCGCTTCGTTAACAACCAACTAACCGTTCTAATAAACGAATCGGAGTAACAGTCGTGATAATAACAATATTTCTTTTTCGTTCACTTGTTATTGAAATCAGCGTTCTTATTATGTTATTGTTTTGTCGCTAGCGACGATTGGCATTATTTACTTTATTATTAAAATGTTATTATTATTATATCGTTATTATTAAAATTAATATTATGTTTTATGTTACGTATCGATAATTTCGATACCTGACTAGTATTGAAACTGTAACGAACATGTGGGGAATGTCTTGTTTCGAAACTCAATTCTGCCTGCTTCGAAATAATGAAAATTAAACTAGTATGGTCCCAGGTCCCAGAACTGCAGATTTTGATTTTGAGCGAAGTACTCTTATTGTTACATTAATTTCGATATTAGATCGTTTTTCAGTTATGAGAAAAATTACAAAAATCATAGTGGGGGTTACAAAAATTACAAGAGAAACATAGTGGGGGGGGGGGCATCATCACTTTTAAGTCCTCGTAAAGTCGGATCCGCCATATTGGTCGGTCATAGGACAACGGAAAATGAACAACGAAAACGTGAGCCATTCAGATGTACTCGCTTCGAATTTACTGTGATTTCACTCCCTTAGAATTGAGATAAGAAGTCTTTAGATTTCACACATGTCTGAAATACTGTTACAATACTGTTACGACGGTCTAACTGATCGTCGCATGGTACAGTGAAAAACAAAATACAGCCACCAATAAAGCCACTAACAACCAGCTTTAATTATCACGATTAATAATTTGTAGTCAGCAAGATAGTCTCTTACAACAATCCAAGTAAAAATTGTCCGCACGCAATAATAATGTCAACTATAAAGAATTCCGCACCAATTATAACACAATATCACTTCGCTACAATACTTCTACAAACACTCGATCCGCGTTAAAGAAATCGCTTAACACCAGTGAACTCACAAGCCGGCTGCTATGCCTTTTTATAGGTAGCGCATGCCTTCTACAAATCTTCCACTTCAATGTGCACGCCACTTAATGCTGACGCTAATGCGTATTTCAAGTGACCTCTGGAAGGATCTAGAACAAACTTGAACGCGGCCTTGACTGAGTCAACACTGGTTACTAGGGGGGGGAGACGAGTGGGAGGAAGCTCTCGGCTGTACTACGCGGTTCGATACGATTCTCGTTACAATATGGAATTATTATTCGTTATTCGTCTCCTAACTGGAGTGACTCGGGTGTTACACAAGATCATATGGAAGACGCACCACTGATATAAAAAGTAGAATTCCACAAGCAACACTAGCACTTTTCAAGAAAAGATCAATTCTTGCGTCCACAAAACATGTCATGGAAACCTGGAAGAAATTCGTAAAAAGTTTCGTTCGGAGCATATGGACATACGCAGTGGCGGATTTTCCATAACGCTACGATATGCTGCAGCACCGGCGGGCACCAGGGCCTCAGCTGTCAGAGGTGGCGCCATCCAGCTCTAAATCACAAAAACTAAATCATAAATGTGAAAGAAAAATAAATGTTCTCAATCTAAATTGAAGCAATCTGTGTCTCGAGTAAAACTGCAAGAAAGAGGTTTTTTATTTAAATCGTTCCGATGAAGATGACAAATGCCATGATACTATACAGTTTGTCCGCTCAAAGCGCTCAAAGTAATAAACTGGATTGTTGGTTGCAAAATGATTGATGTACTGTATTTCCGATTATATGCATTGCTTATCATCTCCTTTTTACGATTCCGATCATTCTGATAATCTATCGATTCCAGAGATAATTTTCTGAATTAAAACGCATTAAAGATATTGAGTTCAACTATGGGAGATGAGAGATTATTTTCGTTAGCAAGATTGAATATTGAAAGCGAGATTCTTGAATCGCTCGATTTAAAAGAAATTATACAACACTTCGTTAAGGCAAAATCAAGAAAAAATGGATCGATTAGTATTTTCTAAGCTTAAGTACTACTACGCTCATTGTAATCACTATTTAGCTAAATATTTGTTGTAATTTCAGAGTTTAATAAAAAAATAATTGCTAACTTTCGAAATTGTGAATGCCATTTATCAGTGTAAATAATGGATAAAAGGTGGAATTTTGAATCGGCGGGGGGGGGCACCAGTCTGAGGGCGGCGTAGGGCATCACGGGCTTCTAATCCGCCCCTGGACATACGGCTCAGCACATACAAACCTGGACCCTGAGGAAACCTTGAAGCTTTTGAGATGTGATGCTGGAGGAGGGCCTCAAGGAGTACCGTAATAGAAGGAGTGCCTGATGATGAGGTTCTGAAGAGAGTGGATGAAAGAAAGTTTTCTGACTGAAACCACTGTGGAGAGGAGATAAAAGGTATGTGGTGATAAGGGACTGTCTTGGGAAGGGAAGGAATTGCAAGCCCACCAAACTCTGGATTGGGGGGAAAAAGAGAAAGAGTAAAAAGAAGAAGAAGACGAAGAACAGCAACAAGAAGAACAAGAACAAGGTGGAGAAGGAGGAGAAGTAAACATCTAGTAGCAAATCTAATCCCAAAGCGACCTAAAGCGTTACCATACAAGACTAACTGCCTAATACGTACGTAAAGTTCGATAAGGAAAGCACAAGCAAATTCATAAACTAAATTAAGTGACAAATCAAGTGACATCAGGAAAATTTATTTCAATTCCATCACAAAACACGAACACGTTTTAAAGCTCTCGAACGACAGACCACTCTGTTGCAGATATTTTTATTATAACCCATAAATTTTGTTTTCATATATAGCCTACTGTATTTCCTGTCATATGGTTATACGCAGTTTTGACTTTTATCTCGAGTCTTAAACCTGTTTTATGTGCTTGCGGTATCAAATATAAGTGTTATTGAATTAAAAAAAAAATCAATATACGATCGTGTACACGTGCGAATATTATAGAGTAATCATTATTTAATTTGTGTGTGTGTGTGTGTGTGTGTGTGTGTGTGTGTGTGTGTGTGTGTGTGTGTGTGTATATATATATATAATTTATCACAAAAGTAACTATTTTATATCGAAAGAATAAAATGTGAAGCGTTTGACACACGTTTCGTGGACTCATGGATTTATTATCTTTGTCAGAGACTGAAATGATCGAATTGTATTTCTCTTTAAATCCAACTTTGGTTTTACAATTTAACACACACACACACACACACACACACACACACACACACACACACACACACACACACACACACACACACACACACACACACACACACACACACACACACACACACAGTGATTTAATTGCCATATGTAAACTTAACTCACATGAGGCGGAAGATGGATACGTATATAAACATGCCTCGCGTGGCGCTTGCATATAAATAATTGGGATGTAAATCTTATGTATTGTAATTAAAGTAAACCATTTAGTCGAGTCTCGCCAGCAAAATGTACCATACCAAATTTTGTATGCAACCAGAGGTTACTTGCGTATGCACGTTTAGCATTACTTGCGTATGTTTTATGTTTTGTTTGTTTATATGCTTCATCATCGTCTTCTCTTAAAGGTATAGGCTAATGACCTACGACGACCTGAGGGCTGTGCGGGACGATGGGCATGCGCGTCCCGAGCTTCAAATAGAGCTCCTGCAACAAGAACGATAGATAGGCTGGATTTAGGGTGTGGCCTGCTACCGGCCGCGGGTGTTCAATTAATTATTTGATTAATTGAGGGTGAGAGTACGCCGAGGCCGGGTCCAAGATCCTCCTGGCACAGATTGGTAGCGACCGAGGGCGCTAATGAGGTGGTTGCCCTGGAATCGGGCGCTGCCGCGATAGAATTTTCGGGACAGTATCCTTATAGTGGCGTCCAGGGAACGGACACGGATGGCTTCACGGATAGTTCTATTAGATGTCAGATAGTGGGCTTTGCACGCCCAACGCAATCCTCGGTCAAGGAGTGACGGAAGCTTTCGCTTATGGGTCTTGGCCAAGTAGCCCCATACGGGGATCGCGTAGGTAACCATCGCCACCGCATACATGGAGACGATAAGTTTTCCTAGGCGGCGGGTCATAGAATTAGCTAATGACGTCTTCGTCATCATGGCAACCACCTCCGCAAGGGTCTCCCCATACTTACGTCTGCAAGTATAGTATTGTAATTTTTATCAGTGTATATATATATATATATATATATATATATATATATATATATTGTTACAACACAAATAAGCCACCCCAATACCAGGGATGAAAAAGATGATTCTGAATATAAAATAATACTTCATATAAAATAAAATGTTTA
The DNA here is from genome assembly GCA_034769895.1 of Magicicada septendecula. NCBI lineage: Eukaryota > Metazoa > Arthropoda > Insecta > Hemiptera > Cicadidae > Magicicada > Magicicada septendecula. The sequence goes on along the minus strand of CM068370.1, from coordinate 58,401,181 downwards.
ATATAAAGAAAATAAAAAGACAATGACACGACAAACGACGACATGACCTAACCCAAGTGATTGACCCAACAAAAGGAAACAAAAGAAGAAGGGAACCACAAAAACAAACGAGAATAAAACCAAATGAAGAAGAAAGTGATTAACAAAACCAAATAAAGAAGGGAACAAACCAAAACCAAACAAAAATGAAACAAATTAAAGAAAGTTAATGACTCAATACAACATGTTAAAATGAGCCCAAAGGAGAAGAGGGAAAACCAAGGTATTAACCAAATACAATGAAAATGAAGAAGGAGGGAAATGAAAAAGAATCAAATCCAAGATAAAGGGAAATAAATAAAAATGAAAACAAATGATAAGACACAAAGAAGTAATAAAGAATATGAGCAGGAGAAATAATGCACTCAAATGTGATATTGGAAAAAGACCAATAATTAACCTATGAAAAAGAGTAAATGCTATTATCAATTAAGGGATAATAATGTAAATGACAATTGATAGAAACCCAATTAAACAAAGTTAAATATAAAAAAGCAAACTAACCCACAAATTAGAGTTAGATGTAATGATAAAAATATAAAGACATAAAATTGTTAATATTATTAATGATATTTGTAATGAAAGAGATATTACGATAGTGAGATAGTAAATAGAGGGATTACCCATTTAGAAACACTTAAAAAACAAAAACATTTGTGAAGTGCAAAATGAAAGTGTAAAAACCCCAAAGTATAGTGATAAAGAAAGAACACCAAATAAATTATAATAAACTATAAATAATTTAAAAGTGAAGGTGATGATTAAATGAGAATAGTGTAAAATAAAGAATGTTAATATAGTGAAAAATAGTGAAGGATAAAAGCATAAACACTGAATAAATCCAAAGGAAACACTAAATGATTAAAAGTGAAGAATAATAGTAATTAAGAATAGTAGTAAGTATAAACAGTTAGTTAAGGTATAATGAACGCTGAAAAGTGATGAAGACAGTATTTAGTTAAGAAAGAATATTATTGTTAAATTTAATTGAATGCAGTTATAATTAAAAGGGAGTATACCCTGAAGGAGAAAACAGATAGTGTTAACATGGAGGGAATATCCAATATAAAAAATAAATAAGGTAAAGCAAATCAATGAACACCCATGTTATAAGGGATCGTTATTAAAATAAGTTCATAAAAAGTGATGTTGTTTATCACACAAAAAATGATATAAAATGAGATGAAATGTAAGCAAATAATAGTTAAATAATATTTTAAGCAAGTTGACGAACAGGATGTGGCTGGAAGAATTATACAGACCATAGGCCTAAATGTTGTATTTAATAAGATCAAAAAATAGCAAATAATAGCCACATTGTTATTATTGGCAAATTAAATTAAATAAGTAGGACCTGGAAAACGTGGAAACCAGATAGTAAACAATTATGTATAAAATAATAGTGACAAAATAATAACACACAAACAGACCCAAAACACAACACAACCAATTATAATAACAAAATAAAGCCCATTAGGCTAAAATGAGATGTAATTGGAATGAAATAAGTCAAATACCACAATGGCTACTTAGGCCTATGAAAATGCCTAACTGTCAAAAACAAACAACTACCAATTATAACAAATTAACAAAGAAATTGGCAAGTCCGAGGCGAATGACTCACCAAGGATAAAATGTAAATCATTTTTAAGACAAAATATTATAATAAGTATTTGAATTCAAAAAGAAATGTAATTAACAAGTATTAAAATAATTGTAAAAACATAAAACCTAAAATAACCCAAACTTGTGGGGTATCAAATTAATCTATGAAAGGAAATACATACTATAGTGACAATATTTAATACTTAGGAAGGAAGATAGAGGAATAACAGCAATCAGAAGATATACTAGGATTTTGAAAAGAATTCAGATTTTAATAACAATGGATTTATATCAACCTAAGCCAATCAGAATTCATTGGTAACCATAGAAACGAACGTTGGTGGCGAAAATTACCGTTGAATATCGTTACTCGTAAATTGTCACTCTAACAGAATAGAAGCCGAATTTTGGAAGACCAATTCTTCATCAAAAAACGTAAAAACAGTGAACAAAATTCAAAACCATGACTGAATAAGAAGCAGACGAACCATTAGAGCAGTTAACTAAAGGCCCAGAACCATATTACCTTGAAAATAAAGGAAAAATATGACCACATCAAATACGAAAATGACGCCAGACCTACTTAAGTCCAAAGATCAATGAAAACAGAACTTATTGCAGCCCAATCCTCTTCCGACCCAATGAATGATAACACCAAGTCATCTGATGTGTTAAGTACCATTGAATTACCTTATTTCCAAAAACAAAATCACTTTAAATATTACTAAAAGTAATTTGATCTCTCACTATAATCCGAATATTCTCTTTCAAAGATTAATTAAGAAAAATAAACACACTGAAAATTTGTTAACATAAAATATAACCTATGGGTTAAATACGAACTTTCTAAACACATTTAACGACACTACAGAACAGATTGTAACCACATACCTTATTATTTATGTACACTTAGAGTAAGGTAAAGTACTTTTATTGTAATCATAGGAATTCTTTATCTTATAATCAAAAGAATCCCCGATTTTGGAACGAAATTAATTATAATAGCTAAACGTTCCGCAGCCATGCTGATGTGAACATATCGTTTCCTTAATCGATTCGTCATCCTGAGAAATAATTGTTTCATGTAAAAAGTCGGTGCAAAGTTGTTAATCAACCAATATAATTTAACTGTCTAATTGAAAATTTACTTATCAAACATTAAAATAACTAGTACAGGGAGTAACCGTTGTTATTATTTCATAGGGAGTGCATTATATTACTTGTGTTTGTTTACGAAGCTAGATTTGACGATCAGCGCTCAAGTTGCAATTCGTACAACTACCAACTCGATTCAGAAGGCGGAACGAGCGGGAATTATTTAAACGCCCCGACCGTCATAGCTGAGAACACCCTATTAAGATATAGATTAATAAGTTTAATTGTTTTAATAAACAATTTGGCGCCACCCGGGATTAACACACCCCTATATAAGAGCAGGTAAGGTTACTGCCGGGTTGTACTGGTAATTACAGCAACGCTACGGACATCGATAGCGCAAAATAGATGTAACGACCCCAGTGCGAGACGAACGCACTAACACTACTAACTGGTACACATTTTTCAGAGACGCACCAGTCATAACGTTACAATATATATATTCTGATAAAAATATTCATATATTGAAATCATATTTAATAAAAAATATCGGTATGGAGAACCATACATGACTTCCATGTTCTAAGATTTATATTTAAAATCATTTACTTGAATTCGGTTCGATAATTTCAAGTAAGTATGTTAAGTATGTTCCTTGTAAATCGAGTTTTATGTCTGACAAATTGAAATGAAATATTTCCATAGAAACTACTTCTTTGTTGCCGATAACGTAGTACACATATAAAAAATTACCCCCTCCCCTTCAAGTACCCTTTTTATTTATAGATATTCCATCTACCTTTCTACAGTGAATTATTATGACATTCTTTTCAGGATACCTTATTTATCAAAATTAAGTACTTTACTCTTGTTACAACGTAAACGTTGTAGGTAAACTACCCCATCCCTTTAACCGATCTTCACCAAAATCAATTGGCTTTCAGTCCTCTACAATTCTGGCACACATGCAAAAAATTATTTGATTCTGTTTGAATTTGCGGCACTTACCGTTTGCCATAGAAAAAATTCTACACACAGTCACACGGACACTTTTCGGAAAATGACTACTTCATATTTTGAGGGTAGTACAATCAGAATCAGCTCGAACAGAATTTTTTCGCGATCACCATACTTCCATTTCCTTACGGAACCTGGAAGTAAAAAATAATTCACATTGGATCATTTGATGATACAGACTGTTCTGTGAAAAGTGCGTCAAGTTTTTATATTACTGATAAAACTTGAAAATAATATACTTGCAGAAGTAATAATAATACAGAAATACTGCAAGAAACTAAAATAACAAAAGATACTTGAAAAGGAAAGGTGAATCAATTATTGTGACGATCTCACGGATCGTCGTGTTGTACAGTGGAAACATAATAACTGACACCAGATGACGTCACTAATTACAAACTTTAATAAGACACAAACAACAATTAGAAATCAACAAAGGTACTCTTATACAATAATTCAAGTTAAAGTTATCCAACACACACTAACAAAATGCACCTTAGTGTTCTGCACTAATCAACACACAGTAATCATTTCCACTAAACTGCAACAATAACACTTCGCTCCGCACAAGTAATATCGCCAGGTCAAACTGAACTTGGCCAGATGGCCAGATGTAGGAGCACAATGCAGGCGTGCCCCGGTGACGGCAGCGTCAGGGCGTGCCCGAAGACTGCTGATGCGCCTAGAATGCTTGGTGCGAGCCTTGTCGCAGAAAATGATGGGTGCCTCCTTTTTTTTAATTAGGCGGAGGTGTACGGTGCGGGCTGTGATTGACTGAATCGCTGACGCGATCCGCCAATGGCTGAAGAGGGAAGTTTACGCGGACTCTTAGCATGGGCAGGCAGGATTTGCTCGCCCACAACGGGTTGACACACTTCCGCCTGCCCGGTAAGAGTCCTGGTAGTCTGCCGCATGGCGATGCCGGAGCAGGCGAGAGATTGGAGGGGTGAAGTCACCAACTGTTTTGTAAGTTTTATAATGAAGGCATTTTTTAAACACCTAAGCAGTCTCGGAGTTAGGTAGAGTAGTCTGCCTTGCATTCGGGATACAAGGAATGGAGTTTGTGGCCAGCACTACGCCTCAGCCGCCCGTTACTGTCCCAATATGTTATCCCAGATACTCATTTCTACAAGCTGTGTCTAAAAAGCACACCATGGTTTTTTATGCTGCACCACGGGGGAATCGAACCCGTAGCCGCTAGATTGGTAGCCAGGCACATACCTACTGGTCTACGAAATCCAGAGGGTTAATCGTGGAAATGATGATGATGTTGATGATGACGATGACGATGACAAAATTGCTTTTTTTTTCTATGATGTTTAAATTTCGATCAAACTGACAAGCATACAAAGACATACAAAGGAACTCAAGCAAAAGTTTAAATAAATCGAAGAAATAATGTCAAGCTGCAGGGAGTCGGGGGTAGGTATTTCCCACTAAAACGCGCACACACGCCCGCGTGCGCGTAATTGTTGTGAAAGATCCTCTAGACAGAGAGCCAGTTTCTTTTCTTTTCTCGTTTTGTTGTTGTTGATGTTGCTCTGATCAAGGAGGAATATCTCTGGCCAACGGAAGTTTAATTCTGATGCAAGCAAACATTGTTTGGAACTTATATATATAATAAAAATAATAACACCGCTCTTCTTTCCTCCCCGCTCTTCGTCTGGTTTTATCTACCTCCATATCGACTACTCGGTCTTCATTCTTTCTCATTTAACAATAAGTATTAGTAGGTAGTGAGTGAGAGAGAAGTGCTAGGGGGGAACAAGAGAGAGAGAGAGAGAGAGAGAGAGAGAGAGAGAGAGAGCGAACTTTGATTATTTTATAAAAGGGAAGTTGGTTGTTGGTTCTTTAAACTGAGAACGGAACGCTGGGTGGTTGTTTGTTCGGTTGCGCGCCGTTGTTGAAAGTTTTGTGTGATTTTATTGTTGACCGTGCGTTGTTGAGAACAAAGAAGTCGGCATGAAAAGAGGTAAAATATATATATTACGAAAAGTAAACAGAATCTACAGGTCGTGCTGGGGAATCGGTGCCATGAAATAAATTTAAAATTGTTGTCAACAGAGTATATTTCAAATAATATGTCGCTAGTAGTTTTCTGTAAACAGAATAAAAAATTATATAAACGTTGTTTTTCTTTTTTATTGCAATTCAGGAATTAAACTATACAGAGAATATTGCAGGTGAAATTCTTGGGCCTGTTACGTCTTCCAAGTTTAGAAATGTTAACCATTATTTTCCCCATACGATCGTCAAATAGAATCCGTCACTCTAGGTCAGACAAAATTCCCTGTCAGTAGACCTGTTTTAATTATATTGTCATGAATTATTTATTTTACGTTAACTGTTTGCTCCATGTCATTGGTTTCGTTGTACCATTTTCTAATCGCATTAACTCATATGAATGGATAGGCCACAAAAAAATAAATTCTAATTATAAAAGAATGCTCTATTCACTATACACTTCTATTCTTGGTTCCACAGTCGGATGAGACAATGGGCGAGATAGGGAAATACATAGCGCTTACGGGTTTCAGGTTCGCTACTATGTGTTACGCGACTTGAAAACCTGGACGGATAAAAATGAAATACTAGATAAGTCTACAAAATGGATAACAGAACATTGGGAGTTACATCAAAATTAAATTTGAACCTTTCTGTATAACTGACTCGCTTAATGTTTTAGTCTTGAATAGCGAAAACGTTTCTCGTAGGCTACTTTTTACGCCTCACGACTTAAAAAAAAAATTAAAATTTGATATGAAATTTTATTTTTTATTTTGTTATTACAAGGATATTTTTTAATTGAAATAGCATGTACATGATCTGGACTATATGTACGAAAAAAATTATCGTTATAGAGGAAAAACGTCTTGCATAATAACCGTTTATATTTTAATACGTACTAAATGGAGTGTGCGATGGTTTTATTACGTTTTTCATTTTTACCGACTCATTTTTTGGGCTACATTTATTTAAAATATACCAAAATGTGAAGAATTAAAATACTGTTGCTACTGTGTACATTTTGTAGACTTATCTAGTAGGCCCCTACTTCATTTTTACCGGTCGACGTTTTCAAGTCGCGTAATACATATAGTAGGGAACGCAAAATTCATAAGCGCAATGTATTTCCCTACCTCGCCCATTGTCTCATCCGAGTGTGGAACCAAGAACAGACTAAACATTCGTTTCGCGTGGGCACCCGGCCATTCAGACATCCAGGGTAAAAAGTAAGCTGATAGAGCTACGAAAGCTACCGTATTAATCTACCCTATTTCTATAGGCCAATAATTCTCCATACTTTTACCAATCAGAAATATATTGTTACGATGGTCTAACTGATGGTACAGTGGAAAACAGAATACAAGACACCGATGAAATCACTAATAATCAGCTTCAATAATCACAATTAATAATTTGTAATCAACAAGATAGTCTCTTACAACAATTCAAGTAAAAATTGTCCTCACGCAATAATAATGTCAACTACAAAGACTTCAGCACTAATTATAACACAACAACACTTCGCTACAAACACTCGATCCGCGCTAAAGAAATCGCTCAACACCACTGAACTGACAAGCCGGCTGCTATGACTTTTTGTAGGTAGCGCACGCCTTCAGGAAATCTACCATCCATAATGTGCACGCCACTTAATGCGTATTCAAGTGTTCTGTACAGTACTCTGGAGCGTACTTAAACGCGGCCTTGACTGAGGCAACACCTGCCACGCTAGGCGGGGGAAGGGTCGAGGACACTCTCGGCTATTCTAGATGGTTCCATTCGTTTCGATATTTTTTTTAGGTTGATTCCCCTCAAAAAATAAAGAGGCGGGAGGCAAATAAGTGAGAAGTCAAACTTGTGAAAAAATTGCAAAAGCCCATGTGGGGTATCGAATTAAAGGGAATGTATTACACGACAGAGATAATCATCTCACACTGTATAGCGTACTCAGATAAAACCATAAGCAAGGTGAGGCTGCCAGCGCTGTGTCAACATGACCTATACTTCATTCACGCTATCTGGCCACATCACGCCATAATAGCTTTGTTGCAACATCACGCCGATAGGAAACGACGTCTTTGCCAAGAATCGGATAGTTTTAGTGTTCTCTTGGAGTGAGGAGGAGGAGGAGGAGGAGGAGGAAGAGGAGGAGAAGAAAAAAAGAAGAAGGAGAAGAAATAAAGTACACACGGAAATTTGGCGGACACATTGCCAGACTCAAGGATAACACAATATTAATGTGGACACGGGTGAATACAGATAAAACAAAGGTTATGATTACCACTCTAAGGAAAACCAGGAAACCTGAACAGTTTGAAATCGAACCACTAAACCTACAAATAGTTAATCGGTTTAAATATTTGGTATCTTGGATGCAGAAGATAATGAAGAAAAAATTAAATAAGGAAAAGGATACAGGCCTCAAATAGAGCATAGCCTATGCTTCGCTGACATATATATTCAAGACGAGGAATATCCACCGTCAGTCCAAGGTGACATTATATAAAGCTATGATTATACCGGTGATAACATATGGCAGCGAGACTTGGACTATGAACAAACGAGCCGCTAACGTAGTCAATACCTTTGATAGGAGAATATATGGGCCAATCCAAGTCAATGGGATATGGGGAATGCGTCACAATGAGGAACTATACAGGCTATATAAAGACGGGCTATATATCTATATATCTGGCTATATCTGGCCACCGCCATCCGACTCTATAGATTGCGATGGGCAGGGCACATAATTAGGATGGAAGGTAACCGAATACCTAGGAAAGGTACTGTTTAGTCAAATCGAGATGGTAGAAAGCCTGTCGGAAGACACAAGCATCGCTGTATTGACGCAGTGGCGAGAGATGCTGATACTTTGCTTAAAATAAAACGATGGACATCGATCGCCAAGAAGAAGAAGAAGAAGAAGAAGAAGAAGAAGAAGAAGAAGAAGAAGAAGAAGAAGAAGAAGAAGAAGAAGAAGAAGAAGAAGAATGTGGAGACGATGAGAATATTAAAGGATAAGAGAAGGAGATGAAAAGACATGTACTTTAAAGGTGGACGAATAATAAGAATAAAGTGGGTCAGCGAAATAAAGTTAGATCTTTGAAGTTTGAATGACAAGTTGCCATTGGCGATGGAGGGGGGGGGGTCAGAGTTTGGTCTGGAGTCGTAAAAAGCAACCCATCTTAGAACGCCTCGAACCTTAGAAGCAGTATCTTTGTTCGTATAAATATTCAAAACGGTGTAATGTCGACATTTCACAACACAGTGGGAACGAACGACAACGCAAAAGAGAAATCAATAAAACATGGAAATAGCAATTGTCGCGCGTATGAACGCGCACGTGCGCAGGTTGCTAACAACTTTTGTGCGGTCTGTGTCAAATATTATTAACACTGTGTCGGGACAACAAACAGACGGCGTAAGAATGTCACTGAACTCTCTCTCTCTCTCTCTCTCTCTCTCTCTCTCTCTCTCTCTTACGACTAGCACTAGCTTCCTGCCGTTTAGGAATATCATCAGCCTTTTGCTGCTATGCTGCTAGCTACAAGATTTACTATTTGTAAATTCGTTCGGTATCTACCTATACGTCCACGTGACTATGACCATACACTCCAGAGGGTCGGTGAAGTATCTAGGCGTTCGTCTCGACCGGCGCCTTTGCTTCAACGCCCACGTGACTGATACCCTCGTCAAGGCTCGCGGCGTCCGAGCCAAACTTTACCCATTTCTCTCGTGTCGCAGCCCACTGGCGCTGCCCACGAAAGTCACCATTTATCTCTTGTTTCTCAGGTCTGTACTGACCTATACGGCACCCGCTTGGTGGTCATTTTTATCCACCACCAACAGGCGTAGACTGGAAAGTTTCCAATCGAAAAACCTCCGTTCCTTGTCGCGATCTCCTTGGTTTGTAGGGAATGATGTTATTCGAGGAGGTCTTCGAGTTTCTACACTCTCAGCCTTTGTCTGGTCGTTAGCTGCACCTCTCTTTGCTGCAGCTGCGATCTCTTCCTTCCCTTACCTACGGACCATCAGCACCACGCAACCGCCTCCCCCTGTCCGGGTCAAACGCACTGGGGCGATTCTTAATGACTCGCCATAAATGCATTACAAATATACGCAATTCGCGGTGTGCGTAAAATGAAATGCTCACTTCGCGAACTGGGTATTTTGATTTACGCAATGCCCAAAATTAAAGTTTACTTCGGGTATTGCGCAAATGGAAATACGCACTCCGCGGAGTGGGTATTTTATTTCGCCCATTGCCCGAAATAAATGCTCACTCCGCAGATTCCGTAAAACAGGATTCGCACTTCGCGGAGTGAGTAAAACCCCGAATTCGGCAATTGCGAATAACAAGTGCACTTCTTCTTTTCCACATCGTAATATATCGATACAATCGAATATTAAATTTATGTACTGATAAAAATTTATTCCTTTATAAATAACTCGTCGAGTTTCCTGCAGGTCTTCAATAAATGCACTGCAAAAACGTTTATTTTCACCTGGCGTACGTTTCGCAGAAATATTTTTAACCAGTATAACACAAATAATAGTGTTTTTAATCAAATAAAACCTAAAACTAAAATCAACTTTCATAATAAAAATGGAGTTTACAAAATAGAATGTCCAGATTGCAATAAATTCTATGAAGGCCGGACGAAGAAAAAACTGCCCGAGATGTTCATTCAACATCGCAATGCGTTTTTAAACCCTAATACTTACAAATCTAATTTAGCCACACGCTGTTTAAATAATAAACATAAATTTCCAGACTTTCAAAATGTCAAATTAATTAGAAACGAACAGAAAGGTAACAAAATGAATATCAGGGAAAATCTTAATATTTACAAACACAATAATAATAATAATAGTCTACTAATTAAAGAACAAATTCAAACAAAAACAAAACAAGATTTATTTAAAATAATACATTTGTTAGAATAATAAAATAAAACGTTAAATATGTAATAAACAGCTGACTACATAAATATTACAAGAATCGAAGTAAAATCGATTATCCGGCAACGAAACATTCAATTACAATTCAAACAAACCTCTGAATGTACAGAATAATTTCTGTGAAACGTACGTCAGGTGAAAATAAAACCTATTTGCAGTGTATTTATTGAAGATAAAAATTTTTTCGTCGAAAATAGTGAGCGAATTCAGCATCTCAGGTGGCATCCTAGCATATAACAGCTGCTGACTCATATTTTTTACAAGATGAATATGATGATGACCAGGGCTTGATTTCAGGGGGAACGCGCCGGGACGACGTTTCGGAACCTCTATGGGCACAAAAATAAATTACAGAAAAAATGTATGAAAAGAAAAACCTAATTATTACAAAAATTTACCAATACTTTTTAAATTGTGCCCCTTATCGGCCCCACTACAAAACTAAACATTTGTCAAAATCAAACATCAACACTGTAACGCAACAGAAATGCAGTCCTCAATGTTACATAAATAGAATATTCGCAAAATAATAAGTAAATCAATATTTAACTCCCATGATAATACAAAGGTCTCATAAGTACATTTATAATTATATATAAAAACGAATAAGGATGCAAGGTAGAGATAACAATAAAAAACAAACCTGTAAGATAGACAATAGTAAGAAATCCATGTTCAGTGAAACGTAAATAAATATATTATACTGATAAAAATTGTAAGAAAGAAACTAGTACCGAAAATGTCAAAGTGAATGACAATGAAATTAAATAAAAGCGAGACAATAATTTACCTTATAGCAATAGTAAGTAAGGATTATGAATTAAATGATGTTATTTTGTTTACAATGAATGTTATGTTAAAGTTTATGTTATATTGTGCAAATTACTTGTTGAATTAATGTAAAGTAATGAAGCAAAATGTATTATTCGATTACTGTTATAGAAGGATATGGGAAGCAGTTAATTAGTGTTAATGGATATCAATTTTCTTATATGTGATCCCTAGATCAAGATAAAATTGTTATTAGTTATGAAAAGAATAATTATTTATGTAAATGTTAATAGTTAAGGTTTGATTATATGTATGAACTTATGTAAAAAGGCTATAGTTGTTCACCAGGTATAATCAAAGGTAGGTTCATATACAATAAAAGGCCTAACAGCCAATAACACTGTATAACCACTCATAACATAAAGGTTAGGTACGGAAGTTAATAATAATTAATGAATACGGTTCAAAGAGCTAGGAAAAACATTTGATAAATAATGATATATAATAAACCAACTCAATTTAAACAAATTATGATAATGCCACAATGCCACAATGCCATGATATCGATTGATAACGTTAGATATCGAAAAAATAATAAATTCAAAGAAACAGACTAAAATCAAAAAACCAGCAGAATATATGTAGAAATTAGTAAATAAACTATAGATAAAGTTATATTCCGATATGATGGAAGTTTAATAAGGAATGGACGAAAAATATATGAAATAATCACTATATACAAAACATTGAAAAGGAAGAAAAATAATGTGTTGCTAAGGACAACAGGAACGAATAGAAGTTGTTGATTTCAATTATTGCCTTTTATGATCTGAACGTGATGAGATTAAAAAACCAAAGAAATGTTTAATATAATACAAATACTCTGAATTATTCTGATACATCTACAAGCCATAAAATTATAATGATAATCGTCTTGACTTATGCCAGCAAAGTTTAACCAAACTAGATCATAGTACAGTATCACAGCAAAAATAAATAACTGAGTTCCACAAGGAAGGACTTGAATTGTCCAATATCAGAAAAGAATTAATGATATATTAAACCAATACAAAGAGTCAACTGTGTAACAACTAATAATACACACCACATTGGAACTCTTAAACTTTTAAATACACAGAACATCACTAAATACTTCAAACGATAAAAGAACGTATTTGGATCCAGAATTTGCAGAAGAACCACCAGTCGGCCGTAAATAAACCCAGGGAGCTGTATTTCCGAAGTGACCAGGACGAGGATTCAACTTTATTGAACCGAAGAAAGGAATATCGAACACCATATCCATTCTGAGCGACGAGGTTAACAAACAGCTGGCTAACCGAGTTGCTTCGTTCTAGTCTGGTAAATTATAATTGTATAAATCATATTAACAACACAACACTTCAAATTTGTAATATCTTGCATTCTTATCTATGTATTTTTAATCTTCCCCGCAGTTACAAGAACCTTCACACCCTGAACTAAATTAATTATAAAAAAAAAACAAATTATATAACTGAATATAAAATAAAGTATTGGACCGAACAATAATCGATTCACGCAATCTATAGCCTTTTGTATGCCAATTGGAACCAATCCTATTTAATGTTAACGGAGTGAATAAATAAAGAAACCTTATATAATTTCGAAATCTTATAATATTTTATTATTAGAATATAATTATAATTATATTATAAGGAATAATAATTTGGGGTATTATTTAATGAGTTGGGAATAAAAGTAACTGACTAAGTGTATAATAATTGGTTACCGTAAACAGTGAATTAACCTATAAGTTTCGTTGTTCCGGAACTGCAGCGCTTGTTGCGGAATTCTCCGACACCAAAGAGAAGAGCATTAAAATACGAAATTTACATAATTCTCGTCGAGGTATACTAGGGCTGAGCGAAATTATAGAATAAAACACTAATTATTTAAGTTACAATCACACTAACACTGGTATTTTACTTAGAGCGATAAGCTAATATTAGTTAACGAAATTACTATATTTCCCAACTCCAGATATCTCAGAAATTGAATTAAATTAACACGACCAAGAGAGGAGAGACAGAGAAGCATACCCGTTCCTATTAACAAATTGGTTTACATTGCTTGACACATTAGTAGACGCAATACGTCGTTTATTAACAACACTAATCTTTATCTTCACTACTATCGTTCAAAAAATGTCCCAATAACCTATGTAGACAATTAAATAAGAAAACTTGCTTTAAAATTAAAACTACATTAAAGGCAACTGATTGGGAGGTTCCGAGAATTATGTGCATTCCAGAGTTTTTCCGGAGTCTTTCTACTTTGAAATATGCTATTGAATCAATAGCAATATCTTCAAGTGAATGTGAGAGGGCTGATTTTTGGCCATCATACAGCACTGGACACAAAGAGTAAGGAAAGATCAAGAAACAAACAGTATGACGACACAATGATGAAACTGCGGCTAACAAGGCGATAGCTCTTTAGAAATACCAGTAAACTTTATTACCTTTTTAAATACAAGTTTATATGTATGTTAAATATTTTACAAGGTTTTAAAAATGTAGAATTTCTTTGTAATAACCTGATGTAAATTTATACGCTAATATAAAATATAAGTATATTTTGTGTCTGTACAACTTTTGAGTTAATGCGTTCCGGCACCTATAATTTTAGAAATCAACCACTGATGATGACGATGGACGACGTGTTTGCAAGGTTATTATAAAGCTGTCATCTATGTGTCCACTTCTACGATCATAACGGTATCAAGCTGGCACAGTACATAAAACAGTATACTATATAGCGAGTGACAGTAATAACTAGGTTATGTCAACCGCAAGGTTACAGGCCGCACCGCATTCGCTGCGTATCAGTTTCTGGGTGAAATCAACACGCTCTGTTTAAACGTAATAAACATGGATTATGTTCGCTCACAGTATGGGAAAAGTTAGTTCGTACATTGGTTTCCTTTGTGCCTAATGCTTATATGCCTAATAAGGTCGGCCGCACACTGGAGCGATATTTTGTTTCGCGACAGAACCGTTTTGACGCATCGTGTTGCAAAGCGTCGCTTCGGTGGTGAGAGGTGGAGGTGGCTCACGACAAAACCAAATCCTAGTCAGCTGTTTCTGAGCTGTAAAAGTGTGTGGTTCGTGGGTTCGTGACAGGCATTATTTTGCATCTATTTCAGTTTCAACTACACCTATACTTGCTTACATTTTTTACTCAATAGTAATTTATAATAATAATAATAATAATAATAAATATACAATAATCTGCGAGAATCAGAACGGAAGAACGATGCATCCACTTTCCACGTATGACTAAGTGTAATATAAACTGTCTGCCTTGTGTGGTTAGAATCCAGCGCAAGGGCAGTTCAAAGTGTCGCAAGCTGTTTTATTGCCAAACATAAATTGAAGGACCTTCGCCCTTGGTCGCCAAGGGCCTCGCGACGCCTCTAGACAACGTCGCAGCCAGTGTGTGGCGCTTTATAAATCCTACCGGGAGTAGAGTCATCTGCGACGCTTTGCGCGCCAAAACGGTTTTGTCGCGAGACAAAATGTCGCTCTAGGATGCGGCCGGCCTTAGACACTACCACCAAGTGTCGTAGATACGCGAGCAAGTTGTTGGACGTTTTGATAACACAGTGATAACTGCTACCAAACGCAAGTAGTAAGCTACAGAACTCGCTTACTATCTTGTGCTAAATACATTAATTATTAGAAGCAGTGCTCACGTAGGACCAGTTTGGGTTTAGACTAGGAAAAGGGACGGGAGAAGAGACGCTGGCTCTGAGAAAGGTGACAGAAAGGAGAATGGAGAAAGGGGAGCAAACGCTAATTGGTTTTGTGGATAAAGAGAAGGCGTTATATAATGTTAATTAGGAGAAGATGTTTAAAATACTGAAAACACTGGTGTAGATTTTTGGAATAGACAAATAATTTGGAGGCTGTATAAAAATTGAGTCAGCGCTGATAAATAAGTTTCGGAAAAACACAAGAGGAAGCAAAAAATTGGAAAGGCGTAAGACAGGATTGCAACCTTTCTCCTGCATGTTATATATACAGATCGCTCTTAAAATATAAACGAGCAAACGGATGGTGGAGCAAAAGTGCAAGGAGAGAGAAATATCACGTTAAGATTTTCAGACGACAATACAACTATGGGTGAAAGTGAACAGTTACATATAATTATTGAGGGATTGAGCAAAGAGTACAATTTAAGAATAAATGTTAATAAAACTAAAGCGATAGTCTTTAGTAAACACGTACAGAATGAATATATTTCTGAACGGGAAGAAGGTAGAGGAAGTAAAATCACAAAAGATGGAAAAAATAAGAGAGAAATTTTGAGTAGGATCGGAGAGGCTAAAGTTGCATTCAACAGTAGATGGAAATTATTGAAATAAAGCAATAGCCTTGGTTCCTGAAGAGTTACGTATGCATGGATGTGAGACGTGGACAATGGGAACAGAGGAAAGGAGAAGACTTGGGCACTGCAAATGTGATGTTATAGGAAGTTACTGAAAGTAAGATGGATCGACAAGGTTAGTAATGATGAGATTGCGACTGGTGTTGTGGGAGGGGGGGGGGGAGCAAAATATTGTGAAGCGAGGGTCGAACTTACTGCCAATATTATGCGACAAATATATTTGGTAGAAACAATACTATAAGGTTAAATTGAAGGGAAAAGAAGAAGACGAAGACCGAGACAGATTATTGGTGGCGTAAGTTGGAATTTCTATGAGGAGATGAAACGGAAAGCACAGAGAAGTCCGGTGTGAAGAACTGCCACAAACCAATCGGCGTGCTGCTAACTAAAGAAGGAGAAGAGTGTACATGATTACATGAATTTTAATACAGGATAATCTTTTTAAGCTTTTTAAGGCGTCTCCTAACACATTTACCATCTTGTTATGAATTTCAATCGGCTGTAGACCCATTTCAGCAAACAATTCAAACACAACAATTGTTTTATCCATCTTTTGTCCGTGTTTCAAAACGCGCGTAACACGTAAATTTCGAACAATTGATAACCAATAAATAAAGTGACAGACATATTTGGAAATTTACAGGTGTTTACAAGAAACATGAGGCTTACAACGCACGTAAACGTTATGATACTTATAGATGTCGCTACACGAACTTTTCAACTGGCTCTCGTAGATACGTGTTTTCTCCATTCAATACGGCACGTAAAAGTTTACTTCCTTCGTATGTTTTAATTTATGTGATCATAAGACGTGTTTATTTCCCAGATAAAGAAGATAACGAATGGAGAATAAGTATAACCGGGAGACAGATGAGCTATTGAATCATGAGGACATTGTAAGATTCGTAAAGGCTCAACGAACGGTCATCTAGAGAGGTTGGATGATCAGCGTTTGCCGAAGAAAATCCTGAGGGCGCAAGTCTACAACAGCAGAAAGAGGAGCCGAGCTAGGATAAGATGGTTGGTTCATGTGCTAGAAGATCTAAGAAGAATGGATGTGAGGGGTTAACCTGAGATGGCAATGGACAGGAGACTTTGGAGAAGATTGGTGTTGGAAGCCAGGGCTCGCGTTAGGCTGTCGTGCTGAAGAAGAAGATGTTTTAATTTATGTACTTAATTGCCTCTTGACGTATATAATGATACACGGAGACACGTGACAAATGTTATGCGTAAAAACTTTTAGGCGCAGATAACAATGTAACGGTTGAGAACGGTCAACGGTTTGGCGGCTGGGGTTTATCGCGACGAATAAGTCCTTACACAACGACAACAATAACAGTAATAATAATAATAATAACAACAACAACAACAATAACAATAATAATAATAATAATAAAGTCGTATTTAACAACTCCACTCAGTGTAATTTACTACTGGACATCATTACATTACTGTCTCATCACGACCATTACTGTTGACGTACAATCTTTGTTGAGGAAAAGAAAACGTTTAGACAGAAATGGCGGACATCGTCTCGTCAAGACGACCTTGACAGGAAGTACAAGTTTCAACTTACTGTATACATCTTCCAAATTTGACATTAGGTACTGGTTACAACCTTGACGCAGTGCCGGATTTACCAATAGGCCGACTAGGCCCCAGCCTAGTGCCGCGGGTTCAGAGGGGGCCGCAAGCTACAGATTTTTTTTTTTGTTAACAGAAGTATTTTTATAAAAGTAGGAGCTACAGATTTTATAAAAGCTACAGATTTTTTTTTTTTTTGTTAACAGAAGTATTTTTATAAAAGTAGGAGGCACTTTGATTTATTTAAGTATGATTTTTTGAAATTAAATGATTGTCAAATCTTTATTCAAGTCACCAGTTTATCAGTCGTTTGTTTGTTTGTTTTTTTAGAAACTTGCTTTAAAAAAATCTTATGTATGTTTTAAGTAAACTTTATAAGCTTTTAATAAAGGTTTGTACATATAAACTACTTATAACTGAACGAAAGTGTGTTTATATCTCTTCCTAAAATATAAAAACGTACCCTACGTTATTCAAAAACAATTTTCTATAGTTTTCTTTTTAAAACTTATAAATTTTCCCGCAACATTTTTTGTGTATGCTTTTCCCGCCATTAATTCCATTAAGCTACATACTCACTGAATATTAGTTTACCGTTAGCTTGTTGTATCTTTAGTCAAAGAATAAAAAAAAATTTAAACCTATTTTCTTAATTTTATAAAAATTATAAGAAAAAATTAATGTGTTATACCTAGACAATAAAAAAGAATTTTTTTTTGTTAAATTTCTTAATAAGCTTAGTTAAGTTACTCTACTTAAAAAATAAATTAATGTGTTCAGTTCCTTGCATGATTCTTAATATTTTGAAAAAGTTTGCTAAACAAAAACACGCTTCTTTATTGTAGCCTACTGGTTTTAAATTTGATAGTATTAATCTGACATCAAATTACTTCTGCAGTACACGTATTACTTCAAAGTCACAGATGGGGGGGGGGGGCTCAGAAAACATGGCCTAGAGCCTCAAAAATCTTAAATCCGGCACTGCCTTGACGCCATAGAACTCTTGTAATATTATACTCATCGTCATCTTCAACTAGGATTAAACAAAAAATCGTTTGTTCCGGTCCCAAGCAGACAGACTACAGTTGGTCACTCTAACGCAGTGGCGTATCTAGAATTTTGCCCGGGGAGGCGGTCCGGAGTCTGGTAGGCTTCATACAAAAGGAAAAAAAAGTTAAGACTAATCAACACTGCAGTCTTTAAAGTGATTTAAAAACGTGTGATAACATCGCATTAAAGTAAACGGTAATAACTCAATAAAAATAAAGCAACATTGTCACCCTTATTGAAACATTGTTAAAAGATACTTAGTGACTGAATTGATTTTCCTATATTTCATATTTCAAACGTATACCCTAATGCTGTGTAATAAACCTGTTTGCATATTTAAAACATATCTACTATTATATTAGCGTACACAGCTGAAATATATAAAACAAAACAGTCTAAAAATTCAGAGTGACAAAATTCGTCAACTTTTTGGACCCTCTGGGGGGGGGGGACCCAGTCCCGTTCGTCCTCCCCCCATAAATACGTCCCTGCTCCAACGCTTCTTCGGACGTCCCACATCTCTCCGTCCTTTCGGCTTATAAGTCAATAGTTGTTTGGGGATCCGGCAGTCATCAATTCGTTTAAGATATTCCAACCATTTTAGCCGATATCTGGCGCAATCCTATCGAGTATACTCGTTTCATTTCTTTTGCGATCGTGAAGAGTACATCTTACTACGTGCCTGAGAAATCTCATTTCGGCCACTTGAATACGATTGGCATGGGATTTCATTAAAGTACAATTCTCAGACCCATTCCCAGAAATGTGGGGTGTGAAAAACCATTATCTTAGTCTTCAATGTGCAGATGTGTAATCGAGAATCCTTGCAGACTCGATATAATTGCGTGTAGAGCCCTCTACCAACTGCTTTCCGAGTCGACAGGATGGACTGGTCATCAGCAAACAACGTGTCAACTATAGAGAGTTGCCAGTAATAAAAAGGTCCGGAAGGTTCATCTGCCAATTGCGTATGATTTTGTTTACATACAAATTAAAAATAGAAGGTGATAATCGACACCCTTGTCTTACTCCAGAATCATCTTCTACTTCTATTGAGTTATAAGCCGAAGGGACGTCCGAAGTGACCACCTGTAGCGAATCTGCTTGGGAACGGAACAAACCGTTTATCGTTTGATCATTGTAGAAGAAAAAGAAGAAGATGATTTTAATGTTCATGATGGTGGTGGTGGTGCTTCATTTTCAACAAACAAAATCAACATTTCTTTTTTCATAGCAAATTCTTTAACAGCACAATTTTTTATCTTTGCAGTAATTTAGATATGTTCTTATATTTTTGAATAAACAAAATAATAAAATTTTGGTGTTCTGCCCTAAGGCAGGTCTTCAATTGGTAAAAGCTCTCCAAGCTGTCCTATCGCATCCCAGTCTTTTCGTTTCTTCGTAACACCCTCTTATTTTAATGCTATCTATTAGCTTCATTCTTCTACGCCCTGTTCTTTTTCCTCCTTCTATGACACTCTCCATGGCAGTTGTAAGCAAGCAGTCTCTTCTTAAACAATCACCTAACCAATTCCTTTTCCTATTTTCTATTACCTTCAGGATTCTTCTCTCTATCATCAAACTCTATTCTTCTCTCTATCTCTTCAGGATTCTTAGTCAAACTTCATCATTCCTTACTTTATCAACCCACCTTACTTTTTCCATATATATATATATATATATATATTTTTTTTTTTTTTTTTTTTTTTTTTTTTTTTAACATGTTTAAATCTTCTCAGGTTATCACTATTTTAACTCTGTTACAAAATTTCACAATTTCTAGATTATTAGCTATTGTACACATTACAACCGAACGTTCTAAAACGGTTACACATCGTTGTAAACATCTGTGCGTATCGTGTTGTTTGACGTTAGTGTTGTATTATATATAGATAATAACGTAAAATTAAATAACATAGTGTAACAATTCAAAATGCAAATATAAATTTATTTCTGTTTGCGGAGCCCCACGATCTTGGACGCCATTTCTTATGACGATACAAAATGGCAAATTTAATATAATTTAAATTTGTGATGCCCCACGTTGGAAGCGACATTTCTTATGCAACGTTACATATACATAAGTACAATTTATATTGGGTTTCAGGTGTATCTGCAATAAGAACTCTATGTAACTTGTAACGGTATTTCAAATTTATTTGATATTAATAAAATTGTGCACCTGGCACTTACTTCGAATTAAAACATTCGTTATTATTTTGTTATTATGCCGTAAGGCTTATGCTATATACATCCTTACTGACTAAATATTCTATTCTACTAATTATTGTATTAAAAAAAAATCTCATTTCCAGACTACTCAGTCAATTAGTGTGTTTCAAAATATCAATGTTTAAATATCTTCTTATATTTTGTAATGTAACTCAAAAATATCAATAGTTACTGAATTTATCTTTCGTTTCTCAGTACTGATTATTTACGCTAATTTTTACTTTAATGCTTTGTATTCTTTTCATTTCAATACTAATTTGAGCTCTTGTTTACGTTAATCTTACTTCAATAACATCTATGATTTTAATTCTATATTTACAATAAACATTGGCTCTTACTTTTAAATAGAACAAGAATGTCTTTAATTGTCTTTGAGTTAATTGTTCGATTAAGAGACAAATAAGTTGTTTATCACCTTATTGTCGTCAATCATACTCAATCATTGGATCCCTCTGTAATCGTCCTCGTCTCGAACTCCAGCATCACTTCCTCTTGTCCAGCGTCGTCTCTCTCTTGTCCAGCGTCGTATCGCTCTTCTCCTCTTTTCCAGCGTCGACTCTCTCTCTGTGCAGCGTCGTATCGCTCTTCTCCTCTTGTCCAGCGTCGACTCTCTCTCTCTGTCCAGCGTCGTATCGCTCTCTGGAACTTCTCCTCGTGCTGTTTCGGACGTCAGTTGATCTTCTTATGTGGATCTTCTTATGTAATTTTGTTACTACTTAAAAATTTTTTGTTTTACAATCCAGTTACATAACTGTATGTAACTGGAAGGATGAAACTATTTACAAAAATTTAAATATTCTGTGCGGACGGGCAGAAGCTCTCGCTGTACTGTGGGTGATTTAAGAAAGAGAACCACTGTAGCGTGTGTGTCGTCCTATTTATACCCATGTCTTGGTCAACACGTGCAGTTGTACGAAATCGACATGTCAGAAACTGTCTCTGGGTTCAGTTCCCCCACTCTTTGTCAATTTCGCTATTTCTTATATTTCTGCGAATTGCAGAGTCCTGTAAGTATACTCTTATACTCATCTTATAACTATTTTCACAACACATGTTCACTGTAATTTTGGACATTGCAACTTAACCCTTTCGATTTGTACACAGTTATTTCACTACTACACTCGTACGGTGTGTCTTTTTCACGTGGTTTTTGTACACAGTATTTAGTAAATTTTATTACATTTTATTGTGTTTTTGGATTTTACTTCTTAATTATAGTTTATGAATAATTACGGAAAACCAGTAATTATGCAATTATTCATCTTGGGGTGGTAAACTCGCCTGCATAGACCTGCGTTCACACACACTACCAAAATACTAGTGTACACACTTTCAGTTACATTTGTGTGTGTGTGCACGTTGATTCAGGTCGAAACACCTGTTCATATTTTTGTCTGAGTCAAGCTTGCAATCCCTGACATGCTTATTTCTAATACATTATTAATTATTTACAGTTTATTAGGTATATTTAAATTTTTATATTCAATGCTCAGTACATCACTTATTTGTACTGTCGCAATAGAAATATATACTATTAAAAATATGTACATATAATTTTGTTTAATTGAGCCGTCATATCTTAAGAATTCTATGTCAATCTCAAAAAAATAGAATATTGTTATAATCAGACCTACAATTATCGCACTCTCAGTACCAATGCTGACTAGATCTGCACCAATCTTAACAATGATAACAACAACAATTGGTATTCACACCATTAGGATTCATCCTTCTATCTTCCAGTAGCGTGTTCCGTTTACTGAAATCGCCGTAACTCTTCAATATTCAATGATAATTCTATGAAGATTCTAATGTTCGCTGTTCTCAGACGCCGGTGTAAACGGGATAAAGTTAGGAATCGAAACCGTGGTTATTACAAATGCCGGCTAATCATAACAATGGTAACGATAACAATACCAAAACGTCCACAACAGAGGCGTCACGCGTCTGTCTCCCAGTCGTCTGTTATGTATGCACGACGTGTCGACGAAACGGTGGTCACTTTAGAATGCTGCACACGTGTGTATGTGTGCACGCGCGCGCGCGTGTCGGTGCGGGCGTACGTATTTGAATACGACTGTCTTCCAGCCTGCATTCTAGGCCAAGTAACATCTCTTCTCTCACTCTCTCTCTCTCTTTTTCTCCAAGGTGAAAATGAATCATCACTGTGTTTGACAAACAACGTATATCGAATGTTGGTTAAGGTTCTGTTATTTACACCTGATAGTTTGTAGGCCTCATTCTTTACTGCTAAATACTCGACACTTCTGTAACCCTGACAAAGTATCGATTACAACAGCAGTTTTAATCTCGCATATTTATTACTACTACAACAACAACTACTACTACTACTACTACTGCTGCTGCTGTTGCTGCTGGTACTATTTTAACAAGGGTAGGTGAACAAATTTGCTAAACAAATATCCGGAAGACTGCACACTTCCGGGGTCTGTGGGTCTAGGTAGTACCGGTACCAGAAAAGAAACCTCTTCTAGGATACTTACCTCTAACTGTTTGCCACGCCTACTTCGGGCTAAACCTATTGTTCTTCAGGCTCAGATCTGGCGTCAGGCTTCTTAATCTTCTTCTATATTATGTTGTCCAAGTCTATCTTCTCCGACGGAAGAATCTCTTTTTCCAGGTCTCTTCCCTTCGAAGCATTGCTACGATGATGTTATCCGGGGAGATCTTCAGCCTAATCATCTCTTGCAACGATCTCCTGTGTTGGTCCCATCTGTCGCAGACGAAGAAGGTATGGCCGATATCGTCCGCGGCTCCCGGGCAGTACGGCAGTCTTGTGACTCGTCATTTCCAACTTTCTTCAAATAAGATCGAAAGTACACGTCCAGTCAGAAACTGGGTAAGGTAGTAGTTAGTCCCCCCCCCCGTGCTTCCTCTCCGCCCACCTGCACCATCTGCTTGATGAGCCTTCTCGTCCAGCGACGTCGCTCTTCTTGCACCCAAGATCTCTGGCAGCTCTCCGTCATCTGGCTTCGTGCCTCTTGGCAACGATATAATAATAATAATAGTAGCAGTGGCAGCTAGTGTTATGGTCGCAGCGTTGCACAACCACGAATATAGAATAACTAAACTACAAAATTATATACGAAAACATTAAGCAACTAAAAGTGTCATAAATTTCAACGGAGAGCGTATTAGATCCTACGCGGTAATGTTCGCGTACAATTCAAATGTTTCGCGGAGGCTGATGGTTGTAGGCCGTTTGCAACTTCAACCGTATATGGCAGAGCCTACTACACAAACATATGGAAGGACGTGCGCTACTCTTCACAACTGCCCCTATGTTCCCAATGTTGCGTAGGCGGTTGCAAAGTTTCTGCAACGCTCCGCTAGTAGCGCTGTAGCGCAAGTTTGTGGCATGAAATCAGCACAGCCTTCTTGGTTTATAAGTTGTGTCAGGTTTAGTGGTTACGTTGGTTCAAGGTAAACGTTATCCGTTGTTTGAGATTATAAAATTATAGTAAAATTTTGTATAAGTGTGATTATGATAGTTGAATGTCTTTTAACCGATCTCCCATCCATTCAACCAACTACTGCAACCACCAAAATTTGGAATCACCAGCCGCCACTGGATAGCAGTACTGTACTAGTGGCAGTAGTAGTAATATTATTACCGTGTGAATGTGATGAAAAGGGGAGCAGTGGAGCCAGACGCCACAATCAGAGGGAGCCGAAATTGATGGCCTAATACACAAATTTGTTGAAGTTGTTGCTCGCATAAAATAGCAAAGTTCTATAACCTGCAGAGATCGACAAGCAAAACAAAGTCCATAACGTTCAAAGGTTCCCATCCCTTAAAATGTAAGCTCGTACTAGCCCTTTCAGTGGATCTGTCCTCCACAGAGGACAATTAGTTTTATTCTTATTTAATTTCTTAGAGCCTTGTATGTATTGACAGTGATTCTGTATGTTACGGGAGACATTGTTTCAATGTTAAAAGTGCCCTCTCAACTCTCTGGCCAAAGAGAATAAAGCATGGAGTTCATTTTTGAAGTTGAGAAATTTCATAAAGTATAAAGTTTCCAAAGACAGTTGATTACTTTCATTGCAGATTTTCTTGTTAGTGCTGAAAAAAAAAACATATTAAAAAGAAAATAATTAATGTGAAACTTTTGCTGCTTATTTTCTACCGGACAGTTAATGTCAGGTTGTATTGATGTTATTTTTAACCTTAAATCACACTCAGTAGACCTCCTGTTCCTACATTTGTTTTTAACATAAACGAGTTAAGCGAATCCACTTTCACGAAGGTAACTTGGCACAAAAGGTAAAAAAGACTTTAATGCTTATGATGACCTGGGTACTCGGTTTTTGTTGCCATCCAAAACGACTCTAGGGTTTTTTTTCTTTTCAAAGAGATCCTTCATAGAGCTGTCGCTTGTCATCTCAATGAATGATTCTTTTTCTTCTACATCTTCAGGTAACTTTTTCACCGAAAATGGATTTTTAACCCAATAATTTGTTGTGACACTTTCTGGGAAGTACTGTTGAAAGCTGGTATTCACTGCTTTAAGATGTGCAATTATGTCAGACATCAAAACTTCATCAGGGGTTAGTTCATTTTCTTCCACAAATGTTTTAAGCGTGCTGAATGGTTACCGAGCATTTTTTGATACTTGAGTAATAAAGAGTACTAGTTTTCTCTTTAAAGCATTGCTTCTGTCATTGGCAGAAATATCTGTAACACTAGTGACTTGCAGATCCATATTCACAATGTTCAGTCTACCGAATATGTCTGCTAAATAGGCTAGTTATTGTTGTTGTTTTGAACATAAATTATTATTTATTTATTTTTTCAAGTAAATTCTTTTTTTCTAGCTAGGTCTTCTTGCGTTCACCTTGGATCCCTCCGCATACCACTAATGGTAAACGTACCATTAGTTGGGGGTTCGGCTTCTGTGTGGGGCATTCGGCCACTCATCAACTGATGAGAATGGTGGAATACATCACGGACCGTTGGCTGTTTCTTAGGTTTTAAAAAGCCTTCGACAGCGTATGGCATGATGGGCTTTTATTCAAGCTTAGGGAAGTCCAGCTCCCAGACTGCTACCTTCATCCGATTGCTAGCTTTCTGACGGAGAGGACCTTCTGCGTGAGAGTTTGCGATTCTGTCTCTTCCGAGAGACAAATCACAGCCGGCGTCCCTCAAGGTAGTGTTCTGGGCCCCCTTCTGTTCTCAGTCTACGTCAACGACGTGCCGAGACAGCCTGGTATCCAGGTGGCCCTCTTTGCGGGACGACACGGCCGTATTTACGGCTGATCGTCATGTGGGAAGAGACGTCTTAAGGTGGTACGTGGTACGAAGTGTCGCGAAAAATCTAGTGGTACGGTTTGTCGGGACATCTTCTCGCTTTCTGATGTGTTTCTCAGTTCGAGCAATAGTCAGTCGATACGCTAATCTTCAACCTTTACTATTTTTTTTTTACTCCTCTGATGCACTACCGTTTCTGTACGCGCGCGCGTAGGATATCAGATGTACCAGACGGAGCAGAGCGTCAGACGGTGTAGCGTACAGTAGATACTACTGCGCAAATCTGCTCGCGTGCGCACGGCCTTCAATTAGTACGCTCACGTAAATGTACAGCTTTGCATAATTCATCATGTATTATACAGTGAGCTGCACACGGCGCACTTAGAAATGCTCCCCCCCTCGGGTAATAACACACTCAATCACTCTCTCTCTCTCTCACTCCCTCTGTCTTTCAAAACATGTCGAACTTTCGATCCATTCGATCCACCACTACGCGATACGCAATGTTTTGGTTATTAGAAGGCAGTGAATTTGAAGGCAGTAGTTAGCGTGTAGGATCGCTAAACCGCGCACCCAGTGTTCGAGTCGCTTCGCGGTCGGTCGAAATATTATCCGACGAATTGACATTTTAAAATTATACTTAATGCTTATTAAAATAAATTTCCGGGCTGTTTGGCCGTGGTCCATTGTTTCTTATTAAAACAGACGTTTCGTCACTTTATTTTATCATAGAACCAACCTGAAACTAACTTAAAAATCAGTTCCCGTTTTGTAAATTATATGTATTAGATTTAAATAATTATACATAACTAGGAATAATAAGATATACTGTTCATGTTGTACCAAGCTTTTTAGCGAGCTCCCAATAACCCCTAACTAAACCCAATAACCATGTTTCTCTTTAAGCTCCGGTGGTACTCGAAATGAACGCGGAAGACCAAAGTGGCACGCGTGCCGGAAAGATTGGGAACCACTGCTATAGACGAAGATGAACACGCTCGTCTTTATCACCTTCCAACTAGGCGGACAGTTCGGCGGCGCTGTGAAGAACCACAGATTTTCTACTTGCGAGAATTTTTGTTCCAGTTTTAACGCATCATATGATTCTTCAACCCCCACCCCATCATTTTCATCTTCATGAAAAATTGAAAACTCGCAAACTAATCTTTAATTTTTCTCACCAACTTCACACAAATGAAGCTTCATTCAAAACACTCAAAGAATCAAACAAAAACAAAAAGAGTTCATCCTAAACAAAATAAAACAACTGCAGAATAGAGAGATTAACCGATTAAATTTTGTTAAATACTTTTTTAGTATACTTTTTGTAGCAGCGTTTTAGTATAGTCTGATCTTGTAGTAGTTTGTAGATAGGCCAGTGCAAGACTGCTGACTTACAGTACTTTCACGTCATATTTTTTTTAACATACCTTGTAATTAAGTGCGTAAGTGTTGTGATGTGATACAATCTACTTCTTGTTCAAATAATTTGATAATTATATACATTGCCTTCATAATTTAATTAGTTACGATCATAATGTACGCTATAGTTAATAAGTCTTCTGTGATTTGACACTTCTAATGAAAGTAGATTATTAATTAATAATGTAACGAGCAGAAAATTTTAAAAATTTTAAATTTTCACCTCGGCAGAGTACGTTCACACGAGGCAGTGTCAACGACTTATAGTTGGCGCAATAAATAAGGAGTAATGAGAAGATGTCAGTGAGGCGTCGCTGACTTGACAATAGAAACACATTAAGTTCGATCCAACTATAGAAATTGGTGGCGTAAGATGACAGGGAAAGTTCGTCCAGAATTATTGCTCTCCGCAGCTGTAACAAAGTAAGCCAGGACATTCACACCCGTACCGAGAATTGTAGCAGATGTTGACCATGTTACGTCAGCAGACGATAAACGACAAAAACGAGTGAAACTACACCATTACAATGGAACGGATGCACTGCACCTTAAGAAACAATACAGTAAGATAGGCCTGACAAAGACTAAAGTCGTGTTACGCAGCTGGAGTTATCGTCTAATTGACAGACAAGAATTTACGAAGGGAAAGTTGGGGTGACTTCACCAGCCAGCAGATGTTCAAAATTGTTAATAGCCAAAAAAAGGGGTTAGAACTTGGAACAATGCGCCAGGAAGACTGAAAGTACAGATAATGGGAATCTATAGAAACACAGAGTTTACTCAGACAATAGGCTGATCGACAAGTGTCTAATAGCCATAGTTTCGTCGAATCGGGTAAACGTTCGTCAGAGCAAAAATCGGGGAGACCAAAGAACCTATCAGGAGCCTTCAGCCAGCGAGAAATTTGGTGGTGAGGAGTGTTTCCATAGTAACAGAAACTAAGGGCCTATCGGGAGAACTATGACGTAGAATCTTGACATGGTGGGACAGTATTTTCCAAGAAAACTAAAAACTGACCAATCTCGAAATGAAGTAGGCGTGAATCGCGCCAGAGACAAAATTTTGAGTAGGGACGAATTAATCTCATCTAAAATCTATCTGTCTAAAACGGCGGAGGGACAGTCTACACTCAATTTTTGAAACAGTAATACTCAATTTTTCGACAGTTTTTACTAAAGTTTTCAGACAGTTTTTACACTCAAATTTTCAAATAGTTTAACTTCAAGTGCGAGAGACGGTATATCATAAACTTTCAACAGTTTATTCTAATCATTCGGAGTTAGTATTATTTAAATTTCAGAAGAGTACATTAATCGTGCGGAATATTAACTCGAGTCCGGAAGTTAGAACGTTAACCAGTAACTTAAAAGACTTAGTAATACATTCATGTCACGGTAGTGAGATTTAACCGAAGTGCGAGGTAACGGACTTAGTTAAAATTATACAAAGTGAACAATCAGACCGTTACACCAACAGACATCATCACTTAACGATATACAAAACAGTTGAACTTAATATAGTGTACTACACATTATTAACAACATAATGAACACGAAATATTAAACAAATTAATGAATAATACGAATGTTTAATGAAGCAGCGACAAGTGGAACTAGACATGTATATTAACATTAAAACGAACTCACAGCACACACAGTAAGATGAAACATTTGATTGAACACTGAACTTCAATTATTCACATATACAAACGCCTACGCGAGTGATCGGAAGAGTAAGTGTTAAGTGATTGTGAGAAAGCAGCATCCGACGGAATGGGTCTACGAGCCATCTTCATCTCTGGAACTCAACTTCAACAACAACTAATGGATATTCAATAACCAAGTAACCATTATTATAATCATTTCTAATTAGTAACTTCTACTGACCTGGTTTCTTTCAAATAATTCACACCTGAGAAAATTATTAAGAAAAGTAATGAATAAATCTGAATAAAGTAATTAATGAATGTATTAACAAAAGCTTATTTGGGATTTAATGAACGCATCAAATAAGTAATATGAATTGTTATATATTTGATTTATATATGTATGTATGTTTTCTCTGTTTTCAGCATATAGTGAAACACGTAAATTGTTATTATAAAATACGTATGTATTTCAGGTACAGCGACGTATCATGTGTACAATTATAATGTATTATGAATGATAATTAAACTAGTACTTTAAGTTGATCATAAATATGCGTTCATTATTGCCAAATACAACCTAAATATCAGCCTGAAATTTGAAGGAATACAAATAGATTTCAAGAGTCTCATATGTGTAAATAAAGTAAATGAATTGATAACGTTAATCTATTAAATGATATCACGTATGTGTTGATGAGAATCAGAAAAGTTATACACAATGTTAAATGGCTGTTTCACACACGGCATGAAAGTAACCAATTAAAGCAAGTAAATACATATTATCTATTGCACATGAATTATATAAAATTCATTGTATAAACTGTGTTCCAACACGCGGGCATAGATAATCAGAGTAATAAATAAGATTCAATTATACACATACATGTGAAAAATCAATAAAATATTTATGCAATTAATACACACTTATAAATTTACATTTATAAATGGCGTCCAACTTCGGGGCTAGATATATGTGAAAGATATCAGTATTTATACATTTATAATAATAACTCCTATTACTTTACGACAAGTTCAACTATTTAACTTTCTAAATTAGATATAATCGGGTATCGTGATACGCACTGGAAGAGGGAAGACTGACCCAGTGATGGTTAATAGAGGTGTCAGATAAGGGCGCCGTCTTTCACCTACATTGTTTAATATATACTTGGATGATGTGATCAGACAGCGAAAAGTTGAAGTCAATCCAGAGATAAACTTACATCCTGCCACCACATGAATAAACGCTCTGTCGCTAATGCCCAGGTAATACTCCAGAAAAGCGAAGACTTCGGTTCTGCAGCAGTCGATATACCATTTAATTTACCTTTGTTCAACTGATCTTTCCTTTTTAATTATTTAGGCTGCTTAGTAAGTTTTGATATTAATTGAATCGGTGAGAAGAAGAAGGAAAAGATTTCATCTTTTGTCCAAATTTAACTGAGATAGTCATTTTGTTTAAAAACTAAAAATACATCTGGTGATATATATAAAGGAAACATTTCTTTTTTTTTAATGTAGTTATAAACAGGATGCAAATTTTCCGTGAGAGCAAGAAGGAAAACATTCCTGGAATGTGTTCCATCTTAGTCTCAATGTGTAGTTAGTGTACCGTATATTCCTTCAGAATGTGGTGCTCTTGTTTATATTATAGTCTTTGTGATTGGTCAGTTTAAAGAGATTTTTTTTAAATAGATTTTTATGTGTTAATTTACTTTAAAATCAGTTTAAATTTTAACACCAGTTGTGAAAATGTCTGAATCTGAGTATGAAAGCCCTGTAAAGAAATGAACAAGATGTGGTAATATAAAAAACTGATTAAATCAGATAGGCTTAAGGGGGATAAGCGTGTTACTACTGAAGGGAGGTTTGTGGAGCAAACGATTAAAAGATTACTGGACCTAAATGTGAGTGGAGAAAGATGTGTACTGGGACGTTTACTTCTAATAACAAAGAAAATATTATTAATGCAGGATGCAATGGTTAACCAAAAAATTAACAACAAATGTATTTATGGGTGGTTTAACTATAAAAGGTGGTTTCAAATAATACATCACTACTTTCCAATCCGTGGTCATAGCTTTCTTCCTTGTAACCAAAACTTTGCAGTTGTAAAAAGAGTTATTGGTCGGCATGACCGGATTTACACACCACTTCAGTATGATGAAATGATACGAAGTTATGAAACAACAGAGCCATTATTCAAAGTAAGATCAGTGAAAAGTCAACAAATATTAAATTTTAAAGAGTACATGCCTAAATTTGTCAAAAGAAGTACTAAAAGCTTTCAGGGTAGAGATATGTTCAACGTAAGCAAATATCGACATTTCATCTACAAGGAAGAACAAAAAGGAAGAACTTGTGCTAGCATGAGAGTTTATTAATAGTATTCACAATGAAGTGTTTAAGCTTTACAAGAGAGGGGGGGTGATATTTTACTTCCTGTTAGCAAATGTTTATGATAGGAAAGTTCCTATAAATGACAAGAACATACAAGATTTGGCTAAAATTCTGGAGTATTCACCCGATGAAAATCCACAAGAAGATAATGGTGAACCACTAAGTGATTAAAGTGCTATTAATATTGGAAAAGGAAAACATTGGTTACTTTTACCCTTTACATTTTTGTTTATTTTTATAATGATATTCAAAGTGATTAAAAGTGTTACTAACTGATAATAGGAAGACACTGGTTATTTTTAGTTTCTGTATATATTTCTTTTTATTTTCTAATATGCAAAACGTAAAAAGATTACTGTGAATCTAAACAATACTATGGACAACAGTAAAAAGTAAATAAAATATTTAATTACAATTTTTTTAAAATGTTATTTGATACCGGTTAGAACTGAGCTCAAAAAGGATAAGATTCCACAACCTTTACTATCATATAACGGTTTACTTGTTCAAATTTTGCTAATATTGTAACTTGGGACCTTAGTTTTATTGAGTAACTTTATAATTGTAAGTTTTTCCATACAGTCACTCATTTAGCCACAAATCAGTGTTTTATCGTTTTCTAAAAATGATGATCTGTGAAATGTGTTCTTTCTTCTTCTCACCCATTCAATTATGACTTTGAAAAGAGTGAGAAACAAAAAGCAAAGATACCCTAGCGCTCGAATACTCGAGGTGGAACAAAAGAGTCGGTCTATAGACACCAGATAGGAAAGATTAAATAAAGGGATCTTCCCCAAGACCAGGTAAGTTGTCAATCCACAACCAGGGATTTCACGTACCAGTCATCTGATACGTTTTGTTGTTAATTACGTATGACTTGAAAAAGAAATTATCAAGATTTGAAAAATGTCTGGCACAGTTAAAATGCACTCTAAAAAAAAATCGCAGAGATACGCTACTTAAGTTTTATAAAGTGATGGCAGCACCTGCTTTTCTCTATGGGTGTGAAAAGTGGACTTTAACTAAGAAGCCCTACCAGAGTATACAGGCCGGGGAAATAACATTTCTGCGAGCTAAAGTAGGGTATAAGCTTATCGACCAGAAGAAGAATGAAGATATAAAATCTGAACTGAAAATGCATAAACTTTGTAGTAAAATAAATGAATATAGACGGAAATGAACAGCCCACCTACAGCGAGAATCGTCAACTAACATAATGAGGCTGGTACTGCATTAGGTTGCCAGAGGACGGCGTAGTTTGGGACGGTCAGGAACAAAGTGGATTCAACAGGACAAGTGAACCGTGTGGGGGCGGAACGGACGTTGGAGCCTAACGCTTAGAGTAGATGATGATGGAGTTCCGTTACAAGTGATGTCTATATATTCAACTAGCTGTTACCCGCGGCTTCGCACGCGAATATTTGACTTTTAATAAGTATTTTAATATAATTTTTATTGCCTCTGTCTATATGGCGTTCTGTCAGCTCGTATAACAATTTTGTACTTATTAGTCAAATTCTCTCCAAAGCTGTTTTCAACACTTGTACTATTTTAACTTGTACTAAATTACTATGTTAGTGCAACAGGCTTTGGAGATTTAAAAGTACCCGTTTATAAAGCCTTTGGAGATATTTATAAAGTACCTGTTAAA
Organism: Magicicada septendecula; assembly: GCA_034769895.1. Taxonomy (NCBI): domain Eukaryota; kingdom Metazoa; phylum Arthropoda; class Insecta; order Hemiptera; family Cicadidae; genus Magicicada; species Magicicada septendecula. The sequence continues at coordinate 58,367,995 of CM068370.1, read as the reverse complement.
TCAAAAACGCTAAATTCTTTAAGTGTTACTGTGTTAGAAACATTGTATAACACATTAAACGTTATGTTTTCCTAAACCATGGCTTTATTTATTTCAGCAGTAAACTAAAAACCAAACACCGTTGTCACCTAACATCACAAATGAAAACAACACGTATTTTCGCTTTGCATTAAGTAATAGGACTGCTATCGTAATTAATTCTGGTCTCCATGGTGTTGCTGACATCTTTAGTAGTAATATTCAATATATTTCATTACTTATTCACTGCATCCTCAGAAATACGTATAAACATAAATTTTATAATCGTTTAAGGCAATTACAAAATATATAGACGTATCTGTGTATAAAATTACAAAATATATTGATACAATCGCATATTAAAAACATTAAAAACTGCAAGAACGGATAAAGGTACAGTTCCGATGCCGCTAAATATCATTTGTTTATTTACTTGTTACTATGGTAATTAATTCTGGTCTCCACGGTGTTGTTGAAATCTTTATAGCGTCAACGAAGAGGCACAAATAAAAGGGCCAAAATCGTGCGAACGGGACAAAAAATCAAATTCCAAGTCAGACAGTGTTTTGTGCCTTGTATTGTGCCGGGTTTTGAATTTCCCGGCGTGGTTATATCTGTTCAGTGCTGCCAGCGCAGTTGGCAGCAGTGCCGCCAATGCTTTCTGTCAACGTTCCGGCTCCGGCGACGCGATCGAGTGAGCTGCCGCTAGATCAGCTGCTCGCTGTCCGTTGTTCATAAGCAGGTTAACCAAAGGTTATTTTTTGCAAATTGGGACAGGTCGTTTTATGCAGGATGTGGGACCAACTAATTCAGGCCTAGTCCTCATTTCTTTGCCAACCTTCGAGGAGAACGTTCCACTGGTCTGACGGGCCAGGATTTGCGTGTAGATCTTTTTACCATGCGTTCGTAAACTGGTAGAGGCGTTCAGGTTAGACTTAATTATATTATTCTGTGTTTATTTAATTATGGATTATGTGTTATGATGGTGTAAGTGTGTGTGTGGCCCAGACTCATGTAAAACGTATTTCATTGTAAAACTTGATCTTCATTGTAAACTTTGATTTCATTTATTTATTTGATTTCATTGATTGTCTTGTCTTGATTTCATTGTAAACTTGTCTTCTAAAATTTGATCTACACGTTACTTACGGTCTGGAAGCAATTGGTGATATTGTATTCAATTGTATTTCGATAAAGTTGATTGAAAGTAATTACTATAATTGAATAAAACAAGCAATGCTGAATGAATCAGAGTAAATATGAGGTTGATAAAAGGTTGTGAAAATGAGTGCGGTATTTGTGTTCCGAGGCGACAGAGTGTTATGTGTAGGCGTATTAACTGACGGCTAATCTCCGAATAAAAAAAGTTATAGGTCCCTGCACCAGTCAGGAGAAATGGCAAAGAGCGGTATAGTCACTTTAACACCTGTGCTCCCCGAAGCCGTCAGACCCATGAAGGAGGATCCAACAGAACACACCGAAGGACACAGATCTGCCCGGAACGAGAGCCAGTGGACAATCATCACAATCTAGGGACAATCAGCAACACTCCTAGCACACTGTTCATCATGGTACCGTTTGAGTTCTTCTACAAAAAAGCACAGGTGGGAACGTTTTAATTATCACTCTTCAATCAGCATCAACTCAATTGACCGGCTACCCTTGTGTTCACATTAAACATCTTTATTAAGAACTTACAATACCTCAAATCAAGAACTCAAGTTGTTTAAAAAATTGTAATTGAATACTTTGTAACTGGTCTGACATACACCATGAGGGGGTAGTTAAATGGTTTTGCTAGAACATGGGTTCCTCTCTTAAACTATTTCAAGTCTAATCTGTATTACCCTCATTTATTATAATTAGTGTGAAGGGTTATTCATGTTTTCATTAAGGGGTGGGGTTAACTTAATTGGTTCGTTATTCCAACTGTAAGCATGTTCGCGTGTTCTCCCTCATGGGGTATGCTGGTCTGCACATGAATATATGTATAACTAATGTTTATTTTGTAACAACATAAATTAATTACTTTATATAAAATGCAACATGATTGGAACATTGTGTCACAACTTAAACGCTAATAAATTTGTTACTTGATTGCTAATAACGCTAACAAAAGAGTGTTGATTGCAAATCCTGTCACTCTGTTTGGGCTCCAGCACACTTTTCGCTTCCTCTAGGTTAAGTAGCCTAGTCTTAAATTTTGCGTAGCGGCCTAGTAGCGCCGTTACAGTATCAAAGGTTACCTGTGCAAAATTTGGTGGCAATCGGTATAACGGTGTGGATTTGTATTCAGTACGCATAAATCCTCAGACTTTGAGTTTCCTATATATATATAACATATGTTAACGCACTGGGGATCCCCAATAAATTATATGTTTAAAACTAAGTCAGGGTTTGTGGGAAGCATATACGTTAGAACATTTTTAACAAACTTTAGGCATTTTGCAGGATCATGTATAATCTATATATATGACTTATAATCTTAATACTTATAACTATTTTACCTCAAGATATATTTTTTCCTTTAGGAACATGTTTCGGGAGATCCTGTTCTCCCATCTTCAGCCTTTGCCATCTTGCTTCTGGTGCAGTATTTGTGTGTTGGCTTCTGGATGTTATTAAGGTGGTTTGTTGGTCTTTGGTCCTTCAATGTTGCATTATTGTGTGTGGTTGTGGTATCTGTTTTTGTATTTTGTGTATTTTCGATGTTGAGTGCTTTGAATATTGTGTCATGTTTTGTATTGATTTGTATTTGTTCTGGTATTAATTTGTTTTGTGTTTTATGTTTGTAAATCTGTAAATTTTCCCAAATGTTCATTATGGTGCCTTTGTGTGGTATATGTTTTATTAGTGTTACATTGGTTATGTACCACACAAAGGCACTATAATGAACATTTGGGAAAATTTACAGATTTACAAACATAAAACACAAAACAAATTAATACCAGAACAAATACAAATCAATACAAAACATGACACAATATTCAAAGCACTCAACATCGAAAATACACAAAATACAAAAACAGATACCACAACCACACACAATAATGCAACATTTGAAGGACCAAAGACCAACAAACCACCTTAATAACATCCAGAAGACAACACACAAATACTGCACCAGAAGCAAGATAGCGAAGGCTGAAGATGGGAGAACAGGATCTGCCGAAACATGTTCCTAAAGGAAAAAATATATCTTGAGGTAAAATAGTTATAAGTATTATAGTATTATATACATCAAGAAACGGACTGTAGCAGAAAGTGATTGAAAAAAAAAAAATATATATATATATATATATAAAACGTATATGCTTCCCACAAACCCTGACTTAGTTTTAAACATATAATTTATTGGGGATCCCCAGTGCGTTAACGGGTAAATGCAATCACACGCCAATCCCGGCAACTTAAATGAACGAGCGAAGAGAGTTCTCAGTTTTCACTCGACTGTTTGGCATTTGTCTGTCTGTTTATCTATCTATTTATCCGTCTGTTAAGGTCTCTATTTTTCTAGGTTAACAGCCCATAGGCTGGCTGGCAGCAGCTAGCCATTCTTCACGCTTCTCTGCTTTTTTCTTTTCAACTCACCATATGATGTGCAGTTTATATCGACCATAAGCTGTTTCATGTAGTCTAAACGGGGTCGACCTCTGTGATTCTTCCCTTCAATTGTTCCTTCTATTATTATCTTAACCAACCCATTGTGTCGTAGTATATGCCCTATAAACTTAGCTCTTCTGCCTTTTAAATTTCGTAAAAAGCTCTCCTCCTCCTGAGCTCTTCTAAAGACTTCCTCATTCGTTATCTTCACCCTCCAGCTTATCTTGAATATCCTTCTGTAGCACTAGGTCTCAAATGCTTGGAATCTTTTCTTGTCACTTTCTCCAATTATCCAAGATTCACTCCCGTATAGGACAACACTCCACACGTATGTCTTTACTAGATTCTTCCTTATTTTTAGGCTGATAGTGTTTGAAGTGAACAGGTTTTTTGTTTGTTGAAAGCAATTTTAGCCTGGTTATTTCTGCTTACAATTTCCTTACTGGTACGTCCAATCACTTGTGATTTTACTTTCTAGATAGTTATATTCTTTAACTGCATGGAGAACATTATTTCCAAGAGTTATTCTGACTGGATCTTCTTCCTTCCGACTACAGACTAGGACTTTGGTCTTTTATTTCATTTATTTTCAAATTGAATTCATTCTTTTTACTTGACCCACTGTGTCAAGAATCTTTTGCAGATCTTCGTTGCTCTCTGTTAGGGTATGCTTCACGATAACTATAAAATGCGTCAACCGATTGTCATAAAACTTGGGCAAGCGTGACCATACTTTGACCCTACAGAAACCAATTATTTTTGAGATTGATTCATCAAGAAATAGAGGCACGATAGGCAAAAATGTGAGGGTACAAATGTGAGGGGCACAAATGTGAGGGGTACAAATGTGATGGGTACAAATGTGAGGGTACAAATGTGAGGGGCACAAATGTGAGGGTACAAATGTGAGGGGCACAAATGTGATGGGCACAAATGTGAGGGGTACAAATGTAAGGGGCACAAATGTGAGGGGTACAAATGTGAGGGGCACAAATGTGAGGGCACAAATGTGATGGGTACAAATGTGAGGGGCACAAATGTGAGGGTACAAAAATGTGATTGATACAAATCGCGAAAGCCCACGTGTGATATCAAATTAAAGAAAATTTTAACCAAAATACGAATTTTGTGCTTATTTCTGAAAATTTTTATAAATTTTATGACGCCGGCGGGGGCCAAAAATTGAGTGAAAATTTTTATAAGACCGCAAACTTTATGTGGACTATCAAATTAAAGAGTATTTCAACTAACATCTGATTGTAGAGTGCAAGTTCTTAAGCTATCACGGCTGGCTTCAACACTTGAAGTTATTGTTACACAGTGGTCCACAGTTATCGTTACTGACAAATGTATCGGCCCACCATCGGAGCCCATATCAGTGTCCACGTTGGTACGGTGTCCGCCAATTCATATCAGTAGTCTCATAGTCTCTATCCCATCTCTGAGATGAATTGACGGACACCGTTGCAGTCTAGATACTGATGATCGTCTCCGATGGTGGGGCCGATACGCTTGTCAATAATGACAACTGTGGACCACGCCCTAACAGCGCGGCTGATAATAATAATTTGAAATTTCTAAAGTTTGTTGACCTGAGGGCGTAAAAATGGAATCAAAGCTTTGGAGACGTTATAAAAATTCGTCCGGATATCAGACTAAAGGGAATTTTTGCCTAACTTAAATCGGAATTGTTTGGAATTTTAAGCGTTTGTTGTATGGTTGCTCCACAATTCTTACTTTATATATAAAATCTTCAAATAAATACACTGTAAGTAGGTTTATTTTCACCTGACGCACGTTTCACAGAAATTATTCTGTATCTTCAGAGGTTTTTGAATTGTAATTGAATGTTTCCCTGACAATATAGTTAACGGATAATCAATTTACTTCGATTCTATTTGCGAATGTTGTAATGCTTATATAGTCAGCTATTTATTATATATTTAAGTTTTATTTTAATATTCTAATAAATTATGACTTTAAATAAATTGTCTTGTTTTGTTTTTATTGGAATTTGTTCTTTAATTAGAAGATTATTATTATTTTTTTTTTGTAAATATTAATATTTTCCCACATATTATTTTTGTTACCTTTTTGTACGTTTTTATTAATTTGACATTTTGTGTGTCTGGAAATGTATGGTTTATTTGGTTTAAAAACCCATTGAGATGATGAATGAATCTCTCGTACAGTTTTTTCTTCGTAAACACAACATGCTAGAGTAATCGGGATTTTCATAATTATTTTGATAATTGAAAAATACTAGAAGCATACTAGAAGAGCATAAAATTGCGAGTGTGGCGAAATTAGTTGACATTTCCCTGTCGCCCGGTGGAAAAAAGGGATCAGCTGATGATCAAAGGACTTGGGTGTACACAGTCCCTCCTTGACGTCAGATTTAGGCCGAGACTTGCTGATACGCAGATCGAATGCGCATAAACAACAACAAGAGTAAACAAAATATACCTATATTATTGTTTACTTTTAATCGGACCCCAACAACACGTGGACGAAAGCACGTACCTGAAACGTGTTTTCATCGTTGTTTGCTGTTTGTTGTAAAATTTCCGTAAAATCGTTCTTAATTGTTAAGTTCTTCTTCTTCTTCTTCTTCTTCTTCTTCTTCTTCTTCTTCTTCTTCTTCTTCTTCTTCTTCTTCAGCACTGTAGCTCAACATGAGCCCTGCCTTCCAACACCACCAATCTTCTCAAAAGACTCCTGCCCATTGCCATTTCAATGAAACCCTTCACACCAATTCTTCTGAGATCTTCTAGCCCATCATCCGACCGTCTTATCCTAGGTCCACTCCCCTTTCTGCTTTTATAGACCTGCGGCCTCAGAATTTTCTTTGGCATTCGCTGATCATCCATCCGCTCTAGGTGACCTAGCCATCGTATTTGTTGAGCCTTCAGGAATCTTACAGTGTCTTCGTGATTCAATAGCTCGTCTGTCTCCATTCTTCGTCTTCTTTAACCGGGCCATAAGCACGTCGTGAGATCTTTCTTTCAAATTTTCTTAGTGTTTCTCTCTCCTTTTTTTTATCAGCGTGGTCGCGCCTCCGTTGTTAGATTGCTGGACAAAATTAACATACCATTCCAAGTGGTGTCCACTAATGAGAGACTCTAATACGCTTAGTTTCTTCGGTTGGGTGTGCAATCCGGGAGAAATGTTTGGCAGCTGAAGTATTTTCCTACCACAGTTCCGATCGGAGAATGGTGTAAACTAATTTGCGGTGTTAGTACGTTATCTTACGATGCTTGTACAGATTTAGAAATTAGAAACAGTGCAGGGTAGTTTATAACGTAAGCTTACATTGTTTCAGTATTATTAAACTGATAATAGGCCTAAACCAGGCTGCTAGGACGTGGTCGGTCGCTATTCACTAGCGAGATCGTCGGCTACTTTTCAACCCCACCTTCGGGGATCGGTGTACCTACATACAAGTAGGACATAGAAAGCAGGAAAAATAAAACAGTACCTTGAAGTGTAGCCGGAGGATCAAATACCAAAAGGAAAACCAAGGACGACTTATCAGTCATACATTGAGAAATTGGGACAGGACCGTGGGAAGAGATTAGTTTACAGGAAATGATGGCTGGACAGGAATAGGTGGTGATGATTCACAGAGGATCTCTCCAATCCGACGTTGAGAGGCAGAAGGGCTATAAGACGAAAAAGAAGAAGAAGATACACGTCGACTGGCTACAGTTGTACATAACTAATGCTAACCCCGCTAGCATCCTTCTTAAAAGCGTCGTTAAAACAAGTTTTTAGGGATTGATAATATCCCAGACTTGGATTAAATTAATCTCGGATGTTCCGCGTTCACATTAAAAACACGACATGTCCGCTGGAAAAATCCAGACGGTTGTCAATCCCGATGAAACTATGCCTGTGTCGTGCATGAAATGTATTTTATCGTAAGAAAATACGAATTGATTTTAAAAAAAACCCTCCACTTGGTTATAAATTTATTCTATGTCAATATCATTACTATTAAAATTAACCGAGCCGTTAGAGGCCGTTGTCCAGAAAGTCGTTTAACATTGTTTGAACCGGCCGTTTAGAGCATCCCACGACGCGTCATCTTTAGTAACGCGGGAACAGATATTAAGTATAATTATTTAATTTATTATGCGGGCTGTAAGGCCGTGGTCTTCCGAAATCTTCATACTGATTAATGTTATTAGTGCAATCAGATGTTTCGGCCTCACCTCTGGAGACCATCTTCAGTGAAAGGTCTTCGAAAATGCTGACAAGATGTACGTCACTCAACCAACGTCAGTCAGCTAACGTACATCACTGAAGACCTTTTCAAAAGAAGATCACTGAGATCTTCGCTGAACATCAGTTTTCAAAGACCTTTTACTGAAGGTGACCTCCAGAGGTGAGTCCGAAACGTCTGATTACACTAATTGTATAATTGTTGACACCGGTCGTGAAAGCCCAAGAAACAGATTTTAAGTATCCCCACATAAGACTCAGTTGAAACACCTCAACCTTTTTCAAATTTAGTCCTACACGAGCATACTGAATCTCTGTTTCCTCGTTACTGAAGATGGCCGTCGTGGGACGCTCGAAACGTCTGGTTCAAGCTGTGTTAGACCTTCTGGACAACGGCCTTACAGCTCGGTTAATTTTAGTAGAAACATTAACATTCCGGTCGTGAGAGGGCTTACGTTTATTGTTTGTCCGATTCGTAAAGAACTAAACGCTGTAGAGCAGGTCTCAGAGTGCGGGTCGTGTAAATTTTGGTGGTCGCAGAAAGTTTATCAAAACTAATGTCTGGAGATACAATTTCAGAAATACTTTCCTTCAAGTTTGATGGTGAAAAAGAAAATTGGGTCCATAAACCATACTGAATTGAGATGATTAATGTCAGTAATTTACCATTAAACGCTCAAGAAGAATCTCCCTTGTTATCGAGCAACACAGGTTTTAAACTAGAATTTAAAAAAAAAATCGTTAAATAAATTTTAGCTTGCGATGAGGACAGAATTTCAACACTTTCCTGATATGGCGCTAAACATACTTCTACCATTGTGTACTACGTATTTATGCGAAACGGCATTTTCAGCATTAACGTTTATTTACAAAATCAAAAAAATCGATTAACTCTGCAAAACTTTCAAGAAGCTCTATGTCCTGCAGTATCAAATAGTCATACAAGATTTAAGTCTTTATGGAAAAGTAAACAAACACACACCCACCTCATTAGTATGAATCTTTGGCTTTGTCTTTAATACATGATAAAATTATATTCGTATGTATACCAAAGAATTTGTTTTCGAATAAATTGTCTTTGTGCTTTATTATCAGCTGGCAAATGTTTTAATTCGTATTCCTAGTTATATACCTCTGTACCCAGGATCGCGAAAATATTTGCTCGGGTAAAGGGGTGTCGCCAAGTGGAAAAGTTTGAGAAGCTCCGCTTTAGAGAATTATGAACAAATTCTGTTTTTTACTTCCATGTTCCATAAGGAAATGTAAGTATGGTGATGGCGAAAAAAATCGTGTTCGAGATAAGGGCTGATTCTGATTGTACTACCCTCAAAACATGAAGAAAAGTAATTTTTCGAAATGTGTGTGTGTGTGTGTGTGTGTGTGTGTGTGTGTGTGTGTGTGTGTGTGTGTGTGTGTGGAATTTTTTCTATGTCAAACGATAACTGCCGCAATTTTAGACAGAATCAAATAATTTTTTGCATATGTGCCTGAGTTGTAGAGGACGCAAGGCCTATTAATTTTGGTGAAGATCGGTTAAGGGGAAAGGGTAGTTTACCAGCAACATTTTATGTCTTGACAAGAGTATACTACTTAATTTTGATAAATAAAGTATCCTGAAAAGAAGGTCATAATAATCCACTGTAGAAAAGTAGATTAAATATCTATAAATGAAAAGAGTAGTTGAAGGGGAAGGGGATAATTTTTTATATGTGTACTACGTTATCGGCAACAAAGAAGTAGTTTGTTGCTAAAATTCCTTCCCGGGCTGTTTGGCCGTGGTCCAATGTTTTCTGAAAAACCAGACGTTTCGGCAGTGCCATCGACTGCCATCATCAGTGAAAATCGAGTGCGCTAACGTGAGGTGGTATACGTTAGTGACCACGGTACTGTGTGGTTAAGGCTCAAGAAAGAAGTAGTTTTTATGGAAATATTTTATTTTGAAAATGATTTTTATATAAATCTTAGAACATGGAAGTCATGTATGGTTCTCCATACCAATATTTTTTCTGGCCCATTGAGCGTTCTAAGGCAGCTGTTCTCAAATTTTTTTAGCCCACGACACACTACAAATAAATATCGAACCCCCTCACCATCAGCACATTTGCGCGATGTATTTAGAATCACACTGCAGGGTAAAATTCCATAACAATGAATGTTATTCACTTACCTCAGTACTACTTGTGCCTCCCCAGTTTTGTCAGCGGACTTTCGCAACTGTAACAAAACAACCAGCCATCTTAGAATTGTGTGACTTATAAAATTACAAAAATCCATTGAAACACATTTTCTCGTATAACTATTTTTGCATTTTCTTAATTTACAAAATAATGAAAATCACAAAATATTACAAGATTAAAGTTTGTTCTGTATTAAGTAGGTTTTGTGGTCTTTATGCTTCCAAGCTTTAATGCGACACATGAGATTGGTGTTTTTTCATTAGGTGTTTGTGCTGCGGTCGAATAGTGGACAAACGCACTCTTTATATCGTATTTCAGTGTTTCAAGTTCAGATTGATTTTTTGATTTTATTTGGTTCGTTGTGGAAAACGCTGACTCACAGATATAAGATGGAGAAAAGAGAAGCAGATCTTGATTTCTTTTTTTTTGTGCCTTGTTAGCCTTTTTTTTATATCGGTCATCTAAGGGCCACATGCCAATTTCAATTCTTTACTCTTTGTTCTTTTTTCCAATATTCTTTAATCTTTTCACTGCGTCTCTTCTTCCTGTCTTCAGTCCACTTTGAACCTGCGTTTTTCTCTCTCCTACCCTGGACTCCCTCCATTTTTAACACTGTTGCCCGAAAAACTTCTCTTTCAATTGCTTCTTCTGCGTGTATATTATTTTTTCTAAATTCTTTTGGACTTCTTTAATCCAACTTGATGTTGACTTCTTCCCCCACAGATATTTGAAGATTTGCTTTGTTAACCTATTCCATAAATGTCCATTCCATTAGTCCATTCCACATAAGTGTCCAAAAAATAATAGTCTTCTTTTCTCATTGTTTCTGTTATATTTTCTATACTTTGATATATTTCAACATTACTTCTTAATTTCCAACCTTCTGACGTTTTACGTGGGCCTAATATTTTCCTAAAATCGTCTTTTCAATATTTCTAGTTTGTCTAAATTGTAATTCAATGCTAGACATTCATTTGCATATAGGCATTCTGGCTTCACTACTGTATTGTAATGCCTTATTTTCGCATTTTTAGATATGCACTTTTTATTGTAAATATCTTTAGTTATACCATATGCTGTTTCCATCTTATGAAGCCTTTCTTCTACAGCAAATTTATTTTATATATATATATATTTTTTTTTTTCAAAATTTCGCGGAACACAGTATGGGAAACACTGCTCTAAGGTATAAATGACAAAAAGAAAGAAGACAAAATGTAATGTCACTGTATAAAAAAATGCGCGCGCGTGCAGTCAATTGTAACACACATCAGCGCACGTGTGGAGTGACTGTGGCAGGTCAGAAAGCGCGTGCGTCGCGTCGGATTGGCAGCGTCGGCGTCGGTATCAGCAGCATCGCCGTCGTCTGTTTGACGTCCGTTAGTCACGTTTGTCACCCCCCCCCCCGGCCGACTCGTACCACCCTCACCACCACCAACACTTGCAAAAATGCAAAAAGCAACATTTTATTTTTTTCAATAACCGAGTGACTCTCGTCGCGTGTCGCTCTCTCACTCTCTCACACACTCTCTCTCTCTCTCTCTCTCTCTCTCTCTCTCGCTTTACAGTCAGCTTTTAATTGTATCGTCGCTAACGATTACGTTTTGCTCCCAGAGCAGCAGCGAGGGAGGAGGAAAACACTCGTTTCTCGCACGCGCAGATGCTCACACGACCGCGCATAGAACTGTTAAAAAAACAGATGAAACAGGAATTTTGATAATTTGTATAAAGCTGTTTGTTTGCTTTTACTTTTTTAACAAATAATATGCTGCACGAATTAGTTGATATTGCCGGTAGAATTAAAACGTATTGTGTTTTAAACTTTCTTTCGATTAAAAAACTCGCCATGAACTCTGCGATTTTACTGCGAAAAAAGGGCGGGGGGGGCAAACACATATATTTATATATTTCTTCCGTTTACTGAACAAGTGTTACCGTTTGTATTTACTGAAATGTAAAAATTGTCGGACAAATTTATTTAAATGAAAGTGCGTACAGAGTTCTAAGTTTCAACTCGACCGTTTCCCTTTTGTCTGTCTGATTATCTAGCTATATATTTATCTGTCTATTTAGGGAGTTGTCTCACGATAACTTTTGAACTCATCAACCGATTTACGTAAAACTTGGCACCTGTTCCTTTACCCTACAGAACCCTATTTTTGTTAGATTGATTCTCCAGAAATAGGGGGTAGAAGGCAAAAATGTGAGGGGGTCAAAATTCTAAAAAAAATCGCAAAAGCCATGTGACGTATCAAATTAAAAGTTAACCAAAATCTAAATATAATGTTCATTTTTGAAAATCTCAAATTTGTTGGACGTCAGGGCTCAAAAAGTAGGTGAAAATTTTGACAAAATCGCAGAAATTCATGTGGCTCATCAAATTTACTATAATCTAAGCGTGGTTTTAATTTTAGAAGACTTCAAAATTTTTAGACGCCTGGCCCCTAAAAGTGGGGTAAAAATTTCATTGAACTGCTAATTCCGTGTAGGACTTCAAATTAGAGATAATTTTAACCGAAATCTGAATAGGCCTATAGGGTACAGTTTTGTAAACTTCCCAATTTTTTCATCCCGGGGCCAAAAATGACATTAAAAATTTAAAAGAATGGCAAAAATGCGGCCGTGTTTCAGACTAAAGCGAATTTTAATATAAAATCGATTTTTTGGAATTTTTAACGATTTTCTGTATGATTGCTCTACAAATGTTACTTTACTAAACAAAAATTAGTAGGGATTTTAGTAATTTTCCTGGTAATTGAAAGATTATCTAATATCAAAGTGTATCTAATAATAAATCTACTTCATTCAAAACAGTGGAAACGAACGATGGAAAATTGTTACTGCTTCGCTTAAACCATTAACGTCAAAAATCGAAACAACTATTATCATCATCATCATCATTATTAGCTCCACAGCCCACCGTGGGTCTCAGCGTCCCTCAGGATTTTCCTCCAGACTTCCTTATCCTCAGCCAATGTCTACCAAGCTTTCACTCCAAGTACTTTCACATCTTCTAGGATTCTACCAATCCTTCGTAGTCTGGTTCTTCCACGTCCTCTCTTTCCTTCTGGTGTGCATTTCGTTATCCTCTAAAGAACATCATCCTCATTCATTCCCTGTACACGTGGGCTGCCCATCTCAGTATAGCTATCGTAATTGATGTCCCAATATAAGGCGATCTATATAACTCATAAGCTCTCTGTTGTAGCTTATTCTATTCTCTCAACCTTCCCTAATGGGTCCATAAATTTTCCTAAGTATTTTCCTTTTCGAAAGATGCAAGTTGAAACAGGTCGCCCTGTGTCAGTGCCATCTGTTTCTCTTCAGTACATCACGAGCGGTTTTACTGATGTTCTATATCGTCTAGCTTTGGTTTCACGGTGTAGAAATTGTGATTTAAAGTATTCCATCAGCCAGTAGTATCATCCATCCATAGTCAGTCCGTGTCTATGATATATACATATATATATAACTGACTGATGTATACATAGTCATAGTCAGTTACATCAGTATTCCGTAGTAGCATATGTTAGAATTATGAATTCTTTTACTTATCTTTTCATTTATATCATTGTTTTCATTTGCCAGAGAACCCAAATACGAAAAACTTGAGACACTTTCAAAGTTAAAATTCATAATTTTTAAATGTGATGCTGATGGGTTACAAGATCTTCTATTTTTTACTATCATATATTTAGAGCCGAAACGTCGCTTTATATAAAAAAAAATAGCAGTGTATGGATGAAGTGTGTCCTCTAGTAAGCTTAATGTCTATCGATGTTGTTGTTTAGGATTACAGGACAAAATGTCAAAAAAAAAAACCTCCATACCAAAATGTCCAGTCGAAAATCCCCAATTCAAATAAAGTCCAAAATAATAAAAGTCCAAAATATATTATGTCCAAAAATAATTTTTATTTGAAACTAACAATTTTAGGTTACAAATGTAGGTAATGTCCAATCGTTTTAATATAAGCCAATTCGTTGTCTTCGTCTGAAAATTCTTGATATTTACTGACAATGTTGAAAAAACGTTCTTCATTGCGCTGTTGAGTAGATCTAGGCAAACTTTTTACTTTTTTCCAAGCAATAACTCTCTCAACATGTATTCAACATCCGCCTGTTCCTTTTGTAATTCTGTTAGAAAACTGTAAAGACTCGGATGACGTCGACAAACTAATATATGAAACGGTTGTGCCAACTTTCAGATGCGTTTTTTGTTCGTGCGGTACCTTGAAGAACAGCGTTGTAGTGATTCCAAAATGCAGGGGCATATCGTACTGGTACTGCTTTTCTTCTCCAGACAGGTCGTCTTCCACGAACATAAGTCATCTCGAAATAATCAGCAATGGGTATGAAATCGTCTGGTACTTCATCGAATACGTCGGGAACATCCTCTGTTGGCTAGAAAGATAAAGCACACAAGCTTTGTGGAGCTTCTCGGATACTGCGGTCATTGTAATGTTGGAACGTTAATATTTTGGACATTTTTGTTTTTGGACTTTTAATTCTGTAGACGTTATTTTTTTTTTTACATTTTTGGACATTATGTCCGGGTACCGTTGTCTAGGTTTGGACGCGGATGTCAGCTTCAATCGGTCACAAATCAGCAAATAGTAGTGATGCCAATCGTTTAAAGGTGACAACTCAATACGCTCTCAAAACCGTTGTAATTAATAACGCAGAAAAGACGAGACGCATCTGTTTTGTTCGTTTTTAATAATCGTGTGAACAGCTGTCTCGCGTGTGAACACGTGGAGCAACTTGAAGCATGCTTTTTGCAATTTGTTGGTATGTGTTCGTGAAGTTTTACTCACTGACTGACATATCATCAACCATTTACACTCATCACAGAGACTGGTAGAACAATCAATAATGTAATTTATGCGGAAAAATATTTCTGCTCTTTTTTTCTTGTTATTATTATTATTACTTGAAATATACTTTTCAATGCCGACGCGCGAAGGTCTCTCCGTCACCCTCTCTCGCTCTCTCTCTCTCTTCCCCAGATCCGCGACAAGTGTGAGAACATACGTGTCTTAGCACGTAGGCCCGTCCGTCACGTTCCGTGTGAGTGCGCGCGCGCGTGCAAAGTCGTATTACACGTGTACAATTGTACTCACCGAACGAACAGACGATTTGTATACGTTCAGTTCAGTTGTCTCAAGGTCAGCGGCAATAATTTACCCGACTGAGAAGTATTTATTTAATTTATTATAAATGCATGCTGTTATTATACAGTATAATGATAACTTGATGATTTTCCGTGTCCACTCTGTCTCTTTCACAACTCGCTGCTGCCATTTTTCTTATAGATTTATTACATCGCATGCTCTGTTATCGCCAGTACTACTGTTATTATTTTGTTATTACGACTCCTACAATGTCACAAAGAATCAGACAGTGGCCAGGGGGCGTATTTACGGGGGGAACGGCGCCGGACTCCACAGAGGGTCGAAAAAGTTAACGAAATTTGTTAATTTCTTAATTTTTAGGCTCTTTTATTATTTTTTAACCTGTGTTTTTCAGCTATTGACTCTTTTTTACTTCCATGTTCCGTAAGGAAATGGACGCATGGTGATCGCGAAAAAAATCGTGTTCGAGATGAGGGCTGATATTGAAGAAAAGTCATTTTCGAAATGTGTCTGGGTGTAGAATTTTTTCTATGGCGAACGATACCTGCCGCAAATTCGAACAGAATCAAATAGTTTTTGGCACATGTACATGAGTTGTAGAGAACTGAAGGTTTATTGATTTTGGTGAAGATCGGTTAAGGGAAAGGGGTAGTTTACCTGCAACGTTTTATGTTTTAAAAAGAGTAAAGTACTTACTTTTTATAAATAAAGTATCCTGAAAAGAAGGTCATAATATGCATTGTAGAAAGGTAGATAAAATATCTATATATGAAAAGGATAGTTGAAGGGGAGGGGGTAATTTTCTATTAATGAAAATGATAGTTGAAGGGAGAGGGGATAATTTTTTATATGTGTACTACGTTATCGGCAACAAAGAAGTACTTTCTACGGAAATACTTCATTTCAATTTGCCAAACATAAAACTCGATTTACAAGGAACACACCTAACTTGTTAGAAATTATCTAACCGAATTCAAGTAAATGGTTTTAAATATAAAGCTTAGAACGTGGAAGTCATGTATAGTTTTCCATACCGATATTTAAATATAGAAACAGGTTTATTACACAGCATTTGCGTATAGTTTGAAATATGAAATATAGGAAAATCAATTCAGTCGGTAACTATCCTCTAAACAACGTTTCAGTAACACGTATTTTTATTGGTTTATTATGGTTTACTTTAATGGAACTGATTTCACGAGGCTAAACAACGTTTTTCAGTCGTGTAAAAGACGGTACCTAATGTTGATTAGTCTTGTTTTTCTTTTGTATGAAGACGACTCGACCGGACCCCCCCCCCCCCGCCAAGACCAAATACTGATAGTGGCGTAACCAGAAGTTGCTCCCGGGGGGGGGGTACTAACTTCTCTAGCCAGTGAGACTAGTTCGAAGGTTGGGCTCCCCCTTTTCGTCAGGACAAGTGAGATATTCAAGAGCTTTTCCCTTATACCTAGTAGGCCTACGCTCCCTGAGCTAAGGAACTCGCTCACTATATTGAACGAAGTACACTTTTTATTACATAAATTTCGATATTAGATAATTTTTCAATTATGGGGAAAATTACAAAATCCCGATTACGCTACAGTTTCTGTAACAACTGTAAGACACATAATCGTACAATAAACACTATAAATTAGAAAGATTCGTATTTGGGTTACAATTTCTTGTAGTCTGACGCCCTGCTGGGTTTTCAAAATTTTTTCAAAATTTTGAGTTTTTTTTTTTTTTGCTCTGGAGTCCCAAAATTATGGAATTTCCAAAAATTATCACAACGCTCAAATGTCAGTTAAAATCCACTTTAATCTGATACTCCACATGAATGTTTTCAATTTTATCATCAAACTTTTTACCCAGATTTGGGCCCAGACGTCCAAACATTTTGTAAAAATGCACACTATACTTAGACTGTGATTAAAAATCACAATTGGGGGATTTTTTCGCAATTTTGATCCCTGACATGTTTGCCTCCCTGACCACTGTTTTTTTTTTAGGGGGGGGGGAGACTGTCAAAACAATAGTTTCTGTAGTTAAAAATAAGGACACGTATGCCAAGTTTTACGAAAATCGGTTGATGCGTTCAAAACCTATAGTGAGACAGATACCCCAAAAAAGACAGATAGACAGACAGACAAATGTCAAACGATTGAATTAAATCTGAGAAATCGCTTCCCTCGTTCAATTATTTGTTATTTTAACGCAAGGAACTGGCTCAGTAATATTCCTACGTTAAGAAATTATGGAATTTCACTGAAATTTCTAGTAGGCCCAGCTCTGCATGGCTTACGTTACTGCACACGCACGCATCCATACATACGCGTAGACTGTAAGTGATGGCTCGTCCGATGGGCTGATGGGGCGCGCAGTATCCCCAAGCACATGTCTGGGTTGTAAACTTGCGTCCAAATACTGTAGGATGAAGTCGAATCCTGTATTAGGAGTATTTGGCTCGTCCAAACGGTTAGCAATAGCAAGCCTTTATACTAACGTAGGGTGGTAACCTACACGTTAGAGACCACAGCACTGTATTAGGAGTCTGCTGCATCGTGTCGTGGATGGGAAGTTGGAAGGAACTCCACGGTTTGCAAGAACAAGTATTCTGCTGTCGGGCGTTTTAATAAGGAGGAAAGGATATACTGGAAACTTAAGAAGGATGCCAACTAAAGGACAAGATGGGTATCAAAATTTGCTTTTAGGCAGAACAATAGGCTTAATATTAATAACAATAAGAATGATCATGGGCGTATTTACGGGTGGGACGAACGGGACCGGAACCCCCCCCCCCACAAGAGGGTCGAAAGAGTTGACGAATTTTGTTAATCTCTTAATTTTTAGGATGTTTTATTTTATTTTTTTAGCTGTGTACGTTAATACAGTAGTAACTTCTTTTTAAATATACAAACAGGTTTATTACACAGCATTTGCGTATACGTTTGAAATATGAAATATGGGAAAATCAATTCAGTCATTAAGATCTTTAACAATGTTTCAATAAAGCGTATTTTTATGATGTCATTATCGTTTACTTTAATGGTACTGATTTCAGGATGTTATTATGATTTCAGGATGGTAACATGTCATCATGTTATCTTCATCCACTTTAAAGATAGTAATGTTGATTGGTCTTAATCTGTTTTTCTTTTGTATGAAGCCGACCGGACTCCGTACCCCCTCCCAAAGTCAAATTCTTGATACGCCAATGACAACGATACGTAATGTAAGTTGAAACTGGTAATTTGTCGCACAAGAATTTGACCAGTGGTTCAAAGTCATAGTTTTTAATCACAGCAGATGAGAACAAAATTTGCGTTTTGGACGCACAACAATTAACGAATGTGACAAACTGGGTATGCTTAGAGATTGGTCCGAATGGAAGCTGAAACTAATAGGGGGTTGTGGACCCGTGGAAATAGAAATAACAAAGACAAACGCAACGATCATGACACGTCAATCAGAATCGAAAGTGCGGACGGTAATTAATCGCGCGGTGAACGTAGCGTAAGGACGTCATTGATAGAACTCTGCAAAACGTACTTCATAACGAGAAAAAGAGATGTGTTGTGGAGAAGCGCGCGCGCACGCGTGCGCGTAACACGGAAGCCATAACAATTCGTCAACACGGGGCGGGCGCAGAACTAGAACACGGCCGCAATATGCCCGAGGTATATTTTCAGACACACCAAGGTCCTTTACATTTATGGTAAACAGATGAAGTCGACGGCTACAATCTGTCAGTCAATTCACGCGCACGCCCGCGCTTGCGCGCACGTCATTCATTCGGCGTAAAATATGTAAAATACAGGCCAACACGTAGAAAGCTGTGTACATAGTCGTTTTAAGGTTGTGTGCACACCTTCTTTCCACCTACTGTCCATTACGCACAAAATAATAATGTTTAATATCTAAAACGGTCTATTGAAGTTTTACAGTAATAATCGATTTGTTACTTACTGACAAAGTGTCGATCACTACAATGTTCTACTTCTAAAATTTTTTAGCGCTATTTCAACTTATGCGATTTTAATACCTCTTCTTTTGTTACTAATGTTTTTTTAGGGTTACCATACGTCCTCTTTTTCCCGGAGACGTCCTCTTTTGTTGTTAAAAACATGTCCGGGAGGATTTAAAAAAAAAAACAGGAAAATGTCCTCTTTTTTCGTAAAACTGAAAAATGTAGTCACGAGCAAGAGCGCTCTCCAGATCAAAGGGAGAAATAGGTTAACGGTAGAAAATGTTAAAGGTATAATTTGTGTACAGTACTACGTTAAAAGTCTTTCATGTGTTCAGTTCTATGATTGTTTATTAGAAAATAAAAAGCTTCTGATGGGAATTGGTTCATCTGATGAATACCAATGGCACCACAAAGACACAATTGAACATTTAGACTGTGAATCCGATTCAGACTGATTATTATTAAATTAATTATTGCTACGATTAAAAATAAATATAGCAAATATTTTTAGTTCCGCTTCTATAGTTTTACTTTTTGTTTGTAAACATTTTCTTGTTATATCACAAAAATTAAATTTTACATTGTATAAACTCTGTAAAAATGCTTAACTTTATCATGAATACCTTCTTATCCATAATGTATAATGTTTTTACTGTCTAATTTTTTTTGGATCCGTAAAGTAACGATCATGCTGTTAAATTTTCAGGTTGTCCTCTTTTTTCACTTAGGTCATATGATAACGCTAGTTTATTACTTTTTTCTTCTATTGAGTATTATAACGTTTGATAACGTACACATTTTTCTTACAGCACTTGTACCTACAGAATATGTTTAGCAATTCATAATTTAAAAATATTATAAATATAAATATAAACTTTACTTTATTAATTTACAAAAATATTGTAGTTAATTTTATTTCTACAGTTGTGTATAAGAATTATTTGGACACACGCAACTGGCTCAGAAAGAGGTCTACGTTGAGTGATTATGGAATTTCGCTTACATTTTTAATAACTCTGGCGGAAGGATTGATCTCGTGATCCCTACCGTAGTTACCGCACTGTCTCAAAGAGGCGATTAGTATAAATCTTCAAGTGACACCCAAATATGACTGTAATTTGTAGCAATTCCGGCTTCTGTATTCATGCTGAAACCAGAATATATCCGTGAAGCAGAAATCGTTAAAATATTCGTACAAAGGGACCCCATTGCAAAATTCGGTTTGTTACGACGTCAGCTGAACAAACGAGTCGAAACAGAAAAATCTGTCGCAGCTATGAAAACAAAAAATGACAAGTGTAGGAGAATCTATTAAAAATGTAATAAAAAACAAAATCAAACTGAAGTCGAACAATTAATGAAAGAAATAGAGAACGATATTAAATTATGAAAAAGATACAAAAATAACAGTAATGAAAATACACTATTCACACTAGTGGGGTCAGTTCACGTCAAGCCCCAACGTTTGATAGAAGCAATGACTGGGTGATTTATCTTCGACAGGGGCGTATTTGGGGGGGGCGAACTGGGACTCCCCCCAGACATTCAAAAAGTTGACGAATGTTGTTATTATCTGAATTTTTTGGCAGTTTTATTATTTTGTCAGCGGTGTACGCTAATAAAGGAGTCACTTTTTCTAACCTACACAAACAGGTTTATTACACAGCATTAGCGTATACGTTTGAAATACGAAATATAAGAAAACCAATTCAGTCAATAAGTATCTTGTAAACAACGTTTCAATAACGCGTATTTTTATTAAGTTACTACCGTTTACTTTAATGGGACTGATTTCAGGATGTTATCACTTTAAATGTAGTAATGTTGATTAGTCTTAACTTGTTTTTTTCTAAATATCACTATAATATTGACGACTCGGAACACTAAGTTTTTTATAAGTAAAAACGTAAAGTTTTACCTTACAGCCTAAACCGGCTTTCACCTATAGAAGGCTTCATCAGAGGCTGTCGTTAGTAGCGCTGCTCGTCTTGTTGTTGCGACGAGATAGTGTTTCGAAAGATTGAAGCTGTGTGTGTGTGTGGTGAGATGTGTTCGAATAATGCGTGCGATTTGAATTGTAAGGTAAAACTTTACGTTTTTACTTATAAAAAACTTAGTGTTCCGAGTCGTCAATATTATAGTGATATTTAGTTAAGTAACGGACACGTCATGGACAACGAAATCCAAGAATTGTTTTTTTCTTTTGTATCAACCCGACCCGAACCAGGACCTCCCACCCCACTTCCCCAGCACTCAGCGGAAAACGAGTTGGCGGTCGACCATTCCAGTTTTTGGCACCCATCAACTGTACCAGCACTAAGTATATCACCTGGCAGCCATTGGGCTCTATCCAGATGCTGCAATCATGTCCCGGGGGCAAAGACGCCCCGCTACTTAATGCAATGCAATGCCCCTCCCCCATCAAGGCCAAATTATAGATACGTCACTGATCTTCGACCTTAGGTGAAGAGAAAGCCTTATCACTTATTCTTAGTTTAAAAATACCCGCAGCAGAAATATTACAAAATGTACTCTACGACTCCGACGCGGAATAACAAAAGCTCTGGAATTACGGTAGGATGACCAACATCCTAACAGTTTAGCTAACATTTTTTTTTTTGCGATTTAATTACGACTGGCGCCGCCTCTCGCATCGTAGCTTCCACTGGCGCTGGTCTAAACACTCCTGTTCTGTAAGTTCTCTTGCATTCATTGCATCTTCGACGTCCATTTTCTATGAATGTTTAGGTCTTCCTTTTTTTTTCTTCTATAGGGTGAAGTCCATTCCCATACCTTCCTTGTCCATGTCTCATGCGACATTCTTTCTAAGTGTCCGAACCAATTCAGTCTTCTTTCTTCAATTGTTTCTATAATCTCAAGGTCGATTCCCATCGCTTGTCTTATCTCTAAATTTCTCACTCTATCTCGTATTGTTAGTCTACAGCACCTCCGCCAGTAATCTATCTCCATAACTCTTATTTTTGGTTTATTTCTTTGATCAATTTCCCACAGTTTTGCTCCATATAGGCTCCATATACTTTCGACTATAGCTTTATATATTCTGATTTCATTGTTTTTTGTTATTCGTGGACTCCAAAGCAGACTGTTTAATTGTTTTGTTGCTGTCTTAGCTTGTTTAGCTAACATGACTGTGAAATTATCCGCTGGTCTTACTTCTTCTCAAATGTCTGACCACGTGTCTCCAGCCAGACGTTTTTCTATCAACCCAATGTAATGTCGCCTCCTCGTTGTTCTTACTGAAACACGTCTTTGTTGTTGTTTTTGTTTCTGGTTCTCAAACTGGTTCTCAAATCAAAACACTGCAGCTATGAAGAGACTGCAGGCTCGCTGGAATCTTCTACACCAACCACTCGGAGATCGTAAAGTGTACAATTTACGAGACAGACTGGAATTGAGCTGTTGTTGGTCAGGCATTGCGTGTGTGCCGACAGGCATCTGCATAGTGTCAACACGACGTGACGTGAGTCAAAACTCCGATCGTGAACAGACGTTGTGGTACGTTCCGCGGTACCAACTCCGAACCAAACTATTGACAATAGGCTACGTTGGTCAGTCAATTAGTGGTGGGCGTTTTTGTTGTTTTTTCAAAACGAAAACGAACTGTTCGTTAAAAAAAACAACAGTTTTAAAACAGTTGGAAAAAACAGCTTGAATTAATAAACTGTTGCTATTTACCACTATATTGTTCAAATACCATTTACCATTTCAAATAACTGTTCATTTTAGTATTTTTCTTAAATGGATGGTTATGCAACTTAAACAATGGCATTAAGTCAAAATTTCTCTTATTTACCAGTATCTTAAAAGACATTTTTTGTTTTAAATTGTTTCGTCAAAACCTATGGGGAATATCTGAATAATATTTTTATAGTAATTGAAATAAAACTGAATATAGCCTAATTCTGCGCTAAACAGAACGAGGACACTACAATAATCGAACGCAAGTCAACGAATTATGTTCCTATTTGTAACGCCAAAACGTAAAAAAATAATTTTTTTTGAAAGAAAGAAAGGGACCATATTGCAGCGTGTGAAATGACATTGACGAATGTGAGGAACAATATAAGGAGATAATACAATGGATGTTATTATTATTATTAAATGTAATGTTTAGTTATTTTCTGTGTATATATCTGTGTATCATGTGAAAATAAGGACAACCAATTGTAGAAATAAAATCATGTAGAGACATAAATAAAAGTAGATTTAAGATGTTATGAATGAAGGTTATTGTAAAATTATAATCATATATAAATGTAACCAAACAAATCGATTCATTGTAAATATGAAAGCAAAAAAAAAATAACAATAATAAATAAGTTACGGTGTAGGAACACTCAAAATGATGTTCACCATTAATAAGGTCACAAAAGGTAGACGTCACCTACTACACTAGGTTCGTAGGACGTAGGACATTTAATATCGAATGTCAATATAAAACCCAATTCATAGGGCGTAAATTTGGGATCCTTTGGATTCAAGAAGATCATCACAACGGAACCCAAATTGGGGACAAATGTAACGCCAAAACGTAAAAAATATTTTTTTTTTGAAAGAAAGAAAGGGACCGTATGGCAGCTTGTGAAATGACATTGACGAATGAGAGGAACAATTAAAGGAGATAATACAATGGATATAACAGCCTTCAACGTCGACGTACAGATGTCTAAAAGTATCATAAATCTAAACAAAAGCAGATATTCGGCAGAGAGAAAATTTACCAGTTAAGAATACAGAGGCGTGAACAAAGTTAACATGTGCAGACAGAAGCGTGTTGAAATTAAGGGTTTGTTCTGAAAGCAAGGCAAACAATCGCCAGAACGAAGTACAATGAGAATTTACTAAGAAAATATATGACGAAGGTTAACGCACTGGCTAGTAGTACAATTAGAAATACAAAGAGAGCCACACATGAGAAACTTACGTAACATGCACATCTGGACGAAGTAAGAAACAAATGTTTCTTGCTAAGAGGCATGAAAAACACCAGAAAGAATTATGACTATAACATATTGAAAGGACTACAGCAGGGGTGGAACTAATTAACAGATGAAGCTGCAAGCTGGACAGAAGGAAGGATGTCACTGCCAAAAGGCATAGAACAATGCCAAAGAGATTTATGATCGTGGGATCGGACATACTGAAGCAAAGGGTAGCTGAACCCAGAGTAAAAAATTGGTGGGGACAGAAATCGCCTATCAGAAAACAGCTTGGAATATAGGCGGGTTTCCTGAAGGGAAGTTCTTGGAAAACCAGAACGTAAAGCCAATGCACACGGAGCAGAGTAACTTGTGAGAGTACTAGGAGGGAATTTTCTTAGAAAATATAGAGAAGAACCAATGGAAACGGAGCAGGAGGAAGAAAAAGGACTTGAGTAGGGAAAATGTAAGAAAGTAGTGGGAAAAAGAAGAGTAGGTATTAAATACACAGAACGAAGGTGAGATAGAGGGTCTTTGCTAAAATTTCGGAAGTCAATGACTAAAGTTTCGGAGAGTCGGTAGAGTCCGTTATAATTGTTACGGAGTAGTGACTTAAATACTAAGGAGTCTTTACAAATTTTCGAGAGAATCGGAGGTGGAGTTCGTAGCGTATTATTTTAAAAGAGACTTTCTTAATTTTACGAAAGTATGAAAGTTTTCGAGAGTCTAGAGTCGAGTCGAGACGTAGTTTAACTTAAACTTCGTGGAGTCAAGATTAAGTGTTACGGAAATTCGGTGTTAAAAGTTCGGAGAGCTTTACTTAAAAATCACGTAAGATTATCATGAATAACAATCTGTGAAGTGAGAACTGGAGTTTATTAGTTAATAACTCGTCAAAACAAAAGACCGTGTCTTATCATGTATCACGAACGATATAGCTGTTGAAACGGAATGAGTCGTTATGAGATATCAGTGAACGTAACCGAAGTAAATAGTAAACAATAATTACACTAAATTTAAAATTAGGAATTACCGGTTATCAATAGAAGGAGTGAAATAATGAAAGTATATATGTGCCAAATACTACAAGAAAGAGTCACATTGTTATGCACGCAATTGATCCTGTGTTCAACGCAGTTGACGGAGCATCTACATCTCCAAATGGTGAGTTAAGGACCCAAAAGGAGATCACATCATGAAGACGCGCCGTAGAATGGATATTTCATACCAATAGTAACGAATTTATGTATTAATTTTATTTTATTAAATCACCTGTCTATCTGTATCTAAAAGAATTCACGTAGAGAATTTTATAAGATAGGATGTCCTCATTCAAAAACTTACGTATAAATTTTAAAGTCAAAGTGTTAGAATATAAAGAGAATTAAGTACATTTCATATTTAAATGAATCCATTTAAAATTATATGTCGCAATGAAATAAGTAATTAGGTGTAAGAATTAATTCATATTTTAATAACACTCAAAAGAATATTGAGATATTAAGAGATATTGAGAGATTAGTTTTTATAATTGTTTATTGGTAGAAATCATGTACTAAAATAATTATTGATAATCATTTGTTACGCAGAATACAAATATGATACTAATGACAGTAATCGTTAAACGTAATACATTTAATGGTAGACAGATAAACACGTCTTGTTTGTTTATTGAAAATAAACCCTATGAAATTAATCACTAGAAGTAGTTTTCAACACCTTCCGAGTAAATATTGAATACTAGAGTCTCAAACATTTGATTGCATAACTGCTAATATATAGATTATTAGCAATCAAAAACCCTGAGATCGTAAGCAATTAAAATAAGAGTAGCATTTGGCGCTCCACAGCAGCGGGGCGTAAACGGGCAAAACAGTTTAAAGTTATATTTGGCACCACAACTTGGGGCTATTAGCACTATATATTACATTACAACTCTTACATATTACAAAATATAGAAACATAAATACTCTACTTTGAGAGGCTAATAAAAATGAATATTTATTTCCCACATGCATAGACATCTTACACACGGTTTCGGAATGTATCATTGATTGATTGATTGAGAGAGAGAGAGAGAGAGAGAGAGAGAGAGAGAGAGAGAGAGAGAGAGAGAGAGAGAGAGACAGACAGACGGACAGAATGTGTGACGTGAGACAGCAAATAATTATCAGTATATAACACAAGATACAAATAATATGTATAAATTCTATTTATTCTAGTGTGTGTGTGTGTGTGTGTGTGTGTGTGTGTGTGTGTGTGTGTGTGTGTGTGTGTGTGTGTGTGTGTTTTGCAGGGAATCATAGCGCGATGCTTGATTTTGTAATTTTTCGAAACACGCGTGGCACGTACATTTCGAACAGTAGTTGGCAAACAATTAATAAATTCACAGGTAGATTTGAAAATTAACAGGTGTATACATAAAATATGAATCGTACGACACACTAAAAATTTTACTTCTACCGCTAACCTGCAGACGTCGCTTCGCGAACTTATCATATCCTGACCCATAGGCGTAACTTGGGAGGGGCAAGGGGGGCACTCGCCCCCCCCCCCAATATTCCGAGCATTATAAAATTTTGTTTCCAGTTGTTTATAAATAAAAACTAACAAATAGTCAAACAGGAGACAGTTTCTATGCTTGCGAGCAGAGTAAGCACTACTTCTCAACGTCTGTACTGTTATCAGACAACTAGTTGCCATAAATTTATTATTCTTACTTCTTTCGAAGAAACTTGTAAGGGGAATGTTAGACAGATTTGAATGATAAACGTCAAAATAATATTAATGTTCGAAAAAAACAAACGCTAGAGACCTAATTAATTGGAATACAAGGCGTGCAATTTTACACAAACAAATACTTGTTTTGGAACACCTCAAGACGTCGATGGCTTTGTTCACGAATCTTAAAAGACGGTCGTTTTGAACTGTTGTTTGTTAGTGATTACTGATACAAATGCGGTCGGTCGTGTACGTAGTCCGTTAAAGTACACATCGCTTGTCTCTTTCTTATTTCCTTATTGTTGTGATTGTTTTGGTTTTTTGTGTTGATAAGTGCTGGGAAATGTGAGATAAGAAATGCAAACGAGTAACACTGTATAATTTCTTTCAAAATTGCCTGACTGGCGATTGGAAAATTTCTGTGTGTTGTGACTGATTCGGCTTACTGCTACCACTGCCGAGCATTTTGTGATAGTGTGCCTAAGGGAGAGGATGCGTTTACGAAAACTGGATATAAGAATTGGAAGAACTGAAATTGTTTATGTTTATAGGCCTACAGTATTTTGTTCTAGGTAAACATAACTGGAAGGACAACTTATGAAGATCATTAAAAAATGAAATCGTCCCTCGTTTACTAACTAAGAATTATTACTAAACTTTTTTATTTTGTATATAATATATTTTATTAATTTTATTATATAGAAGGTTTCACTACACACTTGAATTTATGAAGCTTTACCCTGCCCCCCCCCCCAAAGTTAGGCCCCAAGTTAAGCCCATGTCCTGACCATTGTATATAATGTTGATACACATTAATTAGCGGTTCTGCAATGACTCACGTGACCCGGGGAATTACACGCATAAATTTGAAAGGATAAAAAATGTTACTAAAACATATCTTAATGAAATGTAACTTATTGATATTTAAGGTTACAACAAAAAAACAAATAATAATAATAATAATAATATATTAAAAACGTTAGCTTGTCAGTGGCGTATATAGAATTTGGTCTTGAGGGGGTCGGGGTCGGGGTCGGGCCGCTTCGTAAAAAAGAAAAAACAAAGACTAATCAACATTACTATCTTTAAAGTAATTGAAATCAGTCCCATTAAAGTAAACAGTAATAACACAATGTACAAGGTGAAACATCGTTTACAAGATACTTATTGACTGAATTGATTTTCCTATATTTCAAACAGCAATTGCTGTGGAATTTTAACGTATACCCAAACAGCCCGGGAAGGAACTTTAACAACAAACTACTTCTTTGTTGCCGGTAACGTAGTACACATATAAAAAAAATTATCCCCTCCCTCTTCACCTGCCCTTTTCATTTATAGATATTTCATCTACCTTTCTACAGTGGATTATTATGACCTTATTTTCACACTACTTTATTTATCAAAATTAAGTACTTTACTCTTGTTAAAACATAAAACGTTACAGGTAAACTACCCCTTTCCCTTAACCGATCTTCACCAAAATGAATAGGCCTTGATACCTCTATAATTCAGGCATGTATACAAAAAATTATTTGATTATGTTTGATTTGCGGCAGTTATCGTTCGCAATAAAAAAATTCTACACACACGCACACACACACACACACACACACACACATTTCTAAAAATCACTTTTCTTCATGTTTTGAGGGTAGTACAATCAGAATCAGCCCTTATCTCGAACACGATTTTTTTCACCATCACCATACTTCCATTTCCTTATGGAACATGGAAGTAAAAAAGAGTTAGTACTATACTAGCGTAAACAGCTGCAAAAAAATAAAAATAATAAAACAGCCTAAAGCTTAAGAGATTAACAAAATTCATTAACTGTTTCGACCCTCTGGGGGGGTCCGGTTCCGTTCGCCCCCCCCCCGTAAATACGCCCCTGCAGTTTGTTCCCACGACAACCACAGGCCACCGATTCATGTTTGCTTTATTTCCAGCAAGAGTTTCAACGAGAGAACAATGCAATTTGTTCAGACTCTGCTATGCTGTAATAATATTAGCCTTATTACGTGCTTAGTTTGTGTGTGTGTGCGCGCGCGCGCGTGTGAGTAAATCTGTTCTGGTTAACCGGTGATGACAATTTGGGGTAAAATTCGCTAAATCCAAAGGATGTGAAGATCGCATTGGCGACAAAAATTTATAATTATGATTCGCGACTTTTCTAAGTCATTTAAGGGGTCAGTTTAGGCACTTTAGGGGAAACTCCGGGTGACTTTTTTGATATACCAGATTTAAATGAAAGTAGATACAAACATTATGGGCTGAATTTAATGTTAATTTCGTATACACTCATAATTTCACCAATAATAATGTTGTTACTATAAACCTCACTGTTACTATAGCTTAGAAACAGAAGGTGCTACTAGAACCTTAGAATTTTGGCCTGCCGCCCGGGGTGTAAGGCCGTGGTCGTGGTCTAAAGTTGTTGTCTGCAAGCGTTTCGGCCGCCTTTAAACCACGGCCTTACAGCCCGGGCGGCAGGCCAAAATTCTAACATCGACGCCGGCCGCGAAAGCCTCAGACGTCAATT
Source organism: Magicicada septendecula (assembly GCA_034769895.1). Taxonomy (NCBI): domain Eukaryota; kingdom Metazoa; phylum Arthropoda; class Insecta; order Hemiptera; family Cicadidae; genus Magicicada; species Magicicada septendecula. The sequence goes on along the minus strand of CM068370.1, from coordinate 58,338,687 downwards.
GTTACTAGAACCGTTTCTGTTCTTAGAAACTGATACCAGAAGTTAGTTACTTTTTTTACGTTTATTTATTTCAATCTGTTAATACATAACAATAAGTATAATTGTTTACAGAATACATAGCATCAAGAGAACTAGTCAATGGAGTTCTCTTGACTAGTCCATTGACTAGTTCTCTATATGAGTATTTAAAAGTAACAGATTATGTGCAATATATTTATAGTGTTAGAGTCTAGGTAAGTCCAGAGGAAATGTTAACTTTAGACGTCTTGTCTGTAGGCTGTTGTCTAGTACATATGGCTAAAGGATTCATGTGCTCTTCAAGCCGTTTCACATATTTTTCGATGAACATCGCAGTGGTTTCGCTGACTGAGGTATAGATGTCTTTGTTGCTGATGAACCACGGTACGTTGGTTATGGCACGCAGCACCTTGGTCTGAAACCTTTCCATTATGGCGATATTGGATTTAGATGCAGTTCCCCAAAGCTGTAAGCCGTATGTCCACACAGGCTTGAAGACAGTGTTGTACACCAACAGCTTGTTTCGCATTGACAGTAAAGATTTTCTGCCCAGGAGCCAATAATGCTTGCGAAACTTGCTGTACAGTTGATTTCTCTTCATCCAAATGTGGTTGCGCCAAGTCAATTTTTTGTCTAGGTGGATGCCCAAGTATTTTACAGAGTCGGTTACCGGGATAGCCTTGTTATTTAATTTCACAATTGATGTTGCCCGTGCCATTTTGTGAAGGTGATGTGTGCTGATTTAGTTTCAACTCAGTTACTGTTACTCGTTTAGAAAGCTGATGATTGTTTTGTACTCATATGAGTTTAACAGAGTTGTTGCAAAGCTAAAGAAAGAATTATCCCCACTTAATGAGTATTGTATGCGGACAGTAGAGACAGATCACATTGGTAATTGTTGTCTCTGTCTATCTACTGTATCTGTCTATACCAGTCTCTCTCTCTCTCTCTCTCTCTCTCTCTCTCTCTCTCTCTCTCTCTCTCTCTCTCTCTCTCTCTCTCTCTCTCTCTCTCTCTCTCTCTCTGTCTCTTTCTCTCACACTCACACTCTCTCTTTCTTAAGATCAATGAATTTCGATCCCTGTACACGACGTCTATGTCATGTGCGAACCGAATATTAATTTTTGTTAGCCTTTCAAGGAGCAGTATTTATGTTTCTATATTTTGCAGTATGTAAGAGTTGTAATAGGAACATGATACGAACATAGATTTTATAACCCTACTTCTGTGTGTTATTGGGGCTGTGTACATATCAGTATTGTAGATGTAGTTCTTGAAAAGTTAATGCATTAACCATATTGTGTATTATTGTACTTCATTGGGTATGAAATATTGCAATATTCCATATCATATTATAATCTTGTAATATTTCATTGTGTATTGTACTTGTATTGTGTATTATTATATGTCATAAATCGTTAAAAATAAAATAATAACTCGTAAAGAAACGAATTCACAATATTAAATAACAAATTTTTAAATCTAGGGAATTTTTACTTGCAAATGGAGTCTTCTGGGTGGAAATCAGCGAATTTTACCATGACCGAGTTGGAAACACTGTGGCTAAGGTTAGTTTCTCAAATTAGCCATTGAGGACGATTACAGATTAGTAGCAATCGAAACGTTATGTTTTGAAACATTGTCGTTAAAATTTTTCATATCAAATCAGGGGCGTATATACGGGGGGGGGGGGGGACTAACTGGACTGGCCATAGGGTCGAAAAAGTAGACGGATTTTGTTAATCTCTTAATTTTTAGACTGTTTTATTATTTTTTCAGTACGCTAATGTAGTAGTAATTATTTTTTAAATATGAAATAGGTTTCTTCTCCTTCGATGGCGTCACAGTTCGAAGTCGAACCTTAGCCTCCATAATCATCCGCCTCCATTTTTCCCTGTCCTTGGCGATCGATGTCCATCGTTTTATTTTAAGTAAATTATCAGCATTCCTCGCCACTGCGTCAAACCAGCGATGCTAAGGTCTTCCGACAGACCTTACACCCTCGATTTGACTAAATAGTACCTTCCTAAGTATTCAGTTGCCTTCTATCCTAATGATGTGTTCTGCCTATTGCAATCTATGCAGTCGGGTGGTGATGGTCAGATCAATGTCTTTATACAGCTTGTATAGCTCTTCATTGTGACGCGTTCTCCATAACCTATTGAGTTGGATTGGTCTATATATTCTCCTCAAAATTCTCTTTTCAAAAGTATTGACTATGTTAGCGGCTTGTTTGTTCAGAGTCCAAGTCTCGCTGTCATATGTTATCACCGGTCTAATCATAACTTTATATAATGTGACCTTGGACTGATGGTGTATATTCCTTGTCTTGAATATAGGATGTCAACGAAGCATACGCTCTATTTGCGGCCTGTATCCTTTTCCTTATTTCATTTATTTCTTCATTGTCTTCTGCCATCCAACATCCCAAATATTTAAACTGATTAACTATTTCTAGGTTTAGTGGTTCGATTCCAAACTGTTCAGGTTATGAAATAGGTTTATTGCACAGCATTCGTGTGTACGTTTGAAATATGAAATATAGAATCAATTCAGTCAGTAAGTATCTTGTAAACAATGTTTCAATAACGCGTATGTTTATTGTGTTAATGTGTACCGTTTATGCTTACTGTGTACCGTTTACTTTAATGGGAGTGAATTCAGCATGTTATCACACGTTTTTCAGCCACTTTAAAGATATTAATATTGATTGGTCTTAACTTGTTTTTTCTTTTGTATCAAGCCGACTCGATCGGACTCCCCCCCCCCCCCAAGGCCAAATTCTAGATACGCACTGTATCAAATATTCTACGTACTGTGTGCAGTATGTATTTGACGTGAAGCTGAACTGAATGAAAACAGAAGTTGCCTAACAGTGGTTGGAGACAGCTGAGCGACAATCGCCCGGAGCCACAACTTAGTCACAGTTGCAAGATAAGGTCAACGTTCGGGGAATTACTTAAGCGGTGAAACATGCACGGAAGTGAAGGGTTTGAGAGCTACAAGGGGGCTGGGGAAATGCCAACCACTTGAACTTTGAAACCATCGTTACCGAGTCTTGATCGTTGGTTCTTATCCCCCCCCCCCCAGAATTTGCCGCAACGAATGAGTGTATTATAGAAACGTAAGAAAGAAAGAGACAGACAGACAGACAGACAGACAGACAGACAGATATATAGAGGGGGAGAGATCATTACCCCCCCTGTATAGACAAGGTAACCCCCTGTATAGAAGATCTCGTCGGTAATGGAGAGATACAGATATTCACACTGACTGGCAGACAGAGGCACAGAGGGAGAGATACATACAGACAGATAGACGGGCAAACAGGCAGACAGAGATAGAGGGGGAGACAGACAGATGCACTATTCACACTGACTGGCAGCGAGAGACACAGAGGGAGAGAGAGAGAGGGCTGACTGGTATGTCATCTCCGCAAAAGCGATACCGTTAACTGAAGTTACCATTCTCCAATGTTGCCAGCCTACATTTTCAGAAAAATATGTGTAAACAGGTAAAATAATATCTGCGAATAGACGCTGGTTTGCCCTAATAACCCAACTAATATCGAGAAATATTTCCAGAACAATAAAATGTAAACTGTTGTATAAAACACTAATAAGACCAGTGTTGACATGTGGTCGTGAGTTATGGATGAAAAGAGGTCAGTCACTGTTGAAATGTTTTAAGAGGAAGTTATGAAGAAAAAGTTATGGGGCTTATTTGAAACTGGGTCTTGGAGGCGAAGGTACAACTTGCAACTCTATAACCTGTTCTCACGGCCAGTGTAGTGAAAACAACTAATGTAAATAGAAACATACTATACAGAATATATTACAATAGTACTATACTAAGTAGGCTCAGATGGGTGAGCCATGCATGAAGACGACCGTACTTGAAAAATATTGTTCGGGAGGCAAACGATGAAGACCAATAACAAGATTCCTAGATAATATAAAAGAAGACTTACAAACTATTTGAGTGAGAGGATTGCGGCGACGAACGATGGATGGAGACGAATGGAAGAACATTCTGAAGGAGACTGTAGCCCAATAAGGGCTGTGACGTCATGTTAATGATGATGATGTGTAAACAGTAGTGTAACCCAGTGGCGGCTGGTGGTTGCAGTAGTTGGTTGAGTGGATGGGAGATCGGTTAAAAGACATTAAACTATCATAATCACAGTTATACATAATTATTACTATAATATTATAACCTCAAACAACGGATAACGTTTACCTTGAACCAATGTAAGCACTAAACCTGACATAACTTATAAATTAAGAAGGCTGTGCTGATTTCATGACACAAAGTTGCGCTACAGCGCTACTAGTGGAGCGTTGCAGAAATTTTGCAACCGCCTAGCTAACATTGGGAACATAGAGCAGTTGTGAAGAGTAGCGCACGTCCTCCCATATGTTTGTGTAGTAAGCTCCGCCATATACTGTTGAAGTTGCAAGCGGCCTACAACCACCAGCCTGCGCGCCACTATTGAATTGTACGCGATCATTGCCGCGTAGAATCTACTACGTTCTCCGTTGAAATTTATGATACTTTTAGCTGCTTAATGTTTTCGTATATTATTTTGTAGTTTAGTTATTCTATATTGGTGGTTGTGCAACGCTGCAACCATAACACCAGCGATGCACGACAGACTGGAAGTGCTGGAACCACGCTTTTCCTATATGTGCGAATTAATGAGAAAGATTTTTCCATGTGTGGTTTTAGGCCAAAAATTTCCACAATGACAGGTTATTGATGATAAGATGTTGAAAGGAATGGGAGGGAGGCATGTGGAACTTGAGACAAAAGTTCCACAAGCAGTGACAGAAGAGTGCAGATCAAAGAGTAAGGTATGCAAACTCTATTCTCTCCGTTTGTTGGAGTCGTTATTTAACAAAATAACAGAGGATTTTCTAGTTTTTAAAAAGGCTCTTAATCAGTTCATGCCTTGGTGTTAGCTTGTAGCTTTGTTGAAGCGGGATGTCTTTGCACCCGTGGCAGGAATGCAGCATCTGGATCGTGCCCAGTGCCTGCCAGACGTTACCCTAGTGCTGGTACAATCGACAGGTAACCTAATACTGGAACGGAGACTGCGAACGCTATTGGCTATTCGCTAGATGGCGGGGGACAAAACTTGTATTTGGGACACTGGTGCTGGAACCGATTCAGGCAACCTGTCTCAAGCTCAGCAAGCAGACGCCGTGAGACGTCTGTCGCTCTACGCGAGGCAGGAAGAAGCAGGTGAGAGTAGGAAATTCGCCTGCCGCTAGTGAACTGGTACTCCCTGGATCCGGAGCTCACTGACCATTAGTGACCTACCTCTCTTTTGGCTAAGCCCCACAATGTGTAAAGCTGTAGATTAAAAACGATGCAGCTTAGGCAAAAGTAAGCGTGTTTGTGGTCCCGGATGTTACAGAAAAAATGACGTTAGCTTTAAGATGGTAAGTACTAAATATCCACAGAGAAGCGGGAGAGACAGAGAAAGAGAGAGATCTGGGGCTGTGCAAGCCCATCGCTTACGATAAAGCTGCGTTCCGCGCTTCAGATGAGCTCCAGCCGCCGTGAGAACAATAATCTTAAAAAAACGGGTAGTGAATTCGGATGGTTGATATAAAATACCTACGCGGAGGACGTCAAGCAGCCACTATTTACCTAATCGTGGGCACGATTTTATGGCGGCGATGCCAGTATAATTAACTGAAAAGCATATTAAAAGAAAAAATTGGTTAACTAAATTGTATACTGTATGCAAAGATGTAGTAGAAACTAAAGAGAGTATCGCCTTAGCGAAGAAATTTCAACTCAGCATCATATCTATACATGATTTTTACATAATATACATGCTAACATGATATATGTATGATCAGCTCAATTAGTCTATACATGATCTATACATGATTTTTACATAATATATGTGATCACATGATATGTATGATCAGCTCAATAAGTCATATCTATCCATGATTTTTGTCCATAAAACTTGTTGATCACAATCTACAGAATGTCCGAAAAGTCCCGCACCATAGGGATTTCATTAATTGGGTTGTGTTTTTGTTTGTTGCAGTACTGAAAAATGTTGACTACTGAAGAGCAGGTAGAGCTTATCCTCCTCTGTGGAAGAGAAGGATTCTCCAATAGAGACGTTGCAGCAGAATTTAATCTGAGGCACCCGGAACGAGAGCCAGTGTCGCACACCACGGTTGGCAGACTGTTAAGGAAATTCCAGGCTACAGGTAGTGTGGCAGATGCTCCCCGATCTGGACGTCCAAGGACACCAGATGTGGTGGAAGGGGTTTTGGCAAAGGTAGCAGCAAGTCCAAAGAAATCAATTCGCCGAACAAGCTTGGAAGTGGGCGTTCCTCGATCAACAGTCGCGGACATTTTGAAAAAACGTAAGTTTCACCCGTACAAGTTACAAGTGTTACACCACATGTCAGATGATGATCCGGATCGGCGTGTGGAAATGTGCGATTGGTTTTTGGTACAGTTGGAAGAGGACCCACAGTTTTTATCATAAGTTATGTTCTCTGACGAAGCTAACTTTTACGTAAACGGAGAGGTGAACCGACAGAATTTACGTTACTGGTCCGAGAGTAATCCGCACTGGTTTCCCAGCAGTAAGCAACAAGGAGCAGCTCGCGTCATGGTGTGATGTGGTTTGTGGAAAGACCGGATCATTGGCCCTTACTTCTTTGACGGAACAGTTAACAGTGAAAATTATTTGGAAATGTTAGGAGATTCATTATTTCCTGATTTAGATCTGCTGGGTCCAAGACCAGAATGGTTTATGCAGGACGGTGCACCCCCCCCCCATTATGGTACACAAGTTCGTGATTGGCTTGACGAAAACTTCCCACAGTGGATTGGCCGTAGGGGACGAGTGGAATGGGCTCCACGATCTCCGGATTTAAACCCAATGGATTTTGCTGTGTGCGGTTATGCAAAATCCAAAGTTTATGCTGTCAAGATCATGGACATAAACCATCTGCGTGAGCGAATCACAACTGAGTGCCGTTCTGTAACACCTGGCTTGGTGGCCAACATTCTGCGGAACTTGGGAGATCATTTACAGTTATGTTTCGACACTTCCGGTAACCATATTGAACACATATGGTGCGGGACTTTTCGGACACTCTGTATATCGTGCACTGGTTGGATCTCGTATATTACGAAATTGGTTGCTGGGGGAGAACGTGTATTACATCGTTAAATCACGAAAGCAATCATTAGAATTATTTCTAACAGACAGGAGTTTGAACACTCTTGGTCACTTTTTCAAAAGTCTGGAATTCTCCCCTTAAGGCATCTGTGTGTTTTTGAAGTCCTTAAGCTGTTTTACATTAGAAGTGATAATAAATATAAATTTAAAGATTAAAGACTATGATCTACAAAAAAGCCATACTGTCGTTGTTCCGCGGTCAAAATCAATTGCTCGTCAGCTGTTTTATGAGAGTAGTGTTCTAGGCTTTTTTTAATTTGTTAATGCCATATGTCAGTCTTGGGGATACTCTAGGAGAATTTTTGAAATCTCTAAAAACATACTAGGTAGTTGCTTTTAGTTTAAAATATTGAAAATCATTTAAAAATTGTTGCACAAAAACATTAGTTAGTTAATGTTATATAATGTTTAATTATACTGTACTATTATTATATTGTGATATTGTATTATTTCTTTTTTTTTTCTTTCGTATGAGCCACTGTGGACTGCGTTTGGTTCAACTGGTTCCTCCCTTCTTCTCCTCTCCCATATTATTTTTTTTTATATTATATTATAATTCTTTATGTTACTGTATTTTACTGTATGTATTTCTTTAATGCACCTTGTTGGAGTTGTGTTTTTAATTTTAACAATCTGTCTTTGCAAATCAAGAAATTATTTGATTCGTTGTTTATGCAGCAAGCGGTCCTGGGTATATTTACGTATGTGAGGGAAGCCTCAACAAGGTCATTGTCATTTCTTGGGGAGGGGGGCTCCTATTTTGTTTCATCACTCTGCTGTGTTGTTGTAATATTGTATTTGTAATATTGTGATGGAAAACAATTAACGGCCGATAGTAGGGCCACCACCTTCTAACTCTAGTCTCTGCCTAAATTAAAGATCAGTCTTAAGATATGTAAGTTGATAGACTGCCTTTAACGTCCCTGTTGATAGCGAGGAGCTCATTGGAGCTAAGCGTCACAGAGACACGATCGATATCGTGGGAAACGATCCACGGGTCGACGAGTCTCGAATCCACGTCGACGTCACGTTTCGGCACCGGCTGCGTTGATCGGATCCGCGGCGCAAACACGGAAACGGTTAAGGGACTAACCAATCGAACACAACCGGAAGCTCAGACTTCATGTTTGATATAGTTAACACAGAGACATACAATTAACACATTCACTGAGATTGCTTTGGAAAGACGCGGAGAGGGGGCGGGGACATATCTTAATTAAGTTGTTTTCCAGTTTCATGTAGCGTTCATTTACATTAAAGGGTAGAATTTTATAGTCATTGAAATGGCTTTCTTATTACGATCAGCTGTAAAGTAGTTTTATAGGGGGAAACGTACACACTACTTATCAACACCGGCAGTAAACCAGACTCAATATCGATTTTTACTCTTTCAGATATTACTTCCATCCCTCAGTCCTTTGTTCCGCTTAAACCTATCCTCTTCTTTTTCTTGCTTTCGCACATACAAACACACCAACGGGCGTGTGTAAAACAGGATGTATCTATTTTTTTTTTTAATAACTATAGTAAAACTTACAGCGGAACAGAGGAGGAGTGTAAAGGCGAATATACTGTAAAATTAGTTAATGTAGGTCTGAAGAATGCGTTCTCCTGCGTGTACAATGTAATTGTTGCTAATAATATCATGCCTTTCAGAGGTTATGATATCGTCTTCGGTTTCGTATGATGCTCGATTTGAGAGTTGGGCATGTATTTCCTTGGAAGCAGTACTTTGGTAATAGATTCATGTTGTTTATCATTGTTTGGTACTTTTTTCTTTTCAATTTTTGGCACTTGAAATTTTTCTAGACTCTTAGAGAAAGAGCAAATTTCATTTCATTTCTAACGGGCGCCCCTATTTTCTTTCATCACTCTAATAAGTTGCTGTAATATTGTGACGAAAAAAAATTCATGACCGAACGCAGGCCACTAGTAGCTCTAGTCCCTGCCTAAATTAAAGACCAGCCTTAAGATATGTAAGCAGCTAAATATTCGGAGAGACCCTGAGGTTCTCTTGCCAAGCGACACCATGATCTCGAGACTGCAGGAGGTCAAGCTCAGTACGGGTTGTGCCACCAGGGGGAAACAAGGAAAACTCAAGGAAGGGAAGAAATCAAGCAGTTACGTGGTATAACTAGGGATCGTAAAGTTACAGAAAATTTCTGTATCTGCCTGTTTATAAATCTGTATGTGTTTTGGAGGGAGGAAAAGGAGAAGATTGGTAGAAGTATAGATAGATAGATAGATAAATAGAGAGAGAGACAGAGAGAGAGAGAGAGAGTGATACTAAATTAGTGTTCACTCCCTGATGTTCCGATTCACTATCACTTGAGGACGACAAATTTTAAATAAAAAAGTACAAAACTACACTTGAGCTTATACTGAATGCAATAAATTACACACAGAATCAAAAACAAATAGACTACTGCAATTCTAGTTTTAACATCTGCCACTTCAATGAAGCACGTCACATCTAAGACTATGAAATGTGGTATGAGCCAAGCAGCAGCTGATTTTCATGTTTGGAATCTGACATTTTACTCATGGCAGAAGGATTTGCTTGCAAGTATAAGGTAATCGTTATTCATACCAAATGAATACGTCTGAATTATACTTGGAACCAAAGGCTTATACTTCTACTTTTTCTTTATGAGCATTATCTTTGTTCGTAGATACGGCCCAATGTGTTCTTCGGTAACTAATCGAGACACAGATAATCTTTAAAGAAACAGAGGATGAAGGTGATTGAGACTACGGAGAAAAAAGAGAAGATGAAATTGAAGCATAAGAAGATAAAAAGCAGTAGGAAACCTAAAGCCTTTAAGAAAATAGAGAGGATGAAGAGAAGGCGGCCAAAGGAAAATGGAAGGTGGCAGACAATGAATAAGTACATGAAGAAGAAGAAGAAGAAGCCGTAAAAGAAAGAACTTTAGCGCTTTAATTTACAGATTCAAAGGAATGTTTCTCCGAGCCCTACAAGTCGGGTTTGTCTGGATGCGTTAAGATGGCAGCCCATCACTGTCTTCGCTTTCTTACGCTGCTGAAAGTGACAAATCGGTCGTAGAGGGATCTATAATCCTTAAAGAAACGGAGGAATAAGGTGAAAGAGAAGAGGAAAACAAGATGAAAGACCAGTAGAAAATCTACAAGCCTCTTAGAAATGGAGAGGATGAAAAAGGTAAGCAGAAGAAAATGAAAAATGAAAGGGGATGAGAAGGAAAAGAGGAGAGGTAGGGAAGAAGAAGAAGAAGAAGAAGAAGAAGAAGAAGAAGAAGAAGAAGAAGAAGAAGAAGAAGAAGAAGAAGAAGAAGAAGAAGAAGAAGAAGAAGAAGAAGAAGAAGAAGAAGCAGTTAAAGGACGAACATTAGCGGTTTAATTTATATGTTCAACGGAGTGTTTTTATGAAGCCTACGGGTATTTTTTTATTCATCTATGCATTATGCTTTTTCTGTCCAGCATTATCGACCGTGGTCTTCTTCAGTTTCGTTCCCTGTTGCATTCCAATCGGGTTTCTTCACCAACCGACAGACGGAGAAGGTAACGGTACCAGTGACGGACGAGGCACCAGCTGGTGCAGCAGTAATTTGCGCTGGTTGTTGATTTACCGAGTTGCACCAACTGTCAGAACTGGTTTCTTTTTATATCACTTTGTTAATCGGCAATTTGTTTGTTTGTTTGTTTGTTTTCTCCAAGCAAAGTGTATTACGACTGTTTTGCCAATGAATGGATCGCATTACGGGCGTACGAGAACTTAAATTACTTTTTTTTCTCTACATGTCGACCGCGTTAAGATGTAAATTAATGCAACGATAATAAGATAAATTATAAGTAGATGACCTTTGTCCAATCAGTAGTTGACTGTTTTAACCAGGAGAAAACTGGGACACATGAAACAATGATGAAATTCAAATATTTTTAGGAGTAAAAGTATGAAGTTAAGAATATAGAGCAGGTGTGTCACATTTCCTCTATCTTGGTTGTGACATCACTTGTGATGCGGATTACGATGTTGATCACAAGTTGGTTAAGGTTCGGTCAATATGTGGCACAATTCGTCGAGTGCTGTCAAGAAAATCAAGCAAAGAGACCACTCGACTAAAACTGTATAAAGTAATGGCTGTGCCAATGTATTGTAAAGTAATGGCTGTGCCAATGTATTGTAAAATAATGGCTGTGCCAATGTATTGTAAAGTAATGGCTGTGCCAATGTATTGTAAAGTAATGGCTGTGCCAATGTATTGTAAAGTAATAGCTGTGCCAATGTATTTGTGTAAGTTGGGTTCTGAATAGCATACAGGCATTGGGGATAAGATTCTTGCAATCTGTTAAAGGGTGCTCACGAAGGGACAGCTCTACAATGAAAACATTCGTAAAGAGTTGACCATTTGTAGTATCCGAGATCGTGCTGCAGAGAACAAAGAGATATCGATTGCTCGTCATTATAATGGCAGGTCGCCTAAGGAAGTCTGGCAACACAAGTCTGTTGGGCAGCGAAGTACTGAAAGACCCAGGAAGCGTTAGTAAAGTGTATATTACTTTGGGAATAACAGGTGTTTCGCCTAGTCCCTGATAGAAAAAGAAGAAACATAAGAAGAAGAAAAAATTATGAAGTAAACTTGTGTAGGCTTTCTTCGGGGGGGCAGCAGTTTGTGTATTTCCAAATACTGTTTGAGACAGCGTTAGTCCGGACGGGAAGGCGAGGTTAGCGGCATTCGTAATGCTTTCGGTCTGCGGTATAACACGCGCCCAAGTACTCGGCCCTCGCCTCCGGGCGAGCCAGGATTTGACTGAAAGTTCCAGCGATGGCTGGGATACGAGGTCTGCGCCTCTTCCCTACCAACGCCGAAGGTATCCGGTAAGGGCACCCCAGTACTCCGAGGAAAACAATTGTTGAGTACCTGATGGCATAGCGTTATACAAGCCAATCATACACCGTCTTTATTGTGATTGGCTCATGGTGCAGTCTCTACCTGTGTACTATTCTGATTGGCTAATGGTGTAATTTTTACCTGTACGTGGGACTTGTTGAATTTATAAGTACAGGTAGCATCGCGGGACATCTTCAGCCTTTACCACAGTACTGTGGGCCTGACGATAACCTACGTTCAGGAGGTCTTGTATTTCTTTGAATTCCACTGATGATGGCAGCCAGTGGTGCTGTTGAAACGTTTGGTTTGTCATTAAACCGTAGACCACGGCCAAACAGCCCGGAAAACTCTTCTTACAGTTATTTAAAAAAGTTTGAAACTGCTATTCATATCTGAATTAAGAAAATAAATAATCTAAGAATTTTATGAAGGACTTTTTTGAACAATTTATGTGATTGTCAGTTTGTAATACATTTTTCGCTTAACTTTAGTCCTTAATTTGATTCTACAGTTTTTATAGCAGCAAAAACAACAAACTATATAAATTACTTATGCCATGTTTTGGTCTGTTGTATTTACAATACAAATCTGATTTCTTAAACGTTATTTCGAATTTACAAGAATTAGAAAACTTTTATCAGGCTTAAATAGTCTTCATTTTTTTTACAAATTTTTTTTCATTTATTAGCAATTTAACTACGCGAATTTGTGTCAAACCTAAAAATTTTTGTTTTGATGCCTCTTTTTTGTGTTTTACAACAATTTAGAAAAAGCACTACAGATACAGTTTTGGGACTCAACTTTTTTTAATTCTTGAGGTAAAAAAATTCATAACGGCGCCAATTTTTAATTAATAGCTTTGTTTTAGTAGTTATAATCACAAACAGAAATAGCACTGTTGCACACTGCTAGAAATAAAACTTTCCCTATCAGAGCTTTCAAGCTTCACAGCTCATCATCATATCGGGCACCTATCGGAAATTTCCGATCTAATGATGAACTGTGAAGCTTGAAAGCCCTAGTCGGGAATTTTTATCTATAGTGGCGACAATTTTGTCTCACATACTGTGATCCAAAAATATCAGTACACCCTCATTTTCCCAACGGTAGAGAAAAATAGGACGAAATTTTCGCTACCCATACCAGAGAACAAAGTGTTTCCAGACCTGAGTTTATATTCTTACTACGGTCTCCTTGATCGTCGTATGGTACAGTGGAAAACAAAATACAAGACACCAATGAAGTCACTAAAAACCAGCTTTAATTATGACAATTAACAGTTTGTAGTCAGCAAGTTATTCAACAAGATTATGCTCGTACAGTAATTCAAAATTAAATTTGTCCACACGGAATAATAATGTCAACTAATAGAGTCCCGCACAATAATCACTTTTCACTAATAGCCACTTGAAACGCACTGAGTAATCGTCCGAAGTAAACTGAAAACTAAGCGGCAGGTGTGGGCTGTTTATAGTCTGCAGGGTCCAATATGCGTCCTTAACAAGCACTCGACAATTCTAGAGGATACTTCAGCGCGGCCTTAGCAGAAACACACACCGGCAGGACTAGTCGAGAAGCTAGTAGAACGACACCATCGAACGCACGAGAATGTTCGCATTGCATAAAAATATAAATGGTTTTATTTATTTTCAAATTAGAAAATATTCTGAAATTATTTTCGTTTCTCTTCGTAAGGCATCCTGTAAATATGCCGTTGTACGAAGAGATTCGATAATTGATTGAACGCAACTAAACGGCTGTACCGAGACGAGACGGAACCTGTGTGCGGTTCGTTAATTATCCGCGGATTTTATGCTTCGTATGACCGCTGTAGTCTTCATTCTTCCGGTGCAGACTGGCTTTGGTTTAAATCGACTGTAAAATTTACCCCCAGTAACAGTATTATTGTAAGGTAATTGAACCGATCTTATTGAAATATTATGTGCGATTTAAGGCTCCCCAGGGTGTTCCTACACTCTCACTCACTCTCTCTCTCTCTCTCTCTCTCTCTCTCTCTCTCTCTCTCTCCCTCTCTCTCTCTGGGTTAGCAGCCCATAGACTGGTTGGCAGTAGCTCGCCATTCCTCTCGCTGCTCTGATTTCATTTTCAGTTCGCATTATCATGTGCTACGACATATTGTTACGACGGTCTAACTGATCGTCGTATGGTACTGTGGAAAACGAAATAAAGACACCAATTAAGTCACTAATCACCAGTTTTAATTAATCACAATTAACAGTTTGAAATCAACAAGTTATTCAACAAGATAATACTTGACCAATAATTCAGTTAAATTTGTCCACACGGAATAATAATGTCAAGTAATAAGAGTCCCGCACAATAACACTTCGCCACAACACTTTGAACCTGACTCGAATAAATCGCCACTTAAACGGACTGAGTAATCGCCGACGTAAACGTAACTGTCCGTCGCTGGATGCTTATTTTTATACCCCGCTGAAATGCCATAGTAAACGGTCACATTCTGGATGACGTGACGAGAAAACTGAGCAACTGCCTAACAGACGCTCTAAAATCCACTAGAAACCGTACAAACCCTCTGGCCTTGAATACCGGTACGGTCTGGAATAGCCTCGATTGTTGACGCATGATAAGTGTCACGTAATTGTCTTTCATTTCAAAGTAGCAGCAATATGTGCGCACACACACACAGCTGGGCTCTACTGGAATAGCCGAGATACTTGTAGAACGTTCCGTATTACGTAACAGTTTCCTCCATAATATGTCCCGTGTACTCTAAACGGGGTTTCCTCTATTACGCCTGC